>VZRL01001648.1:187889-202197 GCA_013397895.1 Origma solitaria | reverse complement strand
GCTGGGTCAGTCAGGGTTGAGCTGGGTCAGTCAGGGTTGAGCTGGGTCAGTCAGGGTTGGGCTGGGTCAGTCAGGATTGAGCTGAGCCAATTCCTGCTGCCATGCTGGATTTAACATCCTGAATTTGCTTCCATACTCTGAGGTTGCTCAGTCCTGGATGTGTATGAGACTTGTGCAGGAATGTTTAAAATGTGGGGGTTTAAATGTGGAGGATGCTTGCAGTTGGAGGGACACCCTGCAAAGATGCCCAGGTGGCAGTGAGGTGTTTATTCCTGATTTTATTCCTGGTTTGTGTCTAACGGAGGCTGGGGCTCCCTGTTCCCATCTCCAGTCTCACCCTCATTGATAAAGCCCTGCTCCTGACACCCCTCCTGATTGCTGATGCCAAAAGGTGGAAAAATCCCAGGAAAAGAGTTCCTGAGGAGCTAATCCCAAAATTCACTGCCTCTTCTGTGTGGGTGCATGCACGCCAAGTGATCCTCTCTGCCCCCGGTGTGCTCCCACAGATTCTGCCACTCCCTGAGCACTTTTCCAAAAGTGAGAGTTTCAAGACTCTGGTATTCCTTGTCTTTCTTTCTTTTTTTAATAATAAAAAATAATAGAATCGTAGAATCAGTGAGGCTGGAAAAGACTTCAAGATCTTGGAGTCCAACCATTGGACAAGGCCACCACTGCCCATGTCCCCAAGTGCCACAGCTTTGAAATCCCTGCAGGGATGGGGACTCACCACTGCCCTGGGCAGCTGGGCCAATGCCTGACCCCGCTTTCCATGGATAATATCCAAAATCCATGGATAATATCCAAATATCCATGGATAACATCCAACCCAAACCTCCCCTGGTGCAACTTGAGGCCGTTTCCTCTTGTCCCGTCTCTCGTTCCCGTTAATTTCTCACCAAAATTTTCTCACTGCTCATGTTTGCCCTGCACTGCTCTGATCTCCAATGCAGGTACTGGAATTCCCTGAGGAATCTGGTGGTGTCCTTGCTGAACTCCATGAAATCCATCATCAGTTTGCTGTTCCTGCTCTTCCTGTTCATCGTGGTGTTTGCCCTGCTGGGGATGCAGCTCTTTGGAGGACAGTAAGTCTGAGGAATCTTCGTCCTGCCTGGAAGGGCTCACATCCCTTCTTTCAGGGCTGGGTGAGGTGGTTTATAGAGAAATAATTCCTGTTTTGGTGTTTTGCTTGGAGCTGAATTCTTTCCGGAGGAATAATGATCGCAGTTCAGAGCTCCTACACCATCCCATGGTCCCCAGTACACCCAGAGCTGAAACACGCCTGGGGGAGGCAGGCAGCACTTTTTGTCCTGTTTCTTTCCCTGATAACCACAGTGCCACTAAATTTATCCACTTGGAATATTTCCCTGCTGGAAAGCACTGTTTTTTTGGGTCTGATTATTCTCATTAAAAATGCCACTTGTGGTGAATTTTGCAGCAAGAACTATCACATTGTTATCATTTAAACTCCAGCATCAGTTCTCAACTGAAATAATGAAATGGTTTTGTTTGGTGGTTGTTTTTTTTTTCCCCCCCAGTCAATCCCTATTTTATCTTGAAAATATTAAAAAGAAATTACCTGCTAAGAGGGTAATTTCAATTTGGACTTTTACACACTTGAGGATGAAAACTTCTTGGAATGGTTCGTTCTGCAAAATCATTGGAGATTTTGATTGTTCGTTTTAATCGGAGGTGGAAATGAATTTCAAAGCATCGGAATTTTCTCTGGGAGTGAAATTGAGTTTGTGCTGATGGTTCTGTTAAACACCTCCTGAGATGCTCCCCACTGGGCTTGCCTGGGGTGTTACTGCCAGGTGGAACAAATGCTGCTCCCTGAGCTGGTTTATGGGATGTTAAAGGGTATTCCAAGGCTGCCTGGAGCTGCTTGTCCCTCCCCACTCTGGTTTTTATTTCTCCCTTCTCTCCAGGTTCAATTTCCAGGATGAAACTCCAACCACCAATTTTGATACCTTCCCGGCCGCCATCCTCACTGTCTTCCAGGTAAAGCCATACCTCGTCCTGGGGGAGTGTTAGAATTGGAATTCCTGGGTATTTCTTCCTGAAGTCCCCAAAAATCTGTGGAATTTGGGAGGGGGGAAGTCCTTCCTTCTCATTGCTTTACTTCCCTCACCAATCCATGCGTCACTAAAAATCAAATTAAAAATCAAAGCTGCGGTACTAAGGAAAAATAGAACAAAAGATTTATTGCTAGGGGAAAAGAATACTGATAAAACAGATATTTCTGTGCTGAATTAAGATCTGCGTGTGCCCTTTATCTTCTCCAGTCCCTGCCCATGGAGTTGCAGCTCTGGCAGATGCACTGCTTGGATTTAAAATCCTGATTTTGCAGCTGTTTTCTGCCTCTCTTTTCAAAAGCAATTATTTAAAATTGTTTGAAAAAAATTAAAAATATTGAAAATAATTTAAAAATAATTATCTCAGGTGTTTTAGGAGAGAGTTGGGGCTGCTGCACCTGCTCCATGTGCAGGGATCCGATCCAGGGAAGTTTTCCCAGCATTTCCAGCCTTGTCCTGCACAATGTGGGCTCGAGCTGAGGCTTCCCCCCAGATCTGAACTTCCCTGGATCTCAGCAAGGTTTGGCTGATGTATTTCAGTGTCATGACCCGAAAAGGAGATGAAAAGGAAGGGAAGGGCGGTGCTGACAATTTGTGGATTAAGACAGGAAAGGAATCCCAAAGCAAACGTGTCCTGTGAGCTGTGCAGGAGCAGTTCCCGTGGGGATCTCTGGGGCCCAGATGGGAGGCAGGTGCAGTGCTGACCTCGCAGGATATTGCCCATCCTGGGGGATTGGGATTTGCAGGATATTCCAGTGCTCACCCCAGGAAGGCCTCAGGGACACGTGCAGGTATTGCCACAGGGTCAGAGCAGCTCCGGATGTGAGCAGCTGGGAATGTTGTGGTGCTTTGTTGTGGGACTGCAGCTGGCCAGGGAATGCTCAGCTGGAATATTTCCTTTTAGGGCTGGGGTAAGTGTCCTGTAATGCAGGGCAGTGAGGTGAAGGAAAACGCTTGGTTTGGTGGCATTTGTCTGGAATGGCTGAGGTGGGAATTAAACCCAGCAAAATCCATCAGCCCTGGAGCAGCTGTGCTCCCCCAGAGGCTTTTTGGTACCCTCTGCCCTCAGTCCATCCCACTCCTTCCCTGAACTGCAAACTCCAGGGCAAGGGTTCTTCACTTTGGGATTCCTTCCCAAGCTTTTCTTCCATCACCTCAGCCAGGCTGGGCAGAGCAGCAGCATTCGGTGACAGCACTCACAAATCAAATTGGACCCACCCTGCCCATCCCTAACCCCTCTGGAGATCTTTGGGTGAGGACAATCCCAAGCAAAGCCCTCTGCCATCGGCTCTAGCCCATTTGATTCCAGCAGCCCTGGCTGAGCCATGGCTGTGTTTTAGCCACCTGCCTGAGCTGGGCCTGAATTCCTCCTGAAGAGCTTCATGCCTTTATCAGAGCAGTCTGCCTGTGGGGTAGGGCATGGAAATGATGCATTTAGCCTTCACTCAATCCCTCCAGCCTTTGGAAGCAGCACAATCTTGGTCCTTAATTAATAAATAAATTCACCTGCTATGCAAGTACACAGGAAAAAAGAAAAAAAACCCCAAACCTCCAAAACCAAGTTTGAAGAGCACCAAACCATAAAGTCACCTCATTTTGTTGTAGCCCAAGTGCCATGCAGGGCTTTGTGGGCAGTTTCCAGTCTCTGCTGGTGTATGAAGGCACCAAACCAGTAAGGCCTCTGGGGTCTGGGTGCTTGCTGGCACCACAGGGATCTTGTCCTCTCCCACCATTAACCTGCTCATTATCCCATGAACATTTCACAGCAGCTCTTGACAGCTGCTTTATTCCATCACCTGATGGCTCCTCAGTATTAAATAGTTAATATTTAATATAAATATTAAATAGATGCAGCCAAAATGCTCATTTGGGGCAGCTGAAAGCAGTTTGGAGCCCAGGGAATGACAAAAGCCTTCACCTTGTTCCCAAGTCCTCGTGGCCTGTGCCTCTCCCTCGCAGAATTCCTTACAGCATCCCTAAGCAGACCTGATAGAGCAGAAGGAATTTGATTTGCTGCTTGAGGACAGAGCCAGCACATCCTGGATCCTTGAGGCTGCTCCCTGATGGCTTAAGTCACTCCTCCAGCTGATGGGTGACAACGGTGGGAAGGACACCAGCTCCGAGTGTCTGTCCCCTTCCCAGGGCCTCAGGGAGCACCCTCAGCTTGTCCAGGGAGGCTGCTTAGTTTAGATTATTTATCTCTCTGCAAAAGCCCCATAAAATATTTCCTTTCTTTTTCCTGTAAGTTTTTGTTCCACTCTAGAATAATCCAGAAGTCGGATTTTGAACCCAGACCCTACCCTGCTGGGTTTTGTGATCCCCGCAGATCTTGGTCTGCTTGGGAATAGAAAAGTTCCCAGTGGTTTCCCTTTCCGTGAATGTTGTGTGATCAGAAATCACTCTATGGTTATTCCCAGAGAGCAGGAGCAGCTGTGAGTCCATAGAAATTCTGAGAATGAATTTTCTTGGACAACACTCTACATAACTGAGTGGCAGATTTGAAAGCCCAAAGCCTTGTTTCATATTCTGCACTGCAAATCCAGAGCAGCTCCAATGGTGTTGGGCCCTGAATCCTCATTTCCGCATTATCTGAGGCCACATTCTGAATTTAGGAGAGGAGCTGGTGGCTGCGCTCTGTGTCCTTGTGTCTGGACTCGCTCCTAGCCCAGTGCTGTCATCAGCACCAACCTGCAGCCAGAAATTTCCTCTCTCTCAGCAGCTGACAGCCAGGCTGGAATTTGCAGGCTGGAATTTGCAGGCTGGAATTTGCAGCCATTCCAAGCACATTGTGTGCACATGGGACCCCGTTAATACAGCACACGTCAGGCTTTGGGCTTTTTATCTTTATTTTTTTCACCTACTAAACCCAAAGACAACTTCCTGTTTAGGAGCTGGGTCTTCACACCGCAGTGTTTTAATGCAGTAAAAGTGGTGTTTGACTCTACCAGGGCAGGCAGAGGATGTGCTGATCTGCCCAAAATTGTTGCTGTGTTACAGATTTTGGTGAAGGAAGGAATGCTAGACAATTCAGACCGGTGCAAAATGAGTATTTAAGGGAGCAAGGCTTGTTGGAGTTTATACGCTGATTAGTGTTCCTATTATTTGTGTTTTCTAATTAGCGCTGGGTCAGTAATCAGAGGTGCAGCTCTGTGCTTGTCCCTGCAGGGCAGGGAAGATCACAGTCCCCTCCAAGCTGTCCCCTGCTCTCTCCTCACTCACACACCGAGGTTGCTTTGCAAAAAGCCCTTTGAGATCAAGTCCAACCTAAGGGGAAAAAATCAAGTCCAAAAAAAGGGAAAAAAGAAAATCCAAAAGGGATTTTTTTGGGCTTTGTGGCCATCTGGGAGAGCTGGAGAGGAGCGTGTGGTGTGCAGCCCCTGCAGCAGCTGTGGTGCCCAGGGCGTGGCAGCTGAATAGCCATGAATATTCCAGCTGCAGGGAGGCTTTCCCCAGCCCTGAGGAGGGGTGGCAGGTGGGGACAGAGCTGCTCCTGTGGCAGTCACTCCTTGGGGACAGGAGGAGGGCTGGGGGAGCCGAGCAGAGCCAGCCCTGGCTGCAGGGAGGGCGGGAGAGGAGCTGGAGCTGCGAGCTCCGGGCATGGCACTCGGGGGTCCATGGGCTGTGGGACATGTCCTGTATGGCCAGGGGAAACCTGGGATCTCTGCATGGCCTAAAAACAGAGAGGGGAGGAATTGCTGGAGTGAAGAGCCAGAACGTGGCTTTTGTTTCCTACACTGTGTGAGAGCCCCTGGGCAAGGTGAGCAGCGGGCAGGGCACCCAGAGGGGCAGGGACACCCAGAGCAGCTCCTGGCCCTGCACAGACACCCAACAATGCCACCCTGTGCATCCCTGGCAGCGCTGTCCAAACGCTCCTGGAGCTGTGGCAGCCTCGGGGCCGTGCCCATTCCCTGGGGAGCCTGGGCAGTGCCCAGCACCCTCTGGGGAAGAACCTTGCCCTGATCTGCAGCCTGAGCTGCCCTGGCCCAGCTCCAGCCGTTCCCTGGGTGCTGTCCCTGTCCCAGAGCAGAGATCGGAGCTGCCCTCGGG
Organism: Origma solitaria; assembly: GCA_013397895.1. Lineage (NCBI taxonomy): Eukaryota > Metazoa > Chordata > Aves > Passeriformes > Acanthizidae > Origma > Origma solitaria. The sequence continues at coordinate 196,078 of VZRL01001648.1, read as the reverse complement.
AGGAGCTGCAGCCCCTGGGGAGCTCTGCCCTCACTCTGCTCCAGCTGAGCAATCCCTGTGCCCTCAGCTGCTCCTCATGGGCCCCTCCAGACCCTTCCCCATCCCCGGGTCCCTCCTTCGGACACTCTGGAACAGCTTTAGGGCTTTCTTTAATCGAGGCACCCAAAACTGCCCCAGCACTGGAGCTGAGGCTGCCCCAGCCCAGCCCAGAGCAGAGCAGGACAATCCCATCCCTCACCCAGCAGTGATGCTGTGCCTGGTGCCCCCCATGGGCTCGTCCATTCCCCACGGACATTCCTGGATGGCACTGCTCGGCCTGGCTCTTCGAGTGACCTTTTTCCCTTTTCTCCTCCCTCCCTGCTCTCGCCGTGCAGATCCTGACGGGGGAAGACTGGAATGCTGTGATGTACCATGGGATCGAATCGCAGGGCGGGGTCCGCTCGGGAATGTTCTCCTCCATCTACTTCATCGTCCTCACCCTCTTTGGTAACTGTATCCTTCCATGGATATCCTTGGTGGCACCAGAAATTCCTAGTTTGCCCTAAATTCTCACAGCGTTATACTTCAAAATCCAAATTATTGCCGTGGTTTTTCTCCTGACAGCACTTGGGGTAAGACCTGAAGGTAAGTTGTCCAAGTTGGTGTCACTTTTCTTACAGCAATGTAAGAAATTTGAATTTAATTTAATGAAAATTCACTTTAATTGTTGTTTTACCTTGAAAATGTTCTATTATGAGCTCATTTATGTTGTGGGAAAAAGAACTGAAGTCAGGTCAGAGCAGGACCTCTGTACTTTGAATATTTTCATAAATGGTTTGTGCTTGGTCAGGGGAAGGATAAACTGAGGTGGGTTTGGTGGAGATGAGGAACTGAGGGTGCTGATGAGGAGATGATGGTGGAGGTGAGGAGATGATGGTGGAGGTGAGGAGATGATGGTGCAGATAAGGAGATGGGCGTGCAGATGAGGCTCCATTCTCTTGGTGCCTTTGTCCGTGGCACCTTAACCAGCTGTGCTGTCCCAAATGCTCCAAATTGTCTCATCCCCACATAACACTTCAAATTGAATTCTGGCTCTCAGGTTTCAGGCTCTGGGAGGGTTCAGTGTTCCAAGGCTCGCCACATGCAGTGTCTGGTTTGTTCTTAGATGGAAATCTCTTGAGGGTAAAACAAACCGGGAACTTGCAACCCCCACGTGTCCCAGGGTCACTGCTGGGGAATGGTGCTGTGCCCCAGGGGTACAGGGAGCAGAGGGACACTGGGATGGGATTTGGGACACAAACAGGCAAAGCCATTCCCTGATGGAGCAGCTGGGTGTGGTGAGGAGAGCCAGGAGAGCAGAGGGCTGAGGTGGCCCTGTCCCTGTCCCAGGGGTGGCCGATGCTGGTGACACTGCCAGCAACAACCATCTACAGCATCCCTGGGGTGAGGGCACGGCCTTAGCTGGGCCAGGGGCAGTTCAGGGTGAACATTAAGGAGAATTTCTTCACAGAAAGGCTGATTGGGATTGGGCATTGGAAGGAGCTGCCCAGGAGGTTTGGAGTCCCCACTCCTGGAGGAGTTGAAGGAAAGACTGGATGTGGCTCTGGGTGACAAGGTGGTGGCAGGTTTTAGGTTGGACTTGATCTCAAAGGGATTTTCCAGCCTTGGTAGTTCTGTGATTGATTCTGTGGTTGATTCTGTGACTGTGTGATTCTTTGATTCTGTGACTGATTCTGTGATTGATTGTGTGATTCTTTGATTCTGTGATTGACTCTGTGATTGATTCTGACTCTGTGATTCTTTGTGTGATTCTTTGTGATTGATTGTGTGACTGATTCTGTGATTGTGTGATTGGTTGTGATTGATTCTGTGATTGATTGTGTGATTGATTCTGTGATTCTTTGATTGATTCTGTGATTGACTCTGTGATTGTGTGATTGGTTCTGTGATTCTTTGATTCTTTGATTGTGTGATTGATTGTGTGACTGTGATTGATTCTAAGATTGTGTGATTGATTCTGTGTATGATTCTTTGTGTGATTGATTCTGTGATTCTTTGATTCTGTGATTGTGTGATTGATTCTGTGATTGATTGTGTGAGTGATTCTGTGACTGTGATTGATGCTGTGCTCCTGTGATTTCTGGCTGCAGCCACGAGCTGTGTGGATCCAAAGGGAGCATCCCTAAGAAAGGAAACCCCGAAGCTGTGTCAGACACGAGGCAGCCCTGGCTGCTTTGTTTGTTCTGCAAAGTGGGAATAGCAACACCCAGCGCTGCTGCTCCGCTCGGGAGCTCCCGGGAGGATTTCCCAACCTTGCTGCTTACAGTCCCAGCGTTTCTCTGTTCCTGGGAGTCTCATCTGGGCTGGGAGATGCAGGAAAGGGGAGGGATGCAGTATTGGGGTTAAAGACAGAGTTCCTGCAGAAATGGGCTGCTCCAGCTGGAGTGGAGGTGCCAAAATGTGGGACATCAGCACCCATGGGTGGCACGGCAGCGCTCCAGCCCTTTGGCTTTGCTGGAATTCTCTGCTCCAGCATGAGGAGCAGAGCCAGGGGGGAGCAGAGCAGACAGTGGGGGCTGTGCCTGTCCCACAGGTGTCCCCATGGGATTGATCCCATTCTGGGCACTGCCGGAGCTGCAGCAGCGATGCTCAGACATCTCACAGCAGCCAGCACAGCCCTTCCAGAAACACCAGGCTTTGGAAAACTGGGTCAATGGAGAGCGGGGAGGGAGGGAGAGCTCTAAATCCTCCGGGCTTGGCATTTGGAAATGAGATTAAGCTGTAATCAGGCTTGACAGCACAGCTGAGGGAGGGACTTTTAACCTCCAAGCAGCTCAGATCCAACATTTGTGAGGAATCGTGTTAATTCCCTTCCTCACCTTTAATTCAGACGGGACTTCTCCCTTGTCCTGTAGTTTTCATTAACAGGGAAAAGCAGGGGGTGTTCAGGAGGAGGGAATAAGGACCTGGATCTGCTGCTGCCACTGCCGTGGATTTGGTATTTGCCTCTTCTTGCCCTGGCAGAGTGGAGAGTGCAACCTTCTCCACAATCTCCCTGAATCTCATCCTGGCAGAGTGCAGCTGTCCTGTTTTCCCTTCTGGGATTCCTCCTTTAGGCATCTCCAGCGCCTCTTCCATCCCCTTTGCCCACAGCCCTGTGCTGGTGGCGCAGCCTGAGCTCCTTGGGGCCCCCCGGGGGCATTTAGGAAGGAAGGAAGGAAGGAGGATGTCCCAGGCTGGATTCTGTCATTTTCCCCCAGTCCTGCAGGCTGGGCTGAGTTTGCTGCAGGTGAGGTTCTGTGAGCACAGAGAGAGAGAGGGATTGGCTGGTAGAGAGTAACAACAGCCAGAAAACCTGCTGGAATGGCCTGGAAGGCTTTTCCCCCCAGCTTCTGAAGTTTTCCAACTTTACTAGAGAGAAGCTGTGGCTGCTACATCCCTGGGAGTGTCCAAGGGCAGGTTGGACAGGGCTTGGAGCACCCTGGGATAGTGGGAGGTGTCCCTGCCCATCAGGAGGTGGAACAAGATGAACTTTCCAAACCATTCTGGGATTCTGCAATACTTCAAATAATCACAGTTACAAATCTGAGACAAATCTATGAATTCTATGGACATTTACATCCCCATTGGAGTTTCAGAGGCCTGGCCTGGGTGGTCTTGGTAGAAAATTACCCTGAGACATCAGCCTTTTCCCAGGGAGTTTGTGAGAGCCTTCCTGCAGCACCCACAGCCCTGGTGGCCTTTAAACACCGCAGGGGAGAGCTGGGGCTGGGGGCAATGAGGGGTTAAACCTTTCCCATGTCTGCTTTCCATGGAAATTGCAGCAGGAATGCTCGTGCTGATGTTTGAAGCAGCATTTCAGTCAGGTCAGGGCTGTTCAGCTTTGTTTTGGATGCTGGGAGCAAAGCAACAGGAAGGGATTTATCCCTGCGTGGGGGGTTGGTTACGAGGGACTTCAGTCATCAGAGCTGTCGAAACATAACCAGCAGCACCTGAAAATCAGCTTTAGTTTGCCAGAAGAGAGCAATCCTGCATTGGTCCAGGAGGTAAAATAGTTATTAATTCAATAAAATTATTAGTTTATTAATATAAAATAAAATAAATAAAATGTTAATCAGGGATACTGCAGGGTTAAGGCCAGGCCAGTACAGGGGGAGGCACCTTGGGGACACCTTCCCAAGGAGACCCCACAGGCCAGCAAACACCACAGGGACACCCCACAGAGAGCACTGGGGGCTGTGTGTCAGCTTAATTGGGATCAGAAACACAGGATGATAGCATATCCTGAGTCAGAAGGGTCATCAAGGATGATTAATTAACATTAAATTCATTATTAGATTAGATTAATGTGGCTTTACTGCTATAACTTTGGACATCTGAAAGATCTCCTTCTACCTTATAGAACTCCCTCCAAATAGCTTTAAATTTTTTTTTTTTCTCCTGCAAGGTGGTTTTTATCACTTGCCAGGTGTGACTTTACCATCCCTCCCCACAGAGCTGTGCTGAAACCTAATTTCCTAAGCAGGACTTTTTGCCTTTATTTTCTTATTCATTTTATTTTCTTATCTCAAAGGCTGAGCCCTTTGGGATGCTGAACTTGGGTTCCTCTGCTGGGAGGGGGTTTCTTTTCAGTTTGGGAACTTTGCTGTTTGGTGAGGCCACTTTGAAGAGTTTGGGGACCCTGGATTGAACGTCACTGGAGAACTGGGATGGGCGATTTGGGGTCAGCTGGCAGAACTTGCTCTTTTTTAAACCTGAGGGACCCAGAGCTGCTCAGGGCTTTGTGATTTTTCCTTTTCCTGAAGAACAAAGGTGGATTGATGCTGGATTTTGTTGCTCCTCACTGCACTTGGTGCTTTCTTTGAATCCATTTGCTTTTTCAAGGGATCACGGCAAGGAGAAGTTTGTTTTTCTAAGTCAGAAGTGTCTCATGTTACATTTCCAGATCCAGGGAGTCTGTGTGGAACCAGAAACGGTTTAATGAAAGTTTTATGATTAAAGTAACAACAGGATTTGGCCCATTTTCTAGGAAATTACACCATGCCTGTGTTCATTGTTCTCCAGTTAATTGATAAATTGAGGCATCTGTTGAGACAAAAAAAAAAAAAGGGAAAAAACTCTATGAAAAACTGCAGAGGAGCCTGCAAAGCAAAGCAGGCACTGCCTGGGGGATGCTGCTCTTCCCTGGCCCTCAAGTGCTGGCCAGGAGATGATTCCTGGCTCCAGGCACTGCCTCCTCCATGGCTCTGCCCAGCTGCCAGAGCCTGGAATTTGGGAGAAATTTGGGAATCCCCCAGCTCTGCAGAAAGGACTGAGGGACCTTTTTTTGGGGCAGAAACACCCGAGTCTGCCAGACTGTGTCTGCTTGGAAATGGATCAAGGCAGCCTGATCTGATAAAAAGAAATTAATTCTATTTCCAGGGGTTGCTTGTGTTCCACGAGCCACTTCCAGCACGGCTGTGTGGGAGGCAGGGAAGGGAGACGGTTTTATTGCTGAGACATTTATTCCCAGGGTGGGAGGCTTGGGAGGGTATCCAGCATGTTGGAAGTGCCCCAGAGGGAGAAACCCAAACCCCCAGCACAGAGCAGGAGCCCAGGGCTGCCCTGAACCCAAACCAGCCCTCCTTCCGAAGGAAATGAGGGAATTTGTGTCTTTGGGAAAGAAGAATCTGGCTCTCTGTGGGGAAGGGTGGTAATTCCAGCATCATCTTCCTCTTGTTCCTCATCCGCTGGGTTCGGGGTGCTCCCACCCTCTCCTCGCAGTCCTGCTGGGATGGAGGAAGGATGGGCAGCACATTGCAAACCTCTCTCTGTCCCAGAGGAATGAACTTCCAGTGGAACAAACCTCTATCCCCCATGGAGAAATCCCAGGTGGAGAAACCCCAGGGCTCTGCATCCCTGCCCTGCAGGGTTTGGCAGTCAGTGAGGATGTGGAAACATCCAAAGGGATTAATTCAGCTCCTGCTGTCCCTCCGGGCTCTGTGGGAATTCCCTCAGTGGGAATTAGAGCTGGGAATGGCTGGTTCTGAAGTCTGGGCTGAATTGTGGTTGGTGAAACTCTGGAGAGGGGAGCAGAGGGGCTTTGAGCTGCTTTTTGGGGCCAGCTTTGGTCCTGTGTGCCTTGGGAAGGCTCCTGAGCCTGTGCGTGTGGGACAAGGCTCTGGAGCTGCAGGGACACCGGGATTTCTGGGCACAGCCCCGTTTGGGAGAGGGGAATCTGCTCCTGCATGGCTCCTCTGGCCATGGAGAAACCTCAGCCTCTCATCCAGACAGCCTTCCAAGGAATGGGAAACCATGGAAAGGGCTCTGAGGCCACGGAGGCCCAAAATCTCAGTGCAGGCTGGCAGCACCTGGAAAGCTCATCCCTCACTTTTCCTGCTTTCCCAGGAAGGATTTCCTGCTCTCCCAGGAGGGATTTCTGGCTCCCCCCTCGCACCAGCCTCACCCCAGTCCTGCCCTCACTGCTGCTCTGGGCTCTGCTTCCACCCCACAGCCCAAGGCAGGGAACATGGACCCGAAAGAAAATCGCAGGATGGATTGGGTTGGAAAGGACCTTAAAGGCCATCCCATCCCACCCCTGCCATGGCAGGGACACCTCCCACTGTCCCAGGCTGCTCCAAGCCCTGTCCAGCCTGGCCTTGGACACTGCCAGGGATCCAGGGGCAGCCACAGCTGCTGTGGGAATCCCATCCCAACCCCTCCCCACCCCCCCAAGGAATAATTCCTTCCCAATATCCCATCCAGCCCTGCCCTCTGGCAGTGGGAAGCCATTCCGTGTGTCCTGTCCCTCCATCCCTTGTCCCCAGTCCCTCTCCAGCTCTCCTGAAGCCCCCTGCATGAGTTTCCCTGAGCCCCCTGGATGAGTTTCCTAAAAGTCCTGCAGCCCTTTCCCTGGGTTTATGGACGATTCCCATGGACATTCCTATTTGGGGGAGCAAACAGAACTTTGCACAGCTCTGCAATGAGTGACTCTCCTGTCCCCAGGTAATGTGCAGGAGCCAAATGCATTTTTCTCCTTGGGAGAGTGCTTTTGCCTCGGCTTTGCTCTGCTTGCCCTCCTTCCCTATGCAAAGGCAGCTGATTTATGGCTGCTTTGGGGCCGTTCTGCAGCCACAGGGCCAGAATAACAACAATAAAACCAGCAATACCTGCACTCGTTAAGTGGAAAAATGAAAGTAAAAGATGAATAAATAATTCCAGGCCAGCGTTATGTCTCAGTGATCTAACACAGAGCTGAGCTGAGTGGCCAGGCTGGCATGGGCACTGCCCTGCTTTAGCTCTGTGTGCTTTGGGCTGGGCTTAGGGGCTGCTTTATCCTATCCAGAGCTCCCTAGCTGGGGCTGGGGGTGCTGCTGCCGTGGGGCTGAGCTCTGTGTGGGGCTCGGGGTGTCTGGGATGTCACCCTGACGCCGATGGCATCAGTCAGGATTGTTTCCTCCCAGCAGCACTGCCCTGAACTCCATTTTTCCATGTCCTCCATGCCTTTATACAGCTCTGTATGTAAATATGCAAATGTTGGTTTGAAATGCCCGATTTCCTGCAGCTCCACGGGCTGTGCTTGCAAACAAGAGGCAAACTGAAGGTGAAGTCGTGCATTTCTGGCCTGGAGGTGTGGGTTTTCCAGGATGGAGAACCAGGGCCTGTGGGGTCTCTGGGTGGTCCCACCCTGCACCTCTGGGGTTGTGAAGCCCTCCTGGTGCTGTCCCCTCGCCAGGGACAGGTTCAGGGAGGGGACAATGCCTGTCCAGCACCTGCTGGGTGCAGAGGCAGCTCTGGGAATGATGGCAAAGCTCGCAGGGGCCAATCCCAAAAACACCAAATGCCTGTGGGGGTGAGGGGCAGCAGGAGGGAACAATTGCTGTACCTGCTGTGTGAAGGGTTTTTCCTCAGCTGCTCCCACAGACACCCTCCTGAACGTCTTCCTGGCCATCGCTGTGGACAACCTGGCCAACGCCCAGGAGCTGACCAAGGTAGGTGGGACATTTCTGTGTCACCCTGAGGTGTCCCCAGAGCCCTGCTGCACCTCTGCTCACTACTGTGCCTTGCAGAGAGGTTTATTTTATTGTATTGTATTGTATTGTATTGTATTTTGTTTTATTGTGTTTTATTTTATTTTGGTTTATTTCATTTTACTTTATTTAATTTAATTTTATTTTATTTTTATTTTGTATTTTATTTTATTTCTTTAAATTTTATTTTATTTTGTTTTA
>VZRL01001648.1:147469-187745 GCA_013397895.1 Origma solitaria | reverse complement strand
TATATATTTATATATTTATATATTATTTTATACTTTTATTTTTATATTATTTTATTTATATTATTATTTTACTTATGTAGTGAATATTTTGTGTTTGGTTTATCCCAGAGCAAGCCCATATTGCTCATCTCTCTCTTACTGTTTCCAAGAGCAAATTAACGGGTTTTTTGGCTGATTGGAAGCTCAGACAGGAGCAAATTCAGGAGAAAATTCAGGTGTTGTGGTGCTGCTTTTGCCATCTCACAGTCTGTGTTCCTCACCTTACTGTGGTTGGTGATGGATTAAAGAAATCAAAATTTCCAATCGGCTCCAGGCAAAACAATTTGCAGAGGCTGTTGTGAGCACTCGGGGCAGACGTTGAATATTCCTGCCTGTCCCCAGGTGCGAGAGGAATGAGAGGCACAAAGCCAGGGCCTGGCAGGGGATGGTGTCTTGGTCTGAAAGACAGGTGTCTGCCAAGGAAGGCAGGAACCTCCCTTGGAACAGGGAATATGCCCCCTTTTCCTTGGGAATAATTATAACTTTGAAATCAAGGGGCTCTCAAGCAAGAGATATGGCAAAAAAGGAATAAGAGTTCTTTACTAATATTTAGAGCAAGGCAACAACACAGAAACAGTTTAGATAGACAAAGTCAGAATACAACCTGCACCCTGTTCGGGTGGTGCTGCAGTGCAGTTCAATGGTGGCTGCAGTCCCGTTGGAGTGATGGATGTGCTCTTGTTGGAGTGGTGATCTTGTGGAAAGGTCTCGTCGATCTCTGGAGGTCCAGTGGTGGCTCTTGAGCTCTTCTCCTCTGGGAATCAGTGGGAAAGGTACCCTGGTGTTCCAGGGTGTCAGTTTATGTGCAGGTGGGAATGTTCAGCTCCTCCCCTCTGGGCAGGGCATCTCACAATGGCTGATGGAATCTGTGAGTCACTCCCGGAGCCCTCGATGGCCATGAGCAGAGATAGCCCCGATGGTGTTAGCAGGGCTGGGTCATGCTGAACACAAAGAGCACTGCCCCACCTGTTTTAACAGCTTATGGAGGTGGTTAATAGAATACATACTTTTGGTTCCACCTTCCCTGTAACCTAAGACAGATGGGAATGACAGTGGTGGAACTTAGTGGGATGTAGAGAGCTGGATGTGTGCACAGAGTGATGTTGGAGTGTCCCCTCTGGAGAATATTTCTATTGGAGCATTCCCTAGGGAGAGCAACTCACAGCCTCGGGTCTGTGCAGGGAGGAGCGCGAGTGCTGCACTTGCTGCTTGGATTATTATAGACTTCTGAAATCTTGGTGGACTCAGATGGATTTATGAGGAGAATTGGGGCTTTTTTTGCATATTTATAGCTTTTCTCACCCTCTCTGTGCTACTGCCGTTGGCACTGGTCACAGTGACCTGCTGGGGGCACCCATTGTGGGGGCTGTGTTTATAACTTTAATTTCTTCACTCCTGGCAGTGGCTGAGCTCACTGGCCGTGTGCTGAGGCAGCAGCAGGCGAGGCTGCTTTCTGTTTTTAGGGAAAGCTGCAGCAGTTCATGCCCCTGGGTCCCTGAAGTGTCCCAGGCCAGGCTGGACAGGGCTTGGAGCAGCCTGGGACAGTGGGAAGTGTCCCTGCACGTGGCAGGGGTGGCACTGGATGGGCTCTAAGTCCTTCCAACCCAAACCATTCCATGGAACTGTTCCAAAAATGTTCCAAAGAAAGATTCGGTGCTGAGCTTTGGTGGTGGAGCTGACACTGCTGGAGCTGATCCTTTCCAACTTTTCCCCTTCTTTGGATCCTCACTGCAACTCCAAGAGAGATTTCTCATTTCCCACCCTCCTCCAGCTGCTGGAGACCAAAACATCCAAACGTTTCCAGTCCAAACCCACATCCCAGTTGGAGCTGAGCTGGTTTTTGCCATCTCCCCATTCCTGCAGGACCTGCTCCAGCTCCCAGCTATTCTGGAGCTGTCTCCTGACAGCCAATATCAGCCCCTCCAAATGGCCTGGTGGCTCCCAGGTGTCAAATAATTGTTCCAATTCCACGTTCCACATCCCTCCTCCCTTAAAACACTGCTCAGGGCTGGATTTAATGGCTCTCTGTTGTTTTGGGGGTTTTCCTTTTTTTTTTTTTTAATGGGAATTTTTTTTCTCTTTTAGCAGCTCAGCTGTTTCTCTGCTTCCTAAAGCTCCAAGAAATCTCCAGCCCGGAGGCAAAGATCCTCCCAGATTTATGGGCATCCCTTGCATGTGCCAAGAGAGGGGATCAGGCCCAGCACAATTCTTGGATAATGAAGCTCATCCTCCTCCTTTCTTAATCCTTTAAGTGCTTTCTTGTGAATATTTCAGCAGCTGACAGGGAGGGCTAGAAACCTGACTTTGTAGATGTTTATAAAGTCTAATTAAATATTGATGGATTCAGCAGCATTGCCAAAGCTTCTCGAGAAACTATCTCTTTCCTTTTGTTGTTTTGTTTTGCTTGGTTGGTTTTTTCTGTTGTTGTTGGAATTTGTTTTGTTTTTGTTGTTGTTTTTGGTGGGTTTTTTATTTTGAGTTTTTTTGTTTGGTTGGTTGGGTTTTTTTTTTTTAGTTTTTGTGGGGTTTTTGTTTTGGGTTTTTTGGTATTCTTTTTTGTTTTGATTTTTTTGTTTGTTTGTTTGGGGTTTTTTTGTTTGTTTGGGGTTTTGGGGGGGAGTGTTTTGGTTGTTTTTTCATTTGTTTGGATTTTTTGTTTTGTTTATGATCCCCGAAAAATCACTGGGGCTTTCAAAAGAAGAGGAAAAAGATCAAATTCAATTAGACACATACCTGGAGAATGAGGGATTTACTGCTGAGTAAATCTGATTGTGCAACCCCCAAAATGGCCCAGAGACACAATGAAGTCAATCAGGAGTCACTCGATCCCAGAGGAATTTCCTGACATTTCTGCTGTGAAATTAATTGAGATCCCTGCTGAATATAATGTGGAAAACGGTCAGCAATTCCAAGTGCCTCTGTTTAGGGAAGACAGAAAACTTCTCAGCCTCAGGACTGAAACATTTCAACTTTTCCCTTTCTGGATGCTAATTTGGGATTTTTTCTGTGGCATTTTGACCATTTCTTGCTGTCTGAGCTGGGCTTTGTGACCTGTAAGAGAAGTTATCAGAACTGTGACTATATTTAACTGTGGCTTGATCATCCCATGCCTGTTACAAAACTCACCGGTGCTTAGGAATGACTCATTTTTTGGGGAAAAAAAGAAAAGAATCACCACCTTTATTTTCAATCTATAAAAAATCTGCTCTCCAGCCTCTGCCCTTCCCTCTCCTGTTCTGGCCTTGCGCTGACTCAAACTCTGCCAACCCAATTTTTAGTGATTTCTCAGAACTCTTCTGAATCCCTTTGGGTTCCCTAACCTTTCGGATTTTTTTTTAATATATTGGCAGGTTTTTCTTCCTGTTCATTTATTCAGAGTGGAATCTCCAATTACCCTCAAAATTTTTCTTTTGAAATCTCTCTGCTGATCATCCAAAATGTCTCTGGTGCCATAAAGCAGCTCCTTCTTCATCCTCGTTAAACTGGAGTGCAAAACCACACAACCGACGCTTGATTTTCCTAAATATCTTTAAGCAGGAAGTGTTTTCTGATCTCTGTCCCCTGCCTGAGAAAGCAGGATAAAAACATGGGTTTTTATATAATATATGCGTTTTATATAAATACATGAATCATATAAATAATATATGAATATATAATTTATATAATACGTGAATTTTATATAAATATGTATAAAATTGATGAGGAATGCCCAGAAATGATGGGCTGACGGGAGTGGCCAAAGCAAGAATTGAACACCCACAAATCCCCCTCCTCCTGCTCCCCTGTGGCAAAGGCTTTAATTAGGAGGATGTACTAACGAACCCTCGGTGTTAATATGGGTGGCACCAAAATGGGTTTTCCCACGTGGTAAATTGATTTAAATGCAGATTTAGAGCTCTAAAAAACAAAATGGGAACATTAAAACAGGGATGTCTCTGCGGGCAAGAGCTTTATCTGCACCTGGGCCTGTGGAATGAGGACGACAGTCTGAGCTGATGGATGGTTGGAAGTTTGGAAGCTCAAAGCTTCAGTGAGACCTGGAAGTTTCAATATCAGGCAAAGAATTGATTAATTTTTGTAGTGATCTGCAATATCTGCATGGAAGGAGCTCCAGAAATGTTATAAAGCTAACATCTGGAGGCTTTATAAAAAAAACCCCGAAAAAACCCAAACCAAAACTGGAGACTGAGCTCGCTCTGAGTTTGGGGTGGCTGCATTTTGTCAAATCCAGCAGAATTCCTGAGGAGAAATTCTGCTGGATGAATCCAGGGAGAATGGAGCAGAAACTACGAATTTGAAAGAGGTTTTAAAAACTGCACCTGGCACTTTAGGGGCAGAGAAAGAAAAATCAATAGCCTTTGATTTTAAGGTTGCTGGAGATTCCTCAGAGGAAGAAATAACTTGAATATACCTGAGGGATGAACGGAGAACCTTAAAAGATTTTTTTTTATTGGGGTTTTATTCCTTTTAAAACTTGTATTCTGAGGATAACATTTGTGCTGGGTTGGGATGGGAAGAGTTAATTGTCTTTACAGGAGCTGCTGTGATGCTGAATGGGATTGGGGTGGAAAACAGGGATTGGTGTGGAAAATGGGGATTGGTGTGGAAGATGGGGATTGGTGTGGAAAGCACTCAGGGATGTTTTGTCGTTGCTGAGCAGTGACCCCAGGAAATGCAGGGGGGAAAGCTGGGGGGGCACAAGGATTTGGGGACACACAGCTGGGACATTGCAGGGACATCCCAGACTACTGGCATCACACTCAGAACAAAAGGCTGCGGAAAAGGAAGGAAGGGATGCTCAGAGTGACAACATTTGTCTTTCCCCATCCTATTCCGTGGGAGGGAGCTCTGCTGGCCTGGGGATGGCAAAACCTGTGATGGGAAGGGTGGAATTAATTCCTCTTTGCTCCATGACATTTTCTTTCCCAATGAAACTGAATTTAGCTCAATCCCTGGTATCCCACCCCACCAGGGCGACAGGACAGGTACCTGGGGCTGAGTTGTGTGCCAGGATTAAACCGAAACACCCTTGATTTGCAAAAAGCTCCCAAACCATCGAGAATTTTATTGGGATTTGGCAGCTGAGAAATATTGACTTTGTATAATTGCTCAGCAGGTCTTTTATTCAAGCCTTGTTATAGACTTGTTAATATTTACAAAGGGGAAAAAAAAAGAAGAAACTTATATGGTAACGATTTTTTTTAATCAATTTTGAATTTTTTTTTTCTCCTTCAGAAGGAGAAAAAGAAAACAGTGTCCAAATGAGTTCAGTTTAAACAAATACCACCAAAGTCAGAGCGAGGAGCTGTTTATGCAGATGGTATTCAGGGTGGATAAATCTCTATAATTTCCTCTTTCAAAGCTGCAGATCTGTCCACTTTCATTATTTTAATCATGACTCCTTCCAGCAATACCGTGGGAGAGCAGAGGCAGACCTGTGGCATTCCATAAAGTCTGACAGAGGAGCCTGGGACTGCTCTCAGTGTGGTTTTCCCTGGATTTGTGAGATGCTGGCACTGCCATCAGAGCTCCTGTGCTTACCCTGACGTGATTTGACTTTATTTTGGTTAGAAAATTCCAGGGAAGTTGACCCTTGGTAGCCATTGAAGGCTGTTTCTTTGGGTTTTTCCCTCATCTCAATGTTTGAAATCCTGCATTTTGAATTTTAGTGGTGCTTTTCGTGTTGGGTAGGAAGAAATAAATCCCAGTTACACTCTACAGCCTCTCCTGTGCCAGCAGAGGTTCGAAATCTTCCTGACCCAACAGAACCCTAATAACCATTTAATGGGGGTCCTTTTTGTTTTCACCCTCCGAGTCCTCAGGGACCTGAGGTGGGTGGGAATATCTGGAGGAAAACAGTCGTGAGCAGGACCAGGCCAATCCGTTGTTTTTTTGTCATTGTTTCAGAAAAATCCCATTGGCAGGAAGGATTTAGGAGCCTGTCCGTGCATTTCAGTAGGATATTGGCTTTAGGGGTTATTCCTCACCCAGGGCTGGGATAAATGGGGTCACCGCACCCTGGAATTGTCCCATTCCTGCTCAGGGCTCTCCTTCCCAATGCTCTGTGGTGAGAGGAGACCCAAGAGAGGTGAGAAAGCTTTGGGAGGGAGAGGTGCTCTTGGGAAAACGAGTATTTGTCCAAACCTTGCATTTCTTACCTCAACTTGCCCCAAACCTGGGGCTCCTTGTGGGAAAATCTGCCTCATATTCAAATTCCTGTGTCCTTGCGGCACATCAGTGACAGCCACCCCTGACTCAGGCCCTGGGCAGCAGTTATTGTTGTCCCGTGATTTATCCCATGATTTATGCCATTATTTATTCTGTGGTTTATCCCATGGTTTATCCCATGATTTGTTCCCTGATTTCTCTCCTTCTCTGCCCCAGGACGAGGAGGAGATGGAGGAAGCCACCAACCAGAAGCTGGCCCTGCAGAAGGCCAAGGAAGTGGCTGAAGTGAGCCCCATGTCCGCGGCCAACATCTCCATAGCTGCGTAAGCACCCTTTGATTCCTTGGGAAGTAATTCCTGTTTTCTTCAAGAGATCATTCCTGTTTTCCTCGGGAGATCATTCCTGTTTTCCTCAGGAGATCATTCCTGTTTTCCTTGGGAGATCATTCCTGTTTTCCTTGGGAGATCATTCCTGTTTTCCTCGGGAGATCATTCCTGTTTTCCTTGGGAGATCATTCCTGTTTTCCTTGGGAGATCATTCCTGTTTTCCTCGGGAAATCATTCCTATTTTCCTTGGGAAATCATTCCTGTTTTCCTCAGGAGATCATTCCTGTTTTCCTTGGGAAATAATCCCTGTTTTCCTCAGGAGGTCATTCCTGTTCTCCTCAGGAGATAATTTCTGTTTTCCTTGGGAAATCATTCCTGTTTTCCTCAGGAGATCATTTCTGTTTTCCTCAGGAGATCATTTCTGTTTTCCTCAGGAGATCATTTCTGTTTTCCTCAGGAGATCATTTCTGTTTTCCTCAGGAGATCATTTCTGTTTTCCTCAGGAGATCATTTCTGTTTTCCTCAGGAGATCATTTCTGTTTTCCTCAGGAGATCATTTCTGTTTTCCTCAGGAGATCATTTCTGTTTTCCTCAGGAGATCATTTCTGTTTTCCTCAGGAGATCATTTCTGTTTTCCTCAGGAGATCATTTCTGTTTTCCTCAGGAGATCATTTCTGTTTTCCTCAGGAGATCATTTCTGTTTTCCTCAGGAGGTCATTCCTGTTTTCCAGTGTCCCTGTGTGTCTGTCCAGCTGGAGCATCCCATGGCACTCTCTGAGCCCTTCTGCACCACCTCTGCCACTCACAGGGCTTTGGGTTGGCCAAATACTTCAGTGCTGAGCGTTTAATGAGCAGTTTAATAGAGGATTTCTTGCAGTTTGGGTCTCTTTGTGATGCCTCATCTTGGAATAATTGTATTTCAGAAGGATTTTTTTTTAAGCTGTCCTGGGATAGATTTCACCAGGTGAAGTGTTAAATCCCACTTTGGATTTTGAATGATGTGCGCGCAGAATTAACTATTCTTCCATAATCTCAAGAATTCAAGTGTAAAGGCGTCCTCTTAAATAGCTGACAAATGTGCCTGAATTCCTTTTCCTTGCTATTTGGAAGAGCTGGACTGAATAAAATCATGTCTGTGAACAGGTCTGGAGGTAGAAAAACCAGTTTGAGTTTTCAGATGCCTGGATAAGGACAAGCACAGGCTCTGTGCACCAAAATCCTTGGAGAGCATTGCTTTGGGGGCACCTTTTCCTGGATCCTAGAGGGGCAAAAATGAGGTGTAGGGGGAAATATTTGTCCAGGAGCCTGAGACATCCATCCATCCATCCATCATCCCTCCATCCATCCATCATCCATCCATCCATCCATCATCCCTCCATCCCTCCCTCCATCCATCCATCCATCCATCATCCCTCCATCCATCCATCATCCCTCCATCCATCCATCCCTCCATCCATCCATCATCCATCCATCCATCCATCCATCCATCATCCATCCATCCATCCCTCCCCAACTCCCACCCCTCTGCACAGCCCACTCCCACAATCCCTTCCCTCTGCTGCTGGAGCCTCCCTGTGTCCCCCTTTCAGCCAGATCTTGTTCCCTGCATTTATCCTCTCACTTTTCTCCTCTCCTGCCTCTGTGTCACCTCCCGTCCCTACTCGGACCAGCCCAGCCAACACCACCAGGTCACTGCTGAGGCGTGAAATATTTTCCTTTTGCCTGTGGGGACGATCCTCATGAAATATTCTTTTTGCCTGTGGGGATGATCCTTGGTGATTCCCAGGCAGATATCCCATGGTACAGAGGCTGTTCCTCACCTGCCTGTGCTGGTTCAGTGGATTTGGCATGGAGAGGGCCGGGAAAGCTGTCCTGGGATGGAGCAGGAGCTGAGGGCCGGTGGCCACAGGCAGAGGTCGGTGTCCCCCAGGGGCTGTCAGGGTTTGGGGTGCACTGAACCTCTTTAGATCTCTGNTCCATCCATCCCTCCATCCATCCCTCCATCCATCCATCCATCCATCCTCCATCATCCATCCATCCATCCATCCATCCATCCCTCCATCCATCCATCCATCCATCCATCCATCCATCCATCATCCATCCATCCATCCATCCATCCCTCCATCCATCCCTCCATCCATCCCTCCATCCATCCCTCCATCCATCCATCCATCCAAGTGTCGGGTGCACTTGGAGCAGCCTGGGACAGTGGGAGGTGTCCCTGCCCATGGCAGGGGTGGGATGGGATGGGATTTAAGGTCCTTCCAACCCAACCCAACCCATTCCATGTTCTGTGACACCTTCCAAGGATTTGCTGCAAAAGTTCATTGAACTCTTCTGGAATTTCAGCATCAGCACCAAAACGTTTGGTCCTGCATTTTACTGAGAGCTGCTGATGTTTTCCAGACCCCTTTTACAGGGGAGACCTCCAAGGGCTGGAGAAGCTCAAGCATAAAAAAATGAAATTTCCTGCTCAGTTTTATTGGAAAATGCCTGAACTGCAGCCAGATCCTGGCTTGTTCCTTCGGTGGAAATCTCTTTTTACTGGGAGTTTAATTGACTTTAGCAAAGACAAAAGGCCAAGTGGAGCCAGTTTGTTACATGTGAAGGAAAAGAATATTATTAATTTCACTATTTTATCTTCTTACCATTTTATTTTGTCATTACTGTTGTAATCAGTTCCTATTTATGCTCTGGCTGTTTGATGATTTTAAATATCATTTTCCCCTTACAATTATTTTCTGTCCAGCCTTGAAAAGAAGTCAAATGAGGATAATTGCTTTTGCTCTTTGATGAATTTCTTGGTTCTGGTATTTTAAAATGCAAGATGATGCTGATGCTTGTTTGCTTCTGTTTTAATCAAAGCATTTTGCATGGGAAGATTTCTTAGAAATCAGCAGGAAAAACCAACCCACTTCCGTGGAGCTGAGGTTGAAATTGTTTAAAATCACCTTTTCCCATGACTTTTCACCAGGTTTTCAAAAGCACAGGAACAGTTTTGTGACAACAATTCAAAGTGATGGCAAAATTGTGGATTTTTGCTTATTTTGCCTCAAATTGGATCTGCCCAGCTCCCACCTGCCCCGTTTGGGTGAAAATTCCTGTGAGCACAGTTGGAAAGGCAATGGTTCCCACATCTCCTGTCCCTGTCACCCAACCCCTGCTGTGTGACATCTCCTTGTTCCTGCTCCAGGGCCCCTCACAAACCTCCCAGGGCTTTGGTTTGGGGAAAAAAAGTGACATTTCGGTCCAAAAGTTGCTGCTGCAATGGATGATGCCATAGAGGAAAAGGCAAGGGAGGAGTCAGGTGTTTTGGGAGATGGGAAGATGCTTTTGGATGGATTGGTGGCTTGTGATCCCTGAAGGATTCAATGAATCTGTGTCCGAGCAATTAGTTTTACACATAAATCCCAGAATATTCTGAGCTGGGAGGGACCCACGAGGATCAAGGCCAGCTCTGAAGTGGACATCCCATCCAGGGATGGAATGTTCATCCATGGAGAACTCCAGAGGGGCTTGGCAGCTCTGATCCCTTGGATGGGGACATGGTTTGCAGCGCCCATCCCTCAGCTCTCCCTCTCCAGTGCAGTAGGGCTGACGTAGGGACCTTTGGGCACCCAAATCCATCCCAACATTTTGTTTCTCCTGCTCTCAATCCCCACGGTTTATCCCTTTTTCTGAGGGTGGAGCAGAGGCCGTGACAGCGGCAGGTCCTGGCAGATCAGACTCAGAGCTGGACATGCCAAGGGGGAAAAGAGTATTCTTTAAAATGGGATTTTTGGCATAAGGAAATATCACCACAAACCAAATCCCTATAAAACTTGGGTACAAAGAACTGGCAATCCAACACCTGTAGGATTAAGTGAGCAAGGGCTGGGAAAACTGGGACTGAGCTCCCCAAGGCCTGCTTAAAGGTGGCTTTACCCAATCAATTTATATTCTTATTTTCTCATAAGGAATATTTTTTAAAATTTTATATTTAAATGTTATTTTCCCAACATATGACGATGGATTTCTCTAATAACAACAGGCATCGATTTCATGGCTCAGTGTTCTGCAAACATTGACATTTTCCCTACCTGCATCAGTCCAAGCAGGGTGGTAGCAAGGAACACCACGACTCGGATTTTCTGAATCATGCTATCTGTGTTCCCAGCGTGTTTTCCACCTCCCACAGAGGTGACAAAGCTGTCCCTGGGCTGAGCCTGCTGCAGTCCCACTGGTTGTGCTGTTTCAGGGGTGAGGTGCTTTTTACTCCCTACCCTTGCCAGTCCTGCTCCAGTGTGTCTCCCCCTAAACCTTCCAGACCTTTCCATGCTGCTGGATCCTCCCCCTCCAGTATTTCCCCGTGCTTTGCTGCTGTGCCTGCAGTTCCCCTGCTCTGCTTCTCCTGCCCCAGCCTCCATTCCCAACCAAGCTCCAAAAACCATTCCATTTCCTGTGCTGCTTGTCAAACATCATTTCCTAAGCGTGAGGACCTGTTGTTACCCCGTGTTCCAGAGTGCTCTGAGGCTCTGAAGGGGCACCTTCACCTTCCCATCTGGGATTGGATGCTGCGGGAGCCGGGAATTGGTTTGTGATTGATGGACACCAGGGATCTCTTTTAATAACAGGCTCATCATTGCAGAGCTGTGCAGGGATCATTTATCTTGCAGCTGCCTCCCGCTGCCAACACCCCGCACTTGCTGTGGAGCTCCTGCTTCACCCAGCTCCCAGCATTTCTCTGCTTTGCCTTCTGTTTTGTGGTGGTTTTGCTTGGCCCAGTTTTTGCTAGCGAGTAGGGTGGGGTACAAAGATGGCTCCTGCGTGTCCTCTGTAAAGATTCTGGAAATTTTCCAGAATGGGATTCACCTGAACAGGTGTGTCTGACCACAGTTGGTTTTTCCACCTAGTGAACTCTATCCTGAAGGGGTTTTTGGTTTGGAGCTCCTGCTTCACCCAGCTCCCAGCATTTCTCTGCTTTGCCTTCTGTCTCAATGGGATTCACTGGAACAGATTTGTCTGACCACAGTTGGTTTTTCCACCTGGTGAACTCTATCCTGAAGGGGTTTTTCGTCTGGGGCTCATGCTTCACCCAGCTCCCAGAATTTCTCTGCTTTGCCTTCTGTTCCAGTGGGATTCACCTGAATCACATTTGTCTGACCACAGTTGTTTTTTTCACCTGGTGAACTCTATCCTGAAGGGGCTTTTTTATTCAGTGCCTCCTCAGGATGCAAAGCTCGGGTGGTGCCTTGGTTCTGTTACTGTTTGCAATGTTTGGCTGAGAGCAGGAGATGTGTTTGATCTGAGCCCATTGTTTCATTCTTCTTTTTGTGATTTCTTTCGTTTGTTTTCTGTTTAGCGTTTTCCTTGCTTTGTTGTTTCTGGAGGTGAGTTCTGGGGTTGCTCCGTTTGCCCAGCCTTGTCTCGAGGCCCCTCTGTGTCGTTTGCTCTGCTCAGCCTCGGGACCTGAGGGATTTACAGAGCCCAGGGGTCTTTAGAGCAAGCCATTGCTGCAGCTTCCTCAGCAGCCCGGATGGAGGGGACAATGCCAGAGGACAATTCCAAGGCTCTGATGTGCCAAGCATTTGTGATGGCACTGCCAGGGGAAGGAGGAGCCACCAGGCTCATCCCTGTGGGTCACGAAGAGACCCCAATACAAACATGGGGATTTTTTCTGGTTTTCCCTGACCTGATGCCTGAATTCCCCGTGTTTGGGTTCCTCCTCTGCCGTTCCTGTTCCACCCAAGCTGCACCAATGGCACGTACAAAAGGGGCTGCCAGGAGCACGCCTGGCAAGCCGCAGGGACACCGCCTGGGGCGCCCCTGGCACCCACAGCCCACACATTCCCCAGAGCCCTCTCCTCCCCTTGGCTTGGGAAAAGCCTTAAAACAGCAATTTCCCATCAATCCTAAATTTGCAGGAGCCTGTTAGGTAGTGAGCCACACTTAGGGGAGCTTTTTGCACTCTATAATTTACGAGGTTTGGGGTTTTATTAATTCCATGAGGTAATGGGTTACAGTTATAGCCAGCTCCTAGGAAATCATTTCATTACAGCTATGGGGGTGAGTTTTGGGTGGGAGGAGAGCTTGGGTGGTGGATGAAAAGCTGTGGACAGCGGCAGAGACAGCTCCTGGACGTGGGCACCTAAGCACAGTGCAATTGCCCACTGCTGTGGTCCAGAGTTACTGCTGCTTCCCAGGACAGCTTCCCAACCTCCAAAGAGCTCTTGCTGTTCCTCTGAACTCTCCTGGTTCCTGCTGCTCCAACCCAGGGCTGCTCCACACTCTGTGTTTCATTGCAGGCCCACGGGGGACAGCGCCTGGCAGTGTGAGCGAGGCACAAAAGCACCGAGAGCCACCAGCGGTGGCACCTCCGTCACTTCACCCTCTGTGTCCCTTTTGTACAGCTCTGGGGCTGCAGGGGAGGGGGGAACTGCTCTGTTTCTCCAGGTTTTCCATCTCGCAGGTTCCATGTTTTCCTTTTGTCTCGGGAATACCGTGGCTGATTTCCACTCCTCTCTGGGGCTGTGGGTACCCAAGAGAGGACCCAGCAAGAAGCTGCCAGAACACCCAGCTGGGGGGTGTAGATTAGCAGAGGTGTTCTTTCTCTCTTGCTGGCTGTGATCCCTTCCCTCTCCTGTCCCCTGGAGTGTGTCAGTGTGTGAGGGTCTGTGATTCCTCCCGGGAGTGTTCCTTTCCGTCCTGTCCTCGCTGTTGGTGTCACTCAGCCGCGCCCAGAGCCGCGCTCTGGCTCTGGCCCTCGTTCCTGGTAAGTAGCATCTGGTGAAAATCAACTCCTCCTGCCGTTTCACCCTGGAAAAGGGATCTGCCTTGCCCCTGTGGTTTCACACCTCTGGTTCCAGTGCTGACCCAGGCAAATGCATGGCTTTGAAAAGGTGATCCAGCAGAGCGGTGAGCCTGGAGTGCTGCAGGGCTCGTGTGACATTGCCCGGGCGGGTGACAAGGACAGAGCATGGCCTCCGTCCTGCTCTGCACCAAACCAGGCAGGGACACACAGAGCTTCATCCCAGCCTCCCACTGAGGGTGTTCATCTGCTTTCAGCACTTAAACCCAAATTTTCCCCAGGGTTTTGTGGAAATTGTTTCTCCACCAGTCCCTCTGCGCGGGGTTGGTGCTAACCTCCAGGGCAATCAGGGCAGCCCCGATTCTCCTCCATCCCGACCTTCCCACCTGTTTGGCCAAAGGAATTTCTTGGTTATTCACGCAGTGCAGGGTTTGTTCTCGCTGCCAGCCCAGGGTTCAGCCTCCAGCCAAAGAGTAAAAAGGTCCCCAGCTTGAGCAAGCTGCAAACAATCATTTTCCTGGCCAGCAAGCGGGGCCTGCCAAGCCCACTCTGACTCCTGCTCCTATTTCATTTGGCACCAGGAAAACACAGAAATCCTGAGGTTCAGGGAAAATACTTCACCTGGCTGCTCAGCAGATTGTTTGCTTCAAGCAAAACTTTTACGATGCCTTCCATAATTTTTCTTATGTTCACTCCAGGTTTCTGAAGCTCTGGATTTTGTGTTATACGAATTATCCGAGCCAACATTTCTGTTTAGAATAATCCATTAATTTTAATAAATGTATATTTTAAACTCTACTTATATAATACCCAGAGAACATTAGATTTTCACTGGGCCTTCTGGTTTTTTACAAATGATTATTAACAGATTTAAACTCTCATGAAAGCAGGAGGAAAAATGCTGCAACTGAAAGGGCAAATTCAGGAGGTGAAGGGATTTTACTTTCTGTCTTGGGGAGGGTTTTTTGAATGCTGTGGATTGATAAAAATGATCATTTAGAACTATGAAAAAAATTAACGCCTCAAGCCAAGATCAATCAGGATATTTAGAATCCTGGTTTTCTGTGGTTCCCTTTTCCTGTGTAATTCAGTGATTTCCGTGTTTAGAATCCCCCATGTAAATGGTGTTTATCCAAACGCTGGATGGAAGAGAATCTACAAAATCCTTTGAGCTGCACGAAGCTCCTCTCAGCCCTGGGCCCTGCTGAGGTTTTTAGGCACAGTTCCCCGTTTTTGGACAGTCTGAGGCAGGCACATCCCAATCCCTGTCCAAGGAGAGAGGTAGGTGCCTCTGAGGAGCCCATCCAAGGCAGGGACTGAGGAGAAGCTGCCTGGCACCAGCCGCTGGAGCTCGGGTGGATTTTGGAGCCCGAGGTCCGTGTTAAAGCTCCCTCCTGGTGCCCCAGGGCAGGAATTCGATCCTGCTGCACTTGGTAAGAATAATCTGCAGCACAGTCCCCCCCTGGCTGCACCCGAGCTCCCCTGAGGCTGCAGAGTGGCTCCTGCAGGACCTTGGCGGTGTGAGTACAGCCCTGGTGGGTATGGAGCCCGAGATCTCCGTGTGCCTTTGGTTCCCCTTTTCATTTTATCTCCCTTTTGGCTCCATCCTGGACTCTCTGGCTGCATCCCCGTTCTCCAGAGGGTGGTGTGGCTGTGGCTCCCACACCTCCTGCAGCTTGCTGCTCTCCTCTGGTCTCCTCCCCAGGTGCACGTCCGCCTCCGACAGGACACGGCCTGTACGAGTCTCCTCCCAATGTCTTTTATGGTTTCTCTGCTCATTTGGTTTGGTTTGGTTTTTTGTTTTGTTTTCTTTTTCTTTTCTCACTTTTTGTTTTCTTTGTTTGTTTTGTTTTTTTGCATGTGCAGTTTTGTAAAGCAAACTCGAGGTACTGTATCTCGCAGCTCGTCAGTCTCCAGCGTAAATTCACCGTGAGTTGCTCTCTGTTACGATATTCCGTAAATGGATTTCTCATTTAGAGCTCTGTAAACCTTCCCCTTCTCCTGGTGCCTTCACCCTCCCTGTGGTTTTTTTTCCCCCCAAAAATCATTCCCATCATTGTGGAAAGCCTCCAGACCAACATCCAGGGAAAGGACTGGAAGGTGTCTGCCATTGTCATTTGATGCTTGTGATTTGTGAGCAACTCTGTTGTGTTTCATCCATTGACTGTGACTTTTCCCCCTCTTCCTTCCTTCCTTTTTTTCCCTTAATTCCTTTCCATCATTCCTCCCGAACTGTTTTCCTCTCTTCTCCCGTCTCCCCTCGTTTGATGGTTTGTCTTGTCCTCACTTGTATTTATTTCTGGTCTCTGTGTTTATTCTGTGCTGGGCTGTGGCTTTGATGTTCCACCAGTGTTTGCACTCTGGGTTCAGCAGGAGAACCAGGAGAGCCCTCTTTGAGGACTTCAAAAGAATTCTGGAAATGGGGTCCAAGTGAGACTAAATTGGAAAACTCTAAACATCCTTGAAACACTGGTGATGTCTTTGCTCTCTGACCTTCCCGAGCTGGAGCTTAAAGCGACAGATTTTGTCAAAATGAGGCACTTGGCAGCTCCTCTGGCCCTGGAGCTGAGCAAACACCGTGGAAAACTTGCCCTTCCCCCGTGTGCTTCCTAACAATCCAATCCTGCTGGCTGTGCTCTCAATCGGGGTGCAGGTTTGTACAGACATCATTATTGCTGCTGGCCAGCCCAAAAACCTCCTCGCCACCCACGGGAGTGTCCTTTGGGTTCTCGTTTCATGTGTGACGTTGTCTTTCTCCTTTAATGCTTTTGGAGACACAAGTAAGTGCAGTCCCTGGGGGTTTGTCCTGACCCCACAGCAGGGACAAAAAGGTACTGTGAAGCCAAGGAGCTTTTCCAGAAGCTTCCTGAGATTGCCCTGTGGGTTTCCTAAGATTTCCTGACGTTTCCCTGAGATTTCCTGGCATTTCCCTGAGATTTCCCAACATTTTCCTGAGATTTCCTGACGTTCCCCTGAGATTTTCTGACATTTCCCTGAGATTTCCTGACATTTCATTGAGATTCTTTTTGTTTTCCTTGAGATTTCTCGACATTTCCCTGAGATTTCCCTGAGATTTCCCAACATTTCCCTGAGGTTTCCCGGCATTTCCCTGAGATTTCCTGACATTTCCCTGAGATTTCCTGACATTTCCCTGAGATTTTCTGACATTTCCCTGAGATTTTCTGACATTTCCCTGAGATTTCTCGACACTTCCCTGGGTGTTCTGGGGCTCCTCGTGCACTGCTGGATCTCAGACAAGTCGGGATTTAAAATGTATTGATGCCTTCATCTGAGTTTAACTTCTGTGACCAAAATTAAGCTTTTGTGACTGAGCCGAGGTCTGACGGCTCCCAGGGCTGGGACGGTGAAAATTAGGGGGATAAATGAGATCAAGGCACGTTTTGGATCATTTCTTCCAAAATATTTCCTGGCTGCTGGGAGTCTTGAGGGGCAGAAAGGTGCAGGGAGGGCTCAGCTGCCCTTTGGGTGCCCCCCACCCCAGAAAAAGGAGGTGCTGGGGGCTGCCTTCTCCCAGCTTTGCCCCAGGGGAGTGACCCCAAACTGCTCCCAAGCCATGTTTTCCCCATTAGGAACAAAGCCTTGAAAGAATACAGAATTTTTTCCCCTTTTCCAAATGCCCAGAGGCAGAGTTGCCTTTTACAAACGGTGAAATCAAACCCCTTGGAAAGAGGATTTGGCCCCATTTTGGGGCATTTTTCATCAAGATCTGGTGTTGACTCCCCACCGGAACAGAAACCCTTTTGTCGCTCTGACTCACATCTGTTCTCTGAACAGAATAAATTTCACGGCAAAAAGCTGTCACGGAGCTTTCTCATCCTCGTTACCATCTCAATGTCTGGGCCTGCAGTTGTGATTTCCTATGGATGAGCTGAATGTGCATTATTTTTTTCCTCAGTGAGTATTAAAGAGCGTTTCCCCAGAAAACCCCCAGGAGAAAAAAAAAAAAAAAAGGTGAATAAATACCTGAATCCCATAAGAACATGAAATGTATAAAAGTACAATCACCTCGGAGCATCAGGGTGTGGAGACGCCTGAAGGTTTTATTTACTCAGTGGAAATGTCATAGTTGGAAATATATGATTTTACTAATTTTTTCAATTTTAAATTCAGATCAAGCAAGGAGCAACCCCTCTTAGGGCCAGGCCGGTGCTGTGGGTTCCCACTCCCTGGGGAATATTGGGATAAGCTCAGGAAGCCTCTGTGGGACTCAGTTTCTCCCCCCGTGAGTGCTTTGCTGTAATCACACTGATAAATGGGCTAATTTTGGAGCACAGATGCAAGTTGAACGGTGATTTATGAATCAGGAAGAGCTTTCAAAAGGTTTCCAAAGGTTTTCAAAAATCCCTGTGCCTTTAATTGCATTCCCTGCCCGAACAGTGCCTTTAATGTCAGTAAGAACCAGGATCCAGTCATGGTCACCTGTTCTGAGAGGGCAAAACTTATCCCAAAATCTTTTGAGATCCGGAGGGTTGGGTTTCCCCTGTGTCCTTTGATTATTTTTTAAAAAATTCTAAATTAAAAAAATATATATAAATTTCTAAATAGTAAGATGTTACAGACAAAATACAGGAGATATTTTCCTTTAAAAAAATTAAAATCAAGTTGGGTAATTTTCTTGTGATAATTCCAGCCTTTGGTGCTGTAACAAATTCGTGACACAGTTGCAGCATGTAGAAAATACATTTTTCATTCACTGAGGAGAGGGAATTAAATACAGATCTGCTCTATTTCTTTAAGTAGCTTTATCTAAAATACGCACCGAATTTGGCAATTAATTCTTATGTACATAGGTGATGACACACAGCCAAGGGAATCATTGTGGTGGATTTTTCTAGTAGTTTTAAGAGTTGTGAGGTGTTGAATTTTCAGATGAATCCTTAAATTGCGATGGGTGGTAAAATCCAAACCAGTGACTTGAGCTTTTCTTTGTCTTGCTGTTGATTGTTTATTTTCAATAGGATCCAGAGCTGTCGGTCCTTGCTTGGACATGACAAATTCAATATTCTTCAGGCAAATTCTAAAGTGTTAAATAAAGGGAAAAACAGTTCCATAAAATGGAGGTTTTTTCCCAAAAGTGCTGAACTCCTGCACCTGCCACTCCTGGTTTTTTCCAGAATAAAACTCAGTTTCCTTTCCCAGCTGAGCTCCTTCATTCCCACCCAACCATCCCAGCCAGGCTGACAGAGCAAAGAGGGGAATGAAAATCTCCAATCTCTTCTCCCAGGATGAATTTATCATTTGCCATCCAAGGAGACAAATGATTCTGGATCTTTATCACTTGTTTTGTACAAATTCACTGTCTGGGCCATTGCTTTATCCTCAGAGTGCTGGGCCTCCATTCCGTGATGGTTTGTCCTGGTTTTTATCAAAACTTTGGAGTTTATGGCGGGATTTTGGCCTGGGCCGTTCGCCAGAACATCTTTTTGAGTCTGGGATTTCAACAAATCAGAGGAAAGAAATCATTTAAAGCAAATATAAATTAAATAAAATGTAATTTGCCTGGGGTTTAGGAGAATTTAATGGTCCTACCCATTGAACCCCAGGGTGGTTTCTGTTCTATCAAGAAACAGCAATCTGGATTTTCACTTCCACTTTTTGGTTTTGCTTTTAACTCTCTCACCCTGTTTTTCATTATTGAGCATGCAATGATTTGATCACAATTCATAACTGAAATATCAAAAAAGTTTGAGGTCTGCAAAGGGATCTGCTGTGTAAGGACAGCAAAATCCCTGGAGAGAGAAAGAATATTTCCTGGCATTTTCTGAGGATCAGGATGTGCATAAAGCAAACACCATGTTTGTATTTCTGGGACTGGGATGGGATGCACTGTAAACAATCAGAAAATTCTTCTTAGAGCAGTAAGGAGCAGCGTGAGGGAGCTGAGAGAAATCCTTCTGGCAGGAAAAACTCCAGCAGGAAGCAGGAAAACTTGGGCTGCGTTCCCAGCGGGAAGCTTTGGCTTGGCTGAGCTTTGTGTCCCTCCAGAGCTGCACAGAACAGGTGTCTGTGAACCCCAAAACTGCACACTCTGCAGGGCTTTTGCTGCTCTGGGGAAGTCACGGCCATCGGCACCTCCTGGGAGCGGCAGGGAAGGGCCAGAGCTGTCCTGGGTTTTGGTTTGGCTGTTCTGATCCGCTCAGACCCCTGTGCAGAGTGCCCCAGGTGGGAGGATGGGGAGAGAATCCAGAGGAGGGCACGGAGCTGCTGCAGGGCTGGAGCCAGGCTGGGAGAGCTGGGGGTGCTCACCTGGAGAAGAGAAGGCTCCAGGGAGAGCTCAGAGCTCCTGGCAGGGCCTGAAGGGCTCCAGGAAAGCTGGAGAGGGACTGGGGACAAGGGATGGAGGGACAGGACACAGGGAATGGCTTCCCACTGCCAGAGGGCAGGGAGAGATGGGATCTTGGGAAGCAATTGTTCCCTGTGAGGGTGGGGAGGGGTTGGAATTGAATTCCCAGAGCAGCTGTGGCTGCCCCTGGATCCCTGGCAGTGTCCAAGGCCAGGCTGGACAGGGCTTGGAGCAGCCTGGGACAGTGGGAGGTGTCCCTGCCCGTGATGCCCAAGATGAGCTTTAAGGTCCTTTCCACCCCAACCCATTCCATTCTGGGACTGTGGGACCTTCCCAGCCCTACAGGCAGCAGCTCCTGCCCAGCCTGGCTGTGCCCATGAACTCTGCAATGCTCAAACCCTGCAGGGATGCTCAGCTCCATCCCTCTCTGCCACCCCAGCCTCTTCCTCCTGCTCACGCCAGGTTGCTCTGCTCATCCTGCACCAAACTCTCCAAAAGCACAGCAGCAGTGAGCAGAAATTCAATCTGAGGGTGATAATGGTGGAAAAAATCACTGTGTGGCATTTAGTGAGCTTTGTGGGTCTGAGCAGTTGGTGTCTGTGGCCCATCTGAAAGGCATTTCAAATTTCAGTAGTAAATTTCTGGAGATGAGGGGGTGATGCACAGCCAGGATTGGCTTTATCACATTCAGAACTTAGTTTCTAGCTAATATTGGGAGAAATATTGTGAAAGAATAAGTTTTGTCTCTGTGAAGCTACTATATCGAAAATTCAAACTGATAAATTTATAAAACTAGATAAAATTTGTAAGAATCAATATATTAATATACTGATCTTATATTATGCAAATTTATATAGTTTATTTTAAAGACATTAAATTTTTAAAAAATAAAATCAAATTCAAGGATAATTTTGGAAGGGATTGTTTCCTGCACCTTGGTTCTGGTGCCTGTGATGTCCCAGCTCCGTGGGAATGCTCAGAGCATCTCCCAAGGGTTCTCAGGAAGGAGATGATGCTCAGAAGGAAAAAAAAAAGGTGCTGAAGCATCCAAGCAACAACTCCAGGGTCACTGGCAAAGCACATTTAAACACCTGTGGTGAGCTCAGCTGAGAGAAAATTGTTTTATCAAATCCCAGAGAGATAAAACATTCGGCCTTGTACAGGCTGAGCCCAAAGTGAAACGTTCCATTGTGTTCTCCAAGTGGAAAATGGAAATGTGGAGAGTTTATGAACTCCAGGTTCATGAACAGAAAATAGGATTTGAGTGGAAAGGTTTTGTTGCGTTTTAACAAGAAATTCCCTTTCATCTGTAAGAACACAGAATTTCACACCCACCGTGTAATGTGGAGTTATTTTAAAGATTAAATTATGATGTTTCCATAGGCAGCTTTCATTCATTATTTACTGGAGCAAAATTTTAAGAATTTCCATTAAGAGAAGCAGTGATTTCAAAGGTTATGGTAACAAAATCTTGACTCATTAAGGAGCGCCCTAAGATTAGAATATGACTAAAAATATGCTTTCCTTTCTTGAACGAGCCACACTGATTGCATTTTTTATTTATACCAATATTAGTCATTGATTCATTAATATGGATTTTATTTGATTCTCCAGGAATTGTGAGGTTTTCTTTCTAGCCACAGGCAGGAGTTGTTTGTTGGTGTCTTAATCCAAGATGCTGGTGCTAGCAGTGGTATCTGCTCCAACATTTTCAGCCTGGAGGATGTGGGAATGGAGCAGAGCCTTCAAAGAGCTCCAAATATTCCAGAGATAGAAAATAGGGATGGGGAATAGAGCAGTGAATTAACAGCAATGTTTGGAGGATGTCTGCGAGTCAGGAGTGATTTACAGGGCAATTTTCTTAATGGCTTTGGGAGGATTTTAAGCAGCCAGCAGCGAGCGGGGTTCAGATAAGGAGTTGGCTTCATGTTGGTTTTTTTGTGGAGTAAATATTTGTTATCACGAAGGCTCTTTCTGTCAGTTTAGACAAGTCCTGCTCGTGCTGCAGCTCGGGTTGGGTCTGCCCCGATTTGTGCAGAATTCACTGCACCAAACAAGGCCGGGAGCAGAGGAATTCATTTTTGCCTTTTGATGTTTTTCCATCTCCTCTGAACCCCTCCTGTCGCTGCCTCTTCTCCCAGGAGCTGGGATGGAGCTGAGCTGTGTTTTTGGGGGACACTCCCCTTGTGCCATCAATCAGCTCCTGAGCTGTGCCCAGAGCGCACTGGGAGAGAGGAGCTGTCCCAAATTCCTGAGCTCAGGTGCTGTGGGATCGGAGAGAGCCGGAGTGGGATCAATTCTGGACAAGCAGCTGACACTTCCCCTCCAGCTGCCACTGCCTTGGCTCTGGAGGCCCCAGTGCTGTCCTCACAGGGCCTGGGACACTTTGGGATGCTTTGGGGTGCTTTGGGATGCTTTGCTCCCATTCCCACAGCTCCCATTCCCATTCTCTGTGCCCTGGATGGAATCGAGCTCGCAGGCGCCAGTTTTGTCTGATTGGGTTTTTCCTGCACTTTGTAAATTTTCTGATTTGTCTTTTTTTTGTCTTTTTTTTGAGTGTTTTCCCTGCGGAAGGAGCAATGGATGTGCAGTCAGTGCCTCTGCAGCTCCTGCTTCGGAGCTGGTGGTACCCAGAGCCGGGGGGTGGCTTCATGTCGGGTTTCTGGCAGGAAAACCGAGACTTGTGTCAGCGTCAAGGATGCAGCTCATTCCCAGGTGCTGCGGAGCTCGAGGCTGGAATGGCGGGGCCTGTTTTTCCAAAGGGATTGGAGCAGAATAGGCTAAGTTAAATTTGTGCATGGCCTGCTCCCTGTGGGTTCTCAGGGGTGCAGTTCCCCGGCAGCGCCTCTCACTCAGCCCTGAGTGATGGGCGCTGGGAACACCTCAGAGCTCTTTAAAAGCTGATTTATGCTCGTGGTGGAACTGAAGCACCACCGAAAAAGCCCTCCTGAAGCAGCACAGCTCGTGCCAGAGCTGGGGTGAGATCAGCCCTGCACCTCAAACCTCCTCACCACATCCAGGCTGATCGAGATTTCTTTCCCTTCTCGGCTCGGGTGAGCTCAGCACAGGCAGTGAGGGACAGGCTGTGCCCATGGGAGGATTTCCTGCGTGTTTTACTTCGGGGAAGCACTGCAGGGATGCTGAGGCTTCATGTCCCAGCCCTGGTGGTTCCTGGTTCCTATCCCACAGAAATGGAGCACAGGAGCGTTTTTGAGTGTTTTCGCTGTGGAAAGAGCAATGGATGAGCAGCCATTGCCTCTGCAGCTCCTGCTCTGGAGCTGTTCATTCCCAGAGCCAGGGGTGGCTTCGTGTCGGGGTTTTGGCACTCACCTCTGACACAGGCACTCACCTCCTCCCTGTGCTCTTGGCTTGTAGATGAACCGAAGGTTTCAGCACAAAGACCCTTCCCTAATTAATCATGAAGGCTGATTGGCACAGGACCCCACCCCAGGACTTTCCTTATGGAGCAAGGAATATTCCCTAAGAACAGAGGTGTTTGTGGCAGCGTTCAGGGAGCTCAGCCAGGCACAGAAAATCCGGAATTTTTCCCTGAGCTGGGGTTTGCAGAGAAGATTTGTAGCCCAGCTGGGTTTAGCAGAGCTGAAATCTGGAGCCTGGCAGAGCAGGGCACCCACCCCACCCATCCCAGGGTGTGCAGGACATCCCGGGGTGCCCATCCCAGGCCGCTCCAGCTCTGCTGGCTCTGCAGAGCCTGTGACTTCCCAGGGAAAATCCTTGGACAGGGCAGAGGCTGTGCATGTTCCTCATTCCTTCTCAAACCAAGGAAAGCTGCTGATGCGTGAGGATATTTTAATTTTTCATCATTTCGAACAAAAAAAAGTGGCAAATTATCACCCATTGGGATGGGGCTGTTCCTCCTTGTCCCTCTGCAGGAGCCTGTCCTCCCCTGGATGTAGGATTTATGCTGAGCAGAGCTCTAAGCCATGTCCCCAGCACGTTCCGGTGTTACTTACATTCACAACTGTGATTTCTGCCCCTTGTTCTCCTGTCGTGGTGCAAATGGGGGCTCAGCTGCTGGAAAATGAGTCCAGCACTCATTGAAAACAGAGCACGGATATTTAATTCTGGCGATCAGCTCTGGTTCTGGGATGAAATGAGACTCCTTCCCATCTGCCTGGGCGCTCTCGTGAGGGTTTTAGTGAGTTTTTGCCTCTTTGCTGCACCAGGCAGCAGCAACCTCGGTAAAGAAGCAATTCCCAGCAGAGCCCAGCGACACAAACCCTCTCTGACCGCTCCCACTGTGCCCCTGAGCGTGGCTGGACGTCACCTCATGGTGTCTGTGCACGGTGACAGAGCCACACAGTCCCTATCAGCACCAAAACACGCAAAAGCTGCTTTTTCCTACTGCCGGGGAGACCAGAAAATGCGTAAGGAAGTTGTATTTGCCTCCCATGTGGGCTCTGCTCTCTCCGGCTGCAGAGCTCAGGCTGAGCTGTGGGAATGAAGATGTTTGAAAAATGCCTTTCCTGCCTTTGCTGGGAGAAGTTTCATTAAGGAAAAATTGGGTGCTGTCTCCATGAGGTTAAATCCAGAATTCTGCCCTGGCAGCCAGTGAAAAGCAGAATTTAACTTGGAATATTTAGGAGGAAAAGTCTTCATGCCCTGGTTGGGTTGGTGATCACTTTGAATGTGGTGGTGAGAAACCAAGTGCTGAAAAATCAAAGCATTCGGGCCATGCCAAAGGAGGTGACTTGGCATTAAAGGTGACAGAGATGAGTGGTGTCACCAGGGAAAAGGTGCTCCCATCTCACGGAGATGGGGAAGGGTCTGGAGGGGCCCATGAGGAGCAGCTGAGGGCACAGGGATTGCTCAGCTGGAGCAGAGTGAGGGCAGAGCTCCCCAGGGGCTGCAGCTCCTCCCGAGGGCAGCTCCGATCTCTGCTCTGGGACAGGGACAGCACCCAGGGAATGGNGCACTGCCCAGGCTCCCCAGGCAAGGGGCACGGCCCCGAGGCTGCCACAGCTCCAGGAGCGTTTGGACAGCGCTGCCAGGGATGCACAGGGTGGCATTGTTGGGTGTCTGTGCAGGGCCAGGAGCTGCTCTGGGTGATCCTGGGGGTCCTGCCAGCTCAGGACATTTTAGAGATCCATGTGTGACTCCCCCACTCTCTGGGCTCTTTTCCTGGTGCACAGGACACTTTTCCTCTCTTCCTTACACTTCTCTAGACTTCAGTGATGTGTGGGCTGCAGGATCCATCCTCACCTGTAAGGATGCCGTGGATTTCAAGCAGTTTTAGACCTGTTCCATGAGCCAGTAGGGCAACACAGCTGGAAAACAACCCCTGGGGCTGGCTGTGAGGGGAGGGGGCTGGTGGCAGGCTCGGATCCTCAGGGCCAGGTTTCATTTTCCCCGCTCCTCCTGCTGATCTAACTTCTCTTGCTCACCGCTAATTTCCTCATGCAGACGTTTCCAGGTGGGAAGAAAAGCACTGCTAATTTCGGGAAGCTTTGTGGGCTGTTCCAAAGCTCTGGCTGGGGTGCGTGATTTTTGTGTGCTGATGTTTTAATCCTTCACACTATTCCCGAGGCTTCCACATGTTCAAAACACAGAATAACTCCTTTGCAGAGGGCTGATCTCATAGTGCCTGACGCGCGTGTGGGCAAACTAACCCGGATGATCCCGCTGGCTTCCCCTGCTCGTGTTCTCCGCCAGCCATTCTCTCCATCCCTATTATTCCTTTGGTTCAATTCCCCACCTCAGCCGAAAACTCCCTCTTTTTGGTTGGTATTCAGGGAACCGGGCGCGAATTCGGCTGCTGACTTTTCGCCTTTCTCCCGCCCTTAGCAAGCAGCAGAACTCCTCCAAATCCAAGTCGGTTTGGGAGCAGAGGACGAGCCAGATCCGGATGCACAATTTCCGAGCGAGCTGCGAGGCTCTGTACAACGAGCTGGACCCCGAGGAGCGGGTGCGCTATGCCACCACCCTGCACATCCGCCCCGACATGAAAACCCACCTGGACCGGCCGCTGGTGGTGGAGCCCCGCGGCGAGGGCAGGAACAACATCTCCAAGCTGAGCCCCGTGGATGTCCAGGAGGTGGTGGAGCATCCCAAGGTCACCCCGACCGACGGGGCAGAAGCGCCGCGGAAGCACCACCGGCACCGCGAGAAGGAGAAAGCGGCAGAGCAGGAGAAGGGCGACGGCACCAAGGATGAGAACGGCGAGACCGCGGTGAGCAACAAGGAGGAGAGGCACCGGCAGCACCGCAGCCGCAGCAAGGAGGTGGAAGGGGCGAGCAAGGAAGGGAAAAGCGAGCGGAGCAGGGGGCAGGAAGGGGGCAAGAGGCACCACCGGCGGGGCTCGGTGGAGGAAGGCGCCGAGAAGGAGCACCGCAGGCACCGCAGCCACCGGCACTCGGCGGACCGGCCCGGCAAGGACAAGGACAAGGACAATGGCACTGCCAACGGCGGGCGCGGCGAGCGGCGCTCCCGGCACCGCGGCGGCTCCCGCTCCGGGAACAGGGACGGGGAGCCCGGCACCAAGGGCGACAGCGCAGAGGAGCCCCACCGGCGGCACCGCCTCCGGAACAGGGCGCTGTCCACCTACGAGTCGGTGGAGAAGGAGAACGGCGAGAAGGAGGGCGAGGCTGGCGAGAAGGAGCACCGCAATCACCAGCCCAAGTGAGTGAGAGCTGCCGGAGCTGCCCCGGCTCGGGGCAGGGGGCACAGAACCCCAAAGGGGTTCAGGAAATCCCTTCTCCCCCTCCCCGTGGCGTTCCCTGTCCCCACACCAGCTCTCTCCATAATCTGCAGATTTTTGCCTGAATCAGTAGTGACGGAGGCGCCCAAAGACCATTTCGATCCCTAGAAAGCTCAGGTTTAATGCAGGACATATCCTTGCTGTAAACACCAACACACCCTGTATGACAGCGAGTGGAGCAGAGAATTTCCAGCTTCTGAAGGAAGCTCCTGAGGGACATCTTTACATTTCATCCAGCCTTGCTTCCAGCCCTTTGATTTTCATTTTTAATGGGGAGCCTTCAGCTGCACCGCCAGTTGTTCCAGCACGT
The DNA here is from genome assembly GCA_013397895.1 of Origma solitaria. Lineage (NCBI taxonomy): Eukaryota > Metazoa > Chordata > Aves > Passeriformes > Acanthizidae > Origma > Origma solitaria. The sequence goes on along the minus strand of VZRL01001648.1, from coordinate 161,093 downwards.
GGCCTCTTCCATTAAGAACAGCGATGTCCCCCATTTGCTTTAATTCTTATGTAAGTCAAGTGAGAAAAACAGCCCTGGTGAAGCATTTGGAGCAGTTAATAAAGAAGGATAGATTGCCTTTTCAGCTTTATTAGTCCGATGGAAAAGAAATTGCACTGGGATTCTTTAGAATAGAGTTCATGTCACCGTGGAGAGCCGTGAGTGGCACTGAGATAATAATTTTCCTGTCTAAATTATCTTCCTTTCAGCTGAATTTCCAAACACTCTGCCTGCTGTTCAGTGTGCTCATGTGCACGGGCTCACTTTCCTCCTCACTGGAGCAGAGCTGTGCTGCAGAGGAGAGCAGGAGCCCCTGAGCTGCCGACAGCCATGGTGCAGAGTGGTTTGGAGCTGGGAAAGAGAATCACCACATTTAAATAAGGCCACAGGAGAGCATGAGGAAGGAGAGTGCCAGCGTTCATTCAGCTGGGTGGTGGCTCCTGGCGCTGGCACGTGCGAGTGCCACATGGGCCTGGCTTGGGGACATTGTCAGACTGAGTCAGGGGATGTTCAGTGCCACAGTCTGCTCAGTGCTGTGACTGGGGGGTGGCTTGGGAGGTCTCTGAGGAAAAGGACCCCAATTTTGCCATCTGGGAGTTGTCCTGTGAAGGATTTCCGTGGAGCAAACAAAGCCAGCACGAGGTGCATATTTACCAAATCCTGGGCTATATTTACCAAATCCTGGGCCATATTTACCAAATCCTGGGCCATATTTACCAAATCCTGGGCTATATTTACCAAATCCTGGGCCATATTTACCAAATCGTGGGCCATATTTACCAAATCCTGGGCCACATTTACCAAATCCTGGGCCATATTTACCAAATCCAGGGCTATATTTACCAAATCTTGCTTTTTCCTAGGGAGAGCCAGAGTGAGCTGGAGGCCAGTGGCAGTGTGAGTGTCCCCGTGAGTGTCCCCGTGCACACCCTGCCCAGCACGTACCTGCAGAAGGTGCCCGAGCAGCCCGAGGATGCTGACAACCAGAAGAACGTGACGAGGATGATTCAGCCCCCGCTGGACAAAACCACCACTGTGAACATCCCTGTCACCATCACTGCCCCTCCGGGGGAAACCACCGTCATACCGAGTGAGTGCTCTTTTCCTGCTGGCAAATCGCCAGGAAATCTGAATTTCCAGGAGAGCTGGGGGCTCTCCTGGGCCCTGCCATCCTCGTGAGGGGCGGGGAGGGAATTTGGATAGAGGATCTAGAATTCCCACCCAGGCTGCAGGAACTCAGCAAGGGTTCCTGGGTAGCTCTGGAAAACCTGAGATTCCCTGGAGATGGCTCACCCAGAGCACATCCTTTGTGTAAGAGAAAGGAAAGCCACATGCCGCTGTGCTCCTGCAGCTCTGCATTCCTGTGGCATTGCAGAGATTTTTACAATCCCTTCCATCACATGGAGCAGAACCGCTCCCGCTGTCCTTCTCCAGCGCTCTCTGCCTTGGGTCTGTCAGCACAGATTTCCAGATGGTCCCAAGATCCTTGTGCCCAGCCTGGGGCTGATCTCTGGCAGGGTGGGAACAGCCTGGAGTAGTCTGGAGAGCTGAGGGGAATCCCAGTGGGAAATCCAAGAGGTCCCCATTAGACTCCAGGCTGTCAGGGCTCTGCTTTCCAGAAGGCACAGCCAAAATTCTGGCAGGGTCTCCAAGTGTTTTTTCACTGTCTTGTCAGCCACAAGATTTTTTTTTTTCCTTCTCCTTTCTCCTTTTTTTTTCTCTCTTAAATGGTAATTTTCCTATATTGCAATGCTGAGTTCCTGTCAATCACAATTTATCAGTCTCTCCCTTTCCTGGCCATTTCCTCTGTATCTGCCGGGAGATCCAATAAGGAGTTTATTGAACATGTCACTCAAACACAATGAAATGTCATTTTCTTTGCAAAATAAAATTAAAAGCAATAAAAGCCCTGCACTGAACACATTCTGAAGGGGTGGGGTTTTTGGACTTCAGGTGCTGGGAATTAATGGAAGAGCTTTTATGTGTGTCCAAGAAGAGAATTTGTGGCATAAAATGTTATCCAGTTCATAGATGGGAAATGATCTTCAGTAAATTATCCAATAAACTCCCTGCAAGTGAAGCTGGGATGAAAACTGGAGAATTTCCAACCTTTGGGAGGGAAGTTTGGACTGTCTGATAGAAGGGGATGATTTTAAAATCTGCTGCAGGATGGAGCTTTGCACATGGGGAGTTCTGCCCAAACTGAGGCACATGATTCCCTTTCAGGTCTCTTTTCCTAATTCTGGGAAGTTCAGCAGTCTCAGCCCCCAAATTATTAAATCTCATCTATGAATTTGATCCTCTCTGTATTCCCAAGCCAACTGTGCTCCTGATCCATGGGAGAAAACAGAATTATGAGGCTGGTCAAACTTCTTTCTTCATTTCTTTCAAGGATCCTGAGCTGATCTCTCTCCCTAACAATTTATGCTCTTTGGGATGGGTTTTCCAGCCCCAGTTGGGCATCTCTGGGATAAATCAACTCATGGTTTCTTTGTCTGCACAGAGCAGCCTCATTTCCTGGCTCTTTCTGCTCCGTGGCTCATCAGCAGCTGAGGGGTAGAACGGTCTCACTCTGGAGTCATAATAATCCAATGATTGTTATCCCATTTAATCAGCATTTCCAAGGGCTGTTTGCTCTCCCAGCTGCACTGTTTGCATTTCCAGCTGTTCCAGGCAGCGGGAAGGCTGAGGATCCATTTTTAACCCTCTCCTTTGTGTTCTCCCTCAATTCCCTTTCCCAGTGAACAACGTGGAGTTTGAAAGCAAAACAGAGGAGAAGAAAGACGTCGATGACTTGACGAAAAATGGGCCTAAACCAATCCTGCCTTACAGTTCCATGTTTATCCTCAGTCCCACAAATCCGTAAGTTCCTCTAACACCAATTATGAGTTCCAGGTGCTTCAAAGCGATTACATGAGTGGGATTTTCATCTCTGCCAGTCAAACACATTGGGATGTGAAATAAAAGCTTATTTATGAGGGCCAGATGCTGCTGTTGAGCTGGGTTTTCCTGGGGGAATAAATTATCAGGGAAAAGATCGTGCTGTAGGCAGACCCTGCAGATGTAGATCCCAAAGAGTGGGAGCACAGGTATTTTTGGGAGAAGACTTCAGCAGGAGTAACAGGTTGGGGGCTGCTTTTGATGCCAGCAAATTCCTGCAGGTTCCTCTGCTGCAATCCCTGTTCCTTCCATACAAGTAGCTTTGCAAACTTTGAACATCTGGGAAAAACAGAATATTTTTTTTATTTGCCAAGACTGAGAGCGCACCCTGTGTGATCTGCTGGGATTTGGGCATTTCTTCTCTTCAGGCATCTCTGATTCCTGGGGAGCTCTGGGCTCACAGTCTTTAAATGCTGAATCTGCTGCTCTGGGGGCTGCAGGGGCAGGGGGGAGAAGGGGTTGTGAAAACTGTGGCACGAAGGGCTGGCAGTGATTTTAAGCAGTGACTCAGGGCAAGGGAGAGCATTGGGAACTTCTGGAGTTCCCCTTGGAGCAGAGGTTTCTCTCTGGCTCAGGTAAACTTGTAGGTCTTAGGGTTTTTCTCTGCCCAGATCCCAAAGGGAGTTCAGGCCCTTCTTTGGCAGATGGGTTTAGGAGAAGAATGAGTTCTCCTGCACTTCCTGCTGCTCAGGACTGTGACATCCTGGGCAGTCATGGAACAAAACAGGCTCTGGGTTCTCATGTTTGACACCCAAAAAGCTCCTGTGGTGGAAGCACCCCCAGACACTGGGCAGGCTGAACAGAATCCCAGAATATTCTGAGCTGGAAGGACCCCCAGGATCACCCAGAGCAGCCCCTGGCCCTGCACAGACACCCAACAATGCCACCCTGTCCATCCCTGGCAGCGCTGTCCAAACGCTCCTGGAGCTGTGGCAGCCTCGGGGCTGTGCCCATTCCCTGCCAGGGCAGGGAGTGAGAGGTGCTGAGCGCAGGGCTCTGAGCTGAGGCTGCACTGGGCAGGCAGAGAAGCAGCAAAACGTTCTTGTTTCAGATCTCTGCTTCTCTTCTCTCCCCTCATCCTCCAGCTAGGACCTTCTGAGCCTCAGAGCCCAGGATTTGGGGGTTGGTTCAGTTGCTTTGCCGTTTTCTTCAGCTTCCGCCCCTCCCTGTCCCAAAAGCTGTGCTAAAAACACTGGAAAAACAAAGTTCACTGGGAGAAAAAAGTGTTACAACCAAGCCAAGGGGGAAGAACAAGACAAAGACCAAACTCTACGATGTCAGCAGCTTGTTTTTTCCCCTCTGGGCAAGACCCAGCCCCAGCTGCATCCCCCCAGGTGGTCTGGCTGGTGGTGACTCCTCCAGAGAGCTCCTGAAGCTTTTCCTCACTCCAGTGCTGCCATCTCCCTTCCAAACCCTCCCGGGGATCCATAACCCGGCTGCTGCCAGAGGGGAAAACAGTTCAGGGAAGCAGAAATGAAATGCATTTCTCTGCAAGTGCCGCCCCCCTCGCAGAGCACCCGGGGCTGTGAAGTGATTTCTCAAGCCCCACTGGTGGCTCACAAATGTTTCCCCATCTCACTGCTGCTTCTGAATGATGAGCAGCTAAAAATAGGGGCTTGTTATTGCTTTGATGAGTTGAGTTTGATGCGGGAATTACAGCTACAAATGGTATTGGAGATGTTGCCTTTCGCTCGCGTGGCTTCACGGAGCACGGAGATGATTGTCTCCTCCTGGCAGATTGATAACCAGAGTTAAGGGATCCACAAAAGCACTTTTCTCCAGGTTATTTTCCATCAAATTTGCTTCCCTGGTATTTGTAGCTCTTTTCCATTCTGAATCCATTAACGAGCCAAAGAAAAGGAATATGTAAGTGGATGTGAAAAATAGACTTTAATTCGCACTGTTCAGATATTTGCTTAGAGAAAATGGGATAGAGGGGCTGAAATACATTCTCAGATAACAAAGTTGTTGGTGAGTTAAATCTATAATTTGATTCTCAGGCTAAGTCCTTTATTCAGCTGACAAATATGGTGCAAATGCAGAGCTCCGTGTGCAGTTAAGGATTTGGGAATTGTGGTCAGAAGGAATTATTAGCTGAAATTTCTGAAGAGTTTTGGATTGCTTAGAAACGGGAGCATTTACCACTTTCCTTTGACACAATTTGTGAATAAAAAGATTAGGTGGACGTAATCAAATCTATCCCTGTAAAATGTTTGTGCTGTAAAGTGTGTCTCAGAGTAAAATGCAGGCGGAGAGAGATGGGTGGGAGCGACACTCTTGAGCCACAAAGGCACATTCAGCTGAGAGTCTCAACATTTTAAAGGGATTATTTGACATTAAAAGGATTTCAAGCCTTGGTTTCAACTCCCAGGGCATTAACCTGGGAGTTCAGAGGGAGAACGATGGGGGAGTACCATAAACATAATTTGTAGCTTTGAGCCTGGGTGCTTGAAAGCTCTCAGTGCTCTTTTGACAGATGGGTAGAGAGATAAATAGATAGAGAAATAAATAGATTGGGGGATAAATAGATGAGAGATAAAGAGATAAAGAGATAAATAGATTTTGCTTTGCAGAGGGGTAGAGAGCAGTGCAGAGATGCTGAACTCCCTTACTTAAATCTCACCAAGATCTGCTGCAAGCTGGGATTTAAAATGTGTATTTTTATTTTCTTCCCATCACTACAGTAGGATCCCAAAGGTGCTGTTCCTGCTGGACTTTTCCATTTCCCCAGCCCTCACCCCCTGTGAAGCCTCCCCTGTGCTCTGTTTCCGCAGGATCCGGCGCCTGTTCCACTACATCGTCAACCTGCGCTACTTCGAGATGGTCATCCTGATCGTCATCGCCCTCAGCAGCATCGCCCTGGCTGCAGAGGATCCTGTGCAGGCCGAGTCCCCCAGGAACGATGTGAGTACCACCCAGAATTCCCCAAATTCCCACAATTCAGGTGCTTTCCTTCTCCCAGCACATGGCACATCCGTTCCCATCTCCGCAGGATAATGCGCTGCACTGGCACTGCAAAATGAGAGCTGTGTTTGATAACACACCCAAATTATCACTTCACTACCAAACTGAGAGCTTTGTTTGATAACACACCCAAATTAGCTTTTTTCACTACCTAAATCAGAGCTTTGTTTGATAACACACCCAAATTATCTCATTTCACCACCAAAATGAGAGCTTTGTTTGATAACACACTCAAATTGTCTCATTTCACTACCAAAATGTGAGCTTTGTTTGATAACACACCCAAATTATCTCATTTCACCACCAAAATGAGAGCTTTGTTTGATAACACACTCAAATTGTCTCATTTCACTACCAAAATGTGAGCTTTGTTTGATAACACACCCAAATTATCTTGTTTCACTACCAAAATGTGAGCTTTGTTTGATAACACGCCCAAATAACCTTTTTTCACTACCAAAATTAGCTTTGTTTCCTAACACACCCAAATTATCTCGTTTCACCAGCAAAATGTGAGATTTCTTTGATAACACACCCAAATTATCTCGTTTCACCACCAAAATGCTCACAGCTCCTGTCCTTCCTGCTCTTTCAACCACATCTGAGCTGGAGAAGTTGGAAATCACAGATCGTTTGGCTGCTGTGGCTTTGGTGGAGGAGCTGCAAAGCTGACACTGCATTCCCCCATGGGGAAAGCTGTGAATAAACTCTTTAGGAAATGGTATTAAAACATTTCCTTTTGAAATACCCCTTTGGGTTTGTTAAAAGCCATAAATGCAGGTGCACTAAAGCCGCCCTTGGGTGCAGTCTGGCAAGGACTGGGGGAAACGCTGCTTTTTAAATCAAATTATTCAGGTTTGCGCTTAAATTTTCTGAAATCTAAATTATCGTCCTCCCATTAGATGATTTTTTTGTCCATCCCAGCAAACAGACCATTGCTAGATGAGATATTTTACTCCTTGCACAGGTGCAGGATATTTCAGGGTGTGGCCTTCCCTAACACACATTTCCCTCTCCCATTCAGGCTCTGAAATACCTGGATTATATATTCACAGGAGTCTTCACCTTTGAGATGGTGATCAAGGTAAGACCTTTTCCAAGCAGAGAGAGAGTCACCTCCTCTTTCAGATTTATTTGGGAGAAGATGGAGGAGCAGGGCAGAGGTGGGAAGGATGGAGAGCCTGAAGCTGGGAACAGCTCTCAGAATAGATGCAGCAGCTCTCTCATATTTTATGGAGGAAAATCAGGATATCTTTAGGAGCTCTGTGTGAGAGGATAAGGACTGTGAGTGCCTGAGTGGTTGAAGAGCTGACAGACCTTGCTGAGATGCTCCTGATTCTTCCTTTTTCCTTTGACACTTATCAGGAATATTAATAACAACTGATTCTTGCTTCGTCACGTTTCAAGGAGCTGAGAATTTCTCTTTTTGCTCGGTAGAGTGACAGGTTTTGCTAAGGCTGTGGGGCAGTAACTTCCCGGAAAGCACAATTCCATGAAGCCAGGATTTGGTGCTGGGGTAAGGCAGGAATTGGGTTCTCCTGTCAGGGCAAGAGGCAAAAGAGATGCAGAATAAAAATGGGAAAAGAATCCTAGGGAGCAGGGAGGGCTCTTGTTTCTACAGCTTTTGGTTGTGGTTTCTTGATTTGAGCTCCGTTTTTGGGAAACTTTTCCTGCCTGTTAGAGAGGAGCAGCTTGGCAGAGTATCTCGGCAGTTTGTGATGCAGAACCTTCTCCTGGCCCTTGGCAGGGTGGATTTGGGCCATGTTTTATGAAAACTCTCCCTTTTCCTGCCTTTTCTCTGCAGATGATCGACTTGGGGCTGCTGCTCCACCCTGGCTCCTACTTCCGTGACCTGTGGAATATCCTGGACTTCATTGTGGTCAGTGGGGCCTTGGTGGCTTTTGCCTTCTCGTAAGTCCATTTTCCTTCTCCTCCCTAATTCCAGGGAACCACTCACCGAGGGGGCAGAGAGACAGAGGGTGTGAAATGTTTGTGGCTCCATTTCTCAGTGAAATGTTCAGTCCCTGCCCTTTTTCTTCTCGTAGCTGAGGGGAAGAAATGAATAAACCCAACTTGATTTGTGAATCTCTTGAAAACCCTCCCAGCTTTAGGCTGGGTCTGTTCGCTGCTCATTCGAATATGAAGCCAAGATTTTTGTGTCTGGCCGAGTGCTTTTCAGGAACTCCCTGTGACACTCTGTGGCAGCTCAGTGTCTCTAGGCAATGGTTGTAAGAATTGCTCTCACTGTGAAAAAACAGTTCAAGGAATCAGCTGATAACTCCGTGAACTCTTGGCAGACCTTTATTTCCAGAGCTGGAGATATTTCTGCTTCACAAATCTTTGGTGTTTCTCTCCTTTTCTCTCCTCTCTCATTCAGGAACTTGTATTTCCACTGAGTTTTACTTTTATTGCTCCCTCCCTCAAACCCAGCTCTGTATTTATCACTTTAAATAATATCCCACGTTCTTCTTCGATGACATTGAGGATTTTGAGCAACAAACACTGAGGACTTGCCCTTTAAAAATTAAGATTAGCTTCTCATTTGAGCCTTTTTTTCTTGGAAACAACCACAGGAAGAGTAGTGCAGGTTCTTCCAACCTTCAGGAGCTGAGCTGGGAAATGGAAAGAAATTTTGGAAAGAAATTTTGGAAAGAAATTTTCCACTCGTTCTGAGCCAAGGGAGTTGTTTGCAAAAGCTTTCCTGAGAAACAATAGATGACCTGGAATCAGGCAGCAGGACCTGAGCAGTTTAATCTCCTGCTAAATTAGCCCTGAGCAATAATTCTGGGAACCCTTGCACTGCACTCACCTGTTCCTCCACACATGATTAGAGGAGAGGAAATTGTTCCATTTGCTAATGAGAATTAGCAGCGTTTCGCTCGCTAATGAGAAAAGCACCCACCTTTGTCAGGGAATCACCGAGTGTGGCTGGGCTGCTTTAGAACTGCAAATTATTTTAAGCAGCTCCTCCCTGGGGGAAAACCACACAGAAAGTTACTGGGGCCTTTCTGGTGGAATATTTCTGAGCAATTTTTCATTTTCTGAGGTGTCAAAGTTCCTGTCACGTGGAGGCTGTGAGATTTGTATTTTAGATCTTCTCTTCTTCATTGCAAATGCTGGTTTAAAAAAAAAAAAAGAAAAAAAGTCTAAGCTAATGTGACCAAAAAGTGGATGGACAGAAGGATTGACATTGTAGTTGTGATTTTTGGGGATATTGAAATCTGGGCTTTCTGTTCCTGATCCTTCACCAAATTATTCAGTTCTTGGAGTAACTCATGTCCAACCTAAGTTTTTCAAAGGGATGCTGCCCCTCCCCTCTTAAAACATTTTGTCCCTCATTAATAAGAGTTTTTTGGAGCACTTCTTTCTAAGCAGAACTGTCTTGAGATGGAATTGCTGGGCTGGAGAATGTCTCGCTTACCTAAAATTTAATTTCCAAAACAGAGCTGCTTTTTCAGCTTTACTGGACACATGTGGTGCTTTATTTCCCTGCACGTGAATTATATCAGTGGAACATCTTTCAGAACTAGATTGGCTTAAGCCAGACTGAGTTAAGCAAAAATTTAACTAAAAAAAATTAGCAAGATTAGAATTTAACAAAGCTTCTCTGAATTGAAGAGAGCTAGAGAAGTAAAATAATCACAAGACAGCATTACCCAAAGTCTGGGGTTCCATGAGAATTTCCCTTTTCCCTCAGGAATTCAAACTTCTGAGACTGATGGCAGAAGGGACATTTTATGAGCCCTGTGCAGGGCTTGCTTTTAAAACCTCTCCTCTTTGAACACCATTTTCTTTTGAAGGAGATTTTCCTTGCTCGAGTTATGGATTAAAATGAGTAATTTTTAATCTTCCCGAGTCTTTTCATGCTCAGGTTTTCTTCTCTTGCTCACGTTGGGCCATGAATATCTAACAGCACCTCATCAGCCTCTAAATAAATTACTTCTACATCCCCTGCCTGTGCTTTCTAATAGGTGCCCCAAGCTGCTTTTATTTTCACTATGAGTGAGTTCTGAGCAGGGCTTTGCAGGGAATGCATAAACCCTGCCTGGTTAGTGTCTGCCAGATTAAAGTCAGCCACCCCTCTTTGTGAGACGGGAAAATTGCAATTTCTGCTGTGATTTTTCTGATTTCTGTAATCCCCTGCTCCACATCCGCATTTCGGGAGGCAGCATCCGATTCAGGCAATGCCTCAGCCTCTCTGGGCTGGCCCAAAAGGTGGAAGATCAGTCATTGCTAGGAAATTTCTCATCCTTGTTCCACTTATGAATCCTAACAGGGCAGAGAGTCGTGACTTGGGCCCAGCTCCTTTGGTTCAATCAGATGCACACACAGCCAGCTGAATGTGGATAATCCTGAAAAGGAGCTTTTGGAGACTCTTTGTGTTTAATCAGTTGGATTTTTCCAGGAAATCCTCCAGGCCCGTCACCCTCATCAGTGTCACTGGAAAAATGGGATTTAATGGGGCTGTCACTGCTTTGTTAGTGAGAACCCCCAATTGCCACGTGCAAGGTGGGATTTAATTCATGTTCTTGGCCTCACTGGTGTCCACTGAAGGTGTCCAACTTCTTGCTGATTTGATGTCACTAAAAATCTGGGAATAACAGAGCTCCCTGAAACTCCCATCTGGAATATTGCAGCAGCCTGTGTTCATTTGAGCATTTCAGATGGTATCACTCACTGCTACAAGACTGATAAAATCCAGCTCTCAAACCAGCCGTGGCTTTTCTTTCTGCCTGCAGCTCTTTAGGAGCTGTTCTGGGCTTGAGCGTGGTTAAAAAAAAAAAAAAAAAATTTAAAACAACACCCCCAGAGTGCTGCTAGGAACAATAATATGATGGCGGTGATAATAACAAACTAATGTCTTCCATTTAGCAAAGCATTTCAAAGAGAAATCCCTTTCTTTTCCTGTAGATAAACATGCCACAAACACCCAGACAAGTTTGAGTCCTTAGGGAAATGGAAGTAAACAAAAAATCCATGCAGCGTTGTCACCAAAATCTCCCAGCCCCAGGTGCAAAATGTACTTGGGAGGAACAGCTGATGAAGAGCAGCAAAGATCTGGAGAATTTTGCGGCAGTAGAAGGGTGGCTGAGATGGCCAGAATTTCAGGATTCTCTTGGAAAAAACCAAACAGCCGAGGTTATCCCTCCCGGAGTGGGAGAGGAGAGAGCTGTGGAGGTGTTTTTGCCAGGGCTGATCCAGCAGGGAACAAGGGATTGCTGCTGCCCAGAGCTCTCCCTCCCTGCTGCTCTGTCCCGTGGCGTTGGTGGGAGCGGGCTGGGGGATCTCTCTGATGTTTCTGTTTGTCATTGACTCTGCTCTTTCTTTGTCTTCTCCTCGCCGGAATCTCTCTCTAGGAGTTTCATGGGGTAATATGTTATTCCTGTCTCTTGCTGCTCTGTTTTGCCTGTCCAACCTTGTGTCCACACACTCAGCCACTGTGGGAACAACCCAGCCATGTTCCACCCATCGCATCGACTCCTCCGTCCCTCTGCTGCTCATTTCCCAGTGAATATTCCCCTAACAGTCCTCATCCATCCTGATTTTCCTTCAGCAGATAGGAGCAGGCTAGAAAGCCAAGGCAGAAAGTCAAAAAACCCCACTATTTCTATGGAAATAGATTTGTAGCAGAGAGATTTGAGGGGATGGCTCAGTGGGTACTGATGGGTGAGTTACAATTCATGGAAATGTCAATAAGGAGGTTTACAGAAGAAATCTGAGTCTCTTTTTGAGGATTTCACCTCTGAACAGCTGTGCTGGAAGTTCCAGCACCAATTCAGTGACTGGGCGAGGCAAGCCAGGCTCTGATATTGGGGAAAGCCTTTGATGTGAGAACAGAGCTCAGGGAGCTTTTCGCAGGGGAATTTGTGACCAAGGAGGTTCCAAAAGTTGTGTTTAACCCTCTGCAGGAGGCAGCTTTGCTCTCCATCCAGGGCAGGGTGGGAGGCCGAGCTGTGCCCTCTGTCCCCACATTCCAGGAGCTCAGGGAGATCCTCCACAGTGAGGAAAAGGATGCCAAGAGCAGCCTTTGATGTGGCCCAGGAAATCTGGCACTTGGCTCGTTCTTCTCTCGAGGAAAGCAGAGCATTCAGGACAGGAAGAGGGTGGCTTTGTGCTCGGGCTGACCTCATTCACTCTCCAGGCAGAATTCACTCCTGCCATGAGGATTCCAGGCAATCACAGGAGGCAGTGGCTCCACCTCACTCTGAATTTTTGATGCCCTGGCTCAAAAATTGTCAAATGACAATTTCATGTCACCTGAAATCAGAGCTGCTGGCAGGAGCAACAGGAACATGCAGCTTCCATTTGAAAGAACTGCTGAATTTTTAAAGGCTCTTTTATTTATTAAAGGGAGAAGAGGCTTTGCAGAAGTCTTATTTTAAAATATTCTTAATGTTTTAAATCAACACGCAGCAAACTGACACAGAAAAAACCAACAAAACAGAACTGGACTAATGCACCCAAAATTGATCTAATGCAATTTTTTTTTGGTGATATTCTGTATTTTTTTTCTTTTTTCTTTTTTTTTTTTTTTTTCGCTGTCTACCTTCATCCTGTGCTCCTCTACAGCTCCTATTCAAGATTCAGCTCTTTGGAATGTTGCAGCTGTTATTCTGCAGTCAATTAAAATCTTGTCCTTCCATAGCAATTTATTTTTGTCGTGAGGAATATTCAGGTCAAATGTGTGCTTGGATACACCTTTTGACTGAATCCCACTTCCATCTGGACCTTTTATTTTGTGGGACATCTGGCTTTGTATGAAAGCAGCGAAAAAAAACCCCAATATTGGCAGAGAGGATTTTTAAAAACACCCAAACCCAACCCTTAGGGTTTTATTTGCCAGGCTGAAATAGTTGCAGAGGATCCCTTAAATTAAAATGCAATTTGCATCACTCTAGGTCAGAGCACCAGGCCACTGGAAAAGCTTTTCCCTATAGCAGCGACCTTACTGTGACAAGAAATGGTGGTTTTTTTTTTTTCCAGGATTCTCTATATGGCTCAGAGCATAAATCCCATTAAGATTTAATTGGCTCACGCTCTTTATTTGCTTAAGTGCCTGAATGGAAAAAAAATCAGTCAGCCCTTCTTAGTGTCCTCTGCTGAGGCAGAAGGAATTGTGCGTGACTGGAGCTGTCTGCCCTGCACCTCTGAGCTCCCAGCGAAAAGCAGGAGCCAGGATTTGCTCTGCCCTGTGTTTCTTTAACCTTCCTAGAAATATGGAATCCACAGAAATTCTTGTTTCAGGGAGAGCAGAGCAGGGAAATGTCTCTGTTCTTGTCGGGAATGTCAGTTCCTCGTTAGTGCAGTTGTTAATTGGCACAACAATGGTGTGGTGTGTTGTTGTTCAGGTCTTCTGGAGTCAGGGGCAGGGGAAGGCACCACGGGGGATTTTGTGGGGTTTTGAGTGAGCCCAGGAGCGCAGAGCTGAGCTTTGCTGGGCTGGGAGTGCTGATCTGCAAAGCAGAGCCATGGCCGTGGCTGATGGGAGCTGAGCAGAGCTCGGGGCAGTGTGTCCATCCCCTTTTCTGTCCTGCTGCCCCAAACGTGGCCCTGAAGTGTCCCACCCCTTTTCTCTCCTGCTGCCCCAAACATGGCCCTGAAGTGTCCCACCCCTTTTCTGTCCTGCTGCCCCAAACATGTTCCTAAAGTGTCCCACCCCTTTTCTCTCCTGCTGCCCCAA
>VZRL01001648.1:103272-147438 GCA_013397895.1 Origma solitaria | reverse complement strand
CTTTTCTGTCCTGCTGCCCCAGCCCCATGTCCCTAAAGTGTCCCATCCCTTTTCTCTCCTGCTGCCCCAACAATGTGTCCCTAAAATGTCCCATCCCTTTTCTGTCCTGCTGCCCCAACGATGTGTCCCTAAAGTGTCCCATCCCTCTCTTCTGTCCTGCTGCCCCAAACATGTCCCTAAAGTGTCCCACCCCTTTTCTCTCCTGCTGCCCCAAACATGTCCCTAAAATGTCCCACCCCTTTTCTGTCCTGCTGCCCCAGCCCCATGGCCCTGGAGTGTCCCACCTTCACTCTTCTCTCAGCCTTGCTTCCCTCAGCTCCCTCTGCCTCCCTGGCTTTTCTCGGGTGGGAGCCGTGGAGCAGTGGGAGGGATTGGCTTGGTCTGGCAGAGGGGAGAGGTGCAGGAGCAGAGGGCACAGGGGATGGCCATGGCCTGGATGCCACCAGCCCTGGGTGCCACCAGCCCTGGGGCCAGGCTGGGGGTCTCCTCTGGATCTCCGTGTCCATGCCCATTTCCCCCTTTGCTTCCCTCCTGCCGTTCCCACCCTCCTGGAGAGGCTGAGCAGGTCATTCTGCAGCCAGGGCCCTGCTGAGGGTCAGCCTGGGCAGTGGGGGAGCTCGGGTGACACTGCAGTGACCGTGGCAGTGCTCACCGAAGTGACCACGGTGAGGTGAAAGCAAATATGCAAAGCCAAGCCTGGCCCAGACCTTGAGCTCTGCTAAAGCCTGACAAGAAAGGCAATGAAAGCTCTGTTGGCAGTGCCTGCTTCATCTAGAACAGATCAAAGGGTCTCTGAGAATCAAATGTTATTATTTAAAAGATATATTAGTTATTTTGTGGTTTTTAATCAGTCTGTAGCTCTGGGAGTAAATGCAATGCCTGGATTTAGGGCCATGCCAGTGGTCAGGATCCAGCTGGGGTGGATTAAAATGGCCCTAAAACAGCCCTGAGAGATGAGAGAGGGAAGGATAGGGACTGTCTGTTCTGTTCCCCTTCTCCTCCACTTGTGCTGAACCTTGTGGAAAGAGAATTTCTCCTCGAATTATAAACAACCAGAATATAACCCACACCCCTCTGGAAATTCCTGTGTCTCCCTCTCCCTGCATTTCCAGACAACTGCAGTGCCTGGTGATGGGAGAAAGGGACTGGAGATGGGGTAGGGATGTGCTTTTGGGTTGTAGATTCCCGTCTGGCCTTAGCAGTGAGCTCTTAGTCCTTTGGAAGTGGATGGATTTCCAAAAGGACTTTTTTAGGGCTGAGCAGGGGCAGCCAGCCATGGAACTGGATGGTTCCCTCCCCTTTTGGTGCTTTTTCCTCAGCACAGGGCAGAGGGCAGGGTGGGGGAAGCTTTGCAGCCCTGCACAAACCCCCGTGGGTCTCTTGGGTCTCTTGTACTCCCATGATTTCCCTCTGGGAGAAGAGGAATGTTCCCAAATTTGAGAGCACAGCGTAGGTGTGTCAGCATCTGTCCCACACGTTCTCCATTCCCACCTCCGTTACCTCAGCGCCGCCCCAGACCCAAACCTCCAGCCATGAATAAAACTCAGCTCCAGATCTCCATCCCATTTCTCACTCCATACAAAACCAAGGGAATGCCATTGTTTTGCCGTGGGGTTGGAAGAAGATGTACCTGTTGTCTTTTTTTCATTCATTTATTTCGGAAGTGCACGAGGAAAGGAACTCTATCCTTCCCCCTAAAATCCCCTCTGAACGTTAACCAGAGGAGCATTCTTGAGCCTTGAAGTCGAGACTTTTAACAAAAGTTAAAAGTTAAAAGAGTTTAAAAAAAAACTCCACTTTTAACAAAACCTCAACCCCAAACGTGACTGCATGCCTACGTGGGGACCTGTCCCAGCACTGTTCCAGGCATGTAATATATTGCCATATTACATGTTCCTGCATGGGATCGGTGGCATGTCTTCCAGGGGAGACTCAGGGCTGAGGGAGCAGGCTCTGATCCCCGGGAGAGCGCTGTCCCTCACCAGGAAGGCTCCAGCCCCTCTTGGTTTGCTTCCCGAGGCTCGATGTTCCTGCACACGGAGAAACAGCTTCAGGCAGGGGGAGAGCAAAGTGGGGCTCCCTCCCCTCTCCTGCCAGCACGGCATGGCCTGGAGGAGCTGAGCCTCCTCCTCCTGCTGCTGCCCTGCCTGGGAGTGCAGTCGGGGCAGGAAGGGCCCCAGGTCCTGGTGAGTGTGACACGGGAGGTGACAAAGCTGGGATGGCAGCTGCCCCAGCCTTCTCCTCTGTGCCGCTGGACATCCCACGGGAGGCTGGCCCATCCTGCCTGCAGCCCTGGTGAGGATGGACACAAAACCTGCCAAAAAAACCCCAAACCCGACCAATTCCACCACCAAAGCCACCCTGGGTGCCCATAAATGTCCCCAAGAGTGACCTGAGGAGCAAACGATTCCCTCTGTTGTTCTTGTGCCTTTTCTGCCTTGCAGAGGAACCAAAGGCAAGGACATCAACACCATCAAGTCCCTGCGAGTCCTGCGGGTGCTCAGGCCTCTGAAGACCATAAAACGGCTGCCGAAACTAAAGGTGAGAAAATAACCCCAAAATTTCCTTCTCTGGAGGTTTCTGACTGATCTGAGTGGAAGTTCTATTTAATCCAAGTTATTCCTGTTGCTTTAATTTTGTTTCAATGAATCTCTTGGCCAGATGAGCACGAACAGCTGGGCCGATGTTGAGCAAATGTCAATCACTTGGGTGCTTTTGCAAACATCGTGGACAATGTTAGGAATTCTTGTGAATCCACATGAAAATAAAACCTCTACAAATAGGAAAAAAAAAGGCAAATAAATTAAATTACAGTTCCTAAGTGGGACGCTCTTCGAAATGATACAGGAGGAAATGGAGTTGGGAGGGTTTGGCTTTCCCTGGAGAATTTAACATCAATATTGCAAGGTTTTCCAAAGGCTGTCCAAAGAGATTTGTCATTGCTGTGGGAGGAGTTTTAATTTATTCATCTTTCTGTTAAAGAATCTATAGTGTAGGGGGTTAAAGCGGTACCTTTTCATCCTTAGAACACTGATCTAAAAAATAAAATTAATATGATGGCCTGTGGTTACTCCTTCAACACCAACAATTTGAGGCAGAGCCAGGCCCTGCAAACAGAGAATGGAAGGAGTTAAAAAAATTCAACAATTTCTGAGGTTTAGGGACTCTTCAATACCTTTTGTGGGCTGTTTTCTGTGAGAGATGGGTAAAAAGCAATAGATGCTTTGGAAACAGTGAAAATGTTTGACAGTTCCTGTTTTCCCATCAAAATAAGGGTCAGCTGTTCTATAGAATTGCTTTCCTACTTGCCCACCATTCATGCTTAAATAATTTTGATTTTATGCACACTAAACTTATCTGAAAAGGAACATTAATGTTGAATCGTGTAGAAATTTCATGAAGGATTCCTGGGTTGATGAGAGGGATTTCCATTAGGATTTCTTGGTTGATTAGAGAGATTTCCGTCAGCATTCCTGGGGTGATCAGAGGGATTTCAGTTAGGGTTTCTGGGTTGATCAGAGGGATTTAAATTAGGGTTCCTGGGTTGATCAGAGGGATTTCCATTGATTCCTGGGTTGATCAGTAGGATTTCCATCAGGAACCCCGAATTGTGACAGGAGTGTAATTTTGTGAATGATTCACTTCCATTCAGAGAAAGAGGAGCAGGGTTGTACAAACCCTGTGCTTGGGCAGGGACTGCTCAATTTCTGCTATTATGACAAACTTCTGACTAAAATGAAACTGCAAATAACTTGTAATGAATCAGGGCCTCATGCCCACGTAATAAATGGATTTGGAAAGTTCTTTGCAGGGAGTTCAGGAGGGCACATGCTGACTACATCAGTCACACCTAATTTTGACAGACAGCTCTTGAGAAAAACATTATTCAAAGCATTTGGTTGTTTTGTTTCTGGTATTGTTTTCCTTCTTATTCCAACAGTTTTTATCTATCGACTGGAAGTAAAATAAAGACAAGTACTATTTTCATTTTATAATTAAATGTTTGCTTAGGATTAATATTGTCTTGACAAGCTGGGATTTGTCTTGAGTAGCATCAGAAAATTCAGTGGCACAGCCA
Source organism: Origma solitaria (assembly GCA_013397895.1). Lineage (NCBI taxonomy): Eukaryota > Metazoa > Chordata > Aves > Passeriformes > Acanthizidae > Origma > Origma solitaria. The sequence goes on along the minus strand of VZRL01001648.1, from coordinate 143,360 downwards.
AAGCTGTGGAAAAGAAGGAGATGAAGGAATTTGGAGTTATTTCTCACAGCTTTGGGAAGTGTTTGGCTCTCGGTCAAACCCTGGGTGTGCCAATCCATCAAACCATCCATGGGTTGTGGGGCGGGTAATGATTCCCAAGAGGTTCAGATGGGATATTGGGAAGGAATTGTGTTCCCTGGGAGGGTGGGGGGGTTGGAATGGAATTCCCAGAGCACGTGTGGCTGCCCCTGGATCCCTGGAAGTGCCCAAGGCCAGGCTGGAGCAGCCGGGGGCAGTGGAAGGATGGAACAAGATGAGCTTTAAGGTCCCTTCCCACCCAAACCCTTCCGTGACCCCATAAGTGCAGTTGGTGCCAACATTTTGGATGGATTTTCCCTTTCTCCTCACCCCTTGACCCTGTTCCCCTCCCCCCAGGCCGTGTTTGACTGCGTGGTGAACTCCCTGAAGAACGTCCTCAACATCCTCATCGTCTACATGCTCTTCATGTTCATCTTCGCCGTCATTGCCGTGCAGCTCTTCAAGGGCAGGTTCTTCTACTGCACCGACGAGTCCAAGGAGCTGGAGAAGGACTGCAGGTACAGCTGGGGGCAGGGGATGGGGCAGGGAGAATTCCTCCAGCTCCCCAAAGTCAGCGATTTGCTGAGTGGGAACAGTCTCCTGTAAATCAGAGCAATAATTCACGCTGGAGGTGAATTTTCCCTTTTTTCTTTGACAGCTGTGTCATTCCTGGCTCTGATCTTCAGGATCTGGGAGAGGCAGCTTTTTTTTTCCTGGATTTTTAAGAGAAGGGTTTTTATAGCGTGACTCCTCTTTCCACCTGTTGCCTCAATTCTTAGAATTCCCATGAATTAGAAAAACACACTGAATAAATAATCAGAAGCATAGGGAGTTAAAGAGCTCCTGATTAGTGAGGAGAGGGACAGGATTTGAATATTTTAAAAGCTATGTCCTTCCCAGCAGGCTGCCAAGGTGTGTTACTGCACCGTGTGCATCTCATTAGGTTTTTTCTTGGCACCCAAAGCACCTCCTCAGCACTGTCCTGCTCTGCCTGTCCCTGTCCTACATCCCTGGTGGGATTGGAGGGGCTGTCACTGCAGTTCTGCCTTGGAATCATGCAGATAAATTATGGAAAGAAAGGTGAAGTTACAGAAAAGGGTAGGTTGGAGAGGGTTCTCCAGATGACAGGTTCCTCATGCCCAAAAAGCATTTTTTAAAAAAAAATTAAAACATTTAGGAAAAAATGTGGTGGGTTTTTTGTTTGTTTGTTTTGTAGTGTTTTGCTTTTGGTTTTATGGTTTGGTTGGTTTTTTCTTTTGTTTTGTTTGGTTGGCTTTTTTGGGATTTCTTTGGTTTGGTTTGGTTTGGTTTTTGGGTTTTTTTTAAGAAAAAACATTTAGGAGTTGGATCCAACCCTGCAGTAGGAGCCAGAGATGTTTCCCCATCAAGCAGAAGTTTTCTGTGGGGTCAGACAATTTCGGGGCCAGCATGCTGTTAATGGCTGGCTTTGCCTAACGAACGAATGAATGCCCTAATTAAAATTTCCTTTATTTCCAGACCTCAGGTCCAGCTCCCATGGATAAAACAGGCTCCAAAATTTGCCTTTACTTCTGCCACAGACTTTGGGGGAGTCTCTTTGTCTTTAATCCATAGCACAGCCCAGACTGTGCTGCTGGGGCTTTCCAGCACTCCTGAGTCATAAGAAACGCCTGATCTGCTCTAATTCTCTCACTGGGTCTGAATCTCTCTTTTTCCTAGGGGTCAATACCTCGATTATGAAAAAAATGAGGTGGAGGCACAGCCCAGGGAATGGAAAAAATACGAATTCCACTACGACAACGTGCTCTGGGCTCTGCTCACGCTCTTCACCGTGTCCACAGGGGAGGGGTGGCCAACGTGAGTAACGGGGCTGCCAGGGCTGGTGGCGCAGGTAAAGCAGGTCCCCAAAGCTCTGAGGGACAGCAGGTGACCTGAGAAATGAGAAAAGCCTTCTGTCAGCTCAGTTTTTGGGATTATTTTTGGAGTGAATCAGCAGGCAGAGCTCTGCATTCTCTCGGTGCTCTTCGGAGCTTGCACAGGGATGCTCAGGCAGTTTCCAGCACTTGCTTCAGGCTTTTGGACTTGCACACCTTCCTCAGGAAATTTGATAAAATTGATAATGGAAATGGAAGAAAATGAGAGGGGAAGAGTATTGTGAGCTATGCTGGAAGTCTCTGGGTGTGACAGCCCCCAAATGACATTTCCTGTTCAGCACATGACTTTATTTTGGCACACGTGGAGTGCAATATGTGGCCAGGCTTTCTCCACCTCCACGTTCGTAAAATAAAGACTAAACCAGCACCAGCCTCCCTCTTGCAGTCCCTCACTGTGTTCCCCTACTTGGTTGTCATCAATACCTCTCTTTCCCCACTTCTCCTCCATCCCTGTTACCAGAGAAGAGAAGGCAGATCCAGCTGGATCCTCTCCCCTTGGCCAGGGGAGATCAGTGGATCTGGACACAGCAAATCTCCACCATTCTGCAGAATGGTGACAACAAAGGGTTTCCCTAAAAATATCCTCGAGGAAAACTTCTTCCCAGCCACGTGGATGGGAGCAAGTTTCTCCTGAGCATATGTGGAAAATCCTGCACGTGAGTGAAGGCCAGGGAGTGATTCTCAGGGGGTCCTTGGTGCTTCCCAGGGATTGTGTTGACCTTTGCTCTCTCTTTGCATTTGCTTGCAGTGTGCTGAAGCACTCGGTGGATGCCACCTACGAGGAACAGGGGCCCAGCCCTGGCTACCGAATGGAAATGTCCATCTTTTACGTGGTGTATTTTGTTGTCTTCCCTTTTTTCTTTGTCAACATCTTTGTGGCGTTAATCATCATCACCTTCCAGGAGCAAGGAGATAAAGTGATGTCAGAGTGCAGCCTGGAGAAAAACGAGGTACCCACCTCTTGTGACTCCAGAGTTGGTGTTCCAGGGGCTCAGAGCCACTGGGTGCTGGTGGAAGGCCACTCCTCATCTCTCCTGCACTGGGGGGACTGAGAGCAGTGGTTATTGAGGGTGTGTGGTGCAGAGACCAAAGCAATGAGGGATTGTTTCAGCTTCTGCATGAAAACAACCCCAGGGAGAGCCCCCGGGGGCTTCCTGTTAAGGACCCTGTCCCATGTCCCCCTGCCACACCGAGGTGAAGATGGATCTGCCCTGCCCCTGGATCCCTGGCAGTGTGCAGGCCAGGCTGGACAGGCTTGGAGCAGCCTGGGACAGTGTCCCATGGCACTGGATGAGCTTTAAGGTCCCTTCCAGCCCAAACCATTCCATGGTTTTGTGTTTGCTCGAGTGTGTAGGTATGGAAGGAGACAAACCTCAGAAACCAAACTGAGCTGCAATGCTGTGGCTCCCAGAGGAAAACTCCTCTCCCCAGGCTCCTTTTGTGCCTGGCTGGGATTTTTCTCCCTGGCAGCAGCCAAAAGGAAAGCCTTGAGAAGAGGATAAGACCAGGGCAAGAAGCTGTGAGGCTTTTCTTCGATACCCCCAAAATACCATTGTTTTCCACTGAGGGACCTCCTGAGCTGGATATGGTTTTATTTTAGTTACTGGCATCTGTGTATCTTCCTTCCATGGATGTATCCAGTTTCCTTCTCAATCCATGCAGATTTTTAAGCATCTGCAGCTTCCTTTGTCGGGGGTCCCACAGCCTCAACGACCTCTTGTGGGAAGAACCATCTCTTTTCATTTATTTCGAGACTGGAACCTGATTTTTGATGAAAAGAGATTAATTTTTAAGTGGTTATTAATGATTCCTTGTTTGTCCATATGAACAAAAAGTCCAAAATAAAGCAGAATATTTAGAGATGCTTTACCCATGTTGTTTTTCAACTGAGCAGAAAGTGATTTAAGACTTGGAATTCTTATGTAAATCCAAGATGAGAAAGTGCTCCAGAATCAAAACCTCTTGCGTGTAGAAACTGATTTTTATCATAGTTTTATGTTCATAATAAAGTGAACAGAAATAGCCAGTGAGGGGGGGTCCTTGAGAGTTCCCCCAGTGCTTTTGGTGGATAATTAATTGGTAAATTCAGTTCTCATTCGATGAAACATTCTGAGCTGTCCAGGTGTTGGTGAGGACCCTCCTGAGTACCACAATACTTTTTGGAAACCACAGGTAACATCTTCAGCAATCCTCTGGTTTCTGTGATCGCCCATCAGGAGGAACTGGAAGTGTTTTTAGGTGGGAAGGGGTCAGGAGCTGGGCTATAATGGAATGGGGTAGGACTGCAAGGGGGCATAGGAATGTTATAGGGCAAATATTCCGGAAAAATTGATCAGGATTTGGGGATCCGATGCTGCATTTTACAGGAACAATCAGTTCTCGCTTGGTGTAAATGCTCTGCTCACTCTCCCAATTACATCCCGATGGATAAAGACTTCCAGCCCTTGTCCTGTCATCTTTTCACCCCATTTTTGTTTTGTAGAGGGCCTGCATTGACTTTGCCATAAGTGCCAAGCCCCTGACCCGCTACATGCCTCAGAACAAGCAATCCTTCCAGTACAAGATGTGGAAATTCGTGGTGTCCCCTCCCTTTGAGTATTTTATCATGGTCATGATCGCTCTCAATACCATCGTCCTCATGATGAAGGTGAGTGGGGTCTTCCTGAATGTGGGAATTTTGGGCTGTTGAGCTGGAGACACTCTCCCCCTGAGAGCTGGGGAGGTCAGCAGGAGCAGCCACCACTCCTCGTGTGCCTGGTGGGATTCCTTTGGCCCCCAAGGGAGGTGGTTTGGCTGGGATGAGACCCCACGAGCAGGATTCCCTGCAGGGTGGGAGTTGGGCTCAGCCCCTTTGGTGTGGGGACATGGGAAGGGAATTGGGCTCTGCAGATCCTGATCTCCAGCTCAGCCTGCTCAGGGCTTCCTGCTGCACACCAGGGTCCTGGGGCTGCTCAAAGTGCAGTCAGGCCAGGGAAATTGAAACTGAAACAGAGGAGCTTTAGAGGGGATATCGGGAAGGAATTGCTCCCTGTGAGGGTGGGCAGGCCCTGGCACAGGTGCCCAGAGCAGCTGTGGCTGCCCCTGGATCCCTGGCAGTGTCCAAGGCCAGGCTGGACAGGGCTTGGAGCAGCCTGGGACAGTGGGAGGTGTCCCTGCCCATGGCAGGGGTGGCATTGGATGGGCTTTAAGGTCCTTCCAACCCAAACCATTCTAGGATTCTGTGAAGTGACTCAATTTTGCAACAGCATCAGGCTCCTGGTTCGTGATCCAGAGTGGAGGCAGAGATGCAGGTGGATGCATGGTGTGGATGATGTCCCCTCATATCCCTGGCTTAGAGCACCTTCACAGGCCAGGGGTCCCCATATTCTGGGTGCAAGTTCTGCACTTGTCCTCTGGCTTTGAAAATGCCCTTCCTCCCTCCTGGTCCGTGCTGTGCTTATCCCCCAGCAACAGTCTCCAGTTCTGGGGATATTCCAGCTGCCCCCTCAGGATAGGATGGAGGCAAGAGAGACAGGAATAATTGTGTTGTAACCCCAAATCTTGCTTCAAGTGAGCACAGAATCCTGACTGAAATGAGCAGGAATTTTTCAGTCGGGCAGATCAGCTGGGAAAGGTTTTACTCCGTGAGTGATCTTCCAATAACTGCCTTTCTTCCATCCTGCTTTAGTTCTATGATGCTCCAGAAGCATACGAAGAAATGTTGAAATGCCTGAATATTGTGTTCACATCCATGTTTTCCATGGAATGTGTGCTGAAGATCATTGCCTTTGGTGTGCTGGTAGGTGCCTTCCTCGCTCCCTTCCACCTCTCTCCTCTCTCTATGAAATGCTCGCATTTCGCGGCGCGCATTTAAAAACAAGCAAACAAAAAAAACCCCCGACCTGTGCTGGCAAAAAGAAAATAACCCCTGGACCCCTCTATTCCCCTTGTGTTCTCATTTGGCAGAATTATTTCCGAGATGCCTGGAATGTCTTTGATTTTGTAACAGTGTTGGGAAGTATTACTGATATTTTAGTAACAGAGATTGCGGTAAGTACAGTCTGCTCAATTTACCTCATTTATAAACAAAGCTGTGCCCTGTCAAGACACTGAACCTTCTCCCTACCAGCCTCATTCCCTGGAGCTGCCTCTGGGAGTCATGATGTCCTTGGCTGACCTGGCAGCCTGTTCCATGAGCTCTGCTTTTCCACGGAGCTGAGCACAGCTGTCTGCCCCAAAGAGGGAAAGCTCTGATGAGAAGTGCTCGTGACTCTGCCAGGAAGCAGCTCCCTCTCTCCTGCAGCAATCTACTCTATCCCCAGGCCTTTTCTGCCTCTTCATGGAAAAATCCTGTGCAATTTACAGAGGGAAAAGACCAAAGGGATTCTGCTGTGTTAATGTGGGAAGAATGCACACTTGTGGCTCTTGGGGCGCTTGCCCAGTCTTGATCACAGGGCAGGGTGAGGGTGATAAGGACAGTGGGAAGGGAAGAGCTGAAAAGTCTGGATTGGGGAATGTTCCGATCACAGAAGCTCTGTGGGATTTCTTTCCCGTGGGATTTCTGGCCAGTCCTACAAGGGCTGCTGTTTCCCTGCTGACAAGTCTTGTGTATCACACAAAATGTACAGGCTTGTCATAAAATCGGAAGGATTTTTCCATAAGGGCAGCAAATGTCTGTCTCAATCCTTCACAGTCTGACATTACCCAATGTATAAATTGCTCCTCTCCTCTCCCAGTGCATGTTGTAGCTCATGATGTCTCAATGTGTGATGAATTTGAACTTGACCATAACTTTCTTCCTCAGTCCCAGGGATTTGCCTGTAGATCTGTTTTGCGTGTGCTAAGAACTGTGCTCCCCATATTCCTTTACAGGTGGTGGTGAAGACCGTGTGACAGTTTATAACAAAATACATTTTTATTTAACCTCCTTGCTACAAGAAACACACAACCCCTAAAGTTTTCCTCTCCAACAAATGATGTTCATTTATCTTCCGGTGAATCCGATGTTGTAGACTTTGGATTTTGTTTGCAGTGCAGCCAGGCTAAAGTTACTCTGATCACCCTCTCTGAGTGCTGTGGGAAGGCACTGGATTGTTGTCTTCACTCCCTCTGCAATGGGATGCATTTCCTTGCCATGGTTTGAAAATTTACGAAAATATTTTCAAGTCAGCCACAAACAAACTGAAGCCTCTCCACCCCTCCTTGGGCCACTTTTCCTGGGAAGAAGCAGCACTGACAGCTCACGTGGGGTAAGGGAGCCTCTGGTCTCCCTGACATTGGTGTCTTCTCCTTCAGGAAAGTTTCTACTTCTCAACACCAAATGCTGCTAAAATCCTCATCTTTGGAGCTATTTCTCAGGCAGGGAGCAGCCCCTTCCCTGCTCTGTTAATGGGACATTGCCTCTCCCTGCAGCTCCCACAGGATGGCCCAGCCAGGGAACTGGCCATGGGCTGATCAGGTTGGGCTGTGAGACATTTCCAGCACCAAAACCTTTGCAGAGTAGTGCGAATTACCCCTAAAACTCCAGCAGGGCTAAGCTCCCAAGCACCCATGTGCCTTTCCCTTCTCCTCCCTGGTGGGCAAGAAGAGGTTTTTGCTTTGAGGAACTGGATCCATTCAGTCCTTAGAGAGGATTTTCTAAAGGAGGTCCCCAGATTCCCCTGGCAGTGTCCCCAGTATGGAGCTGATCACAAACACATCTCATATAAAAGCCAGATGTCCCCAGGACCACTCCAGCCCTGAGCTCTCGGTCCTCTACTTTTGTCTCTGATCTCTCTAAATATTCCCCTCTGCAGCACCCAACGGGGTGTTGGGCTCTTCTCCCAAGTAGGAAGCAGCAAGGCAAGAGGAAACAGCCTCAAGTTGCTCCAGAGGAAGTTTAGAGGGGATATTAGTAATAATTCCTTCATGGAAAGGCTGTTGAGGCACTGGAACAGGTGGAGTCCTCATCCCTGCAGGGATTCCAAAGCCATGTAGATGTGGCACTTGGGGACAGAGTTTAATGGTGGCCTTGGCAGTGCTGGTGGAATGGTTGGACTTGCTGATCTTGGAGATCTTTTCCAACCCGAACAATTCTCTGGTTTCTGTGCAGCCACCCTGTCTCCTTCCCTGCTTTTCCCTTCAGACAGAGAGTTCCAGGGGCCATCCCTTGCCACTTCCTCTCTAGATTTGGTTTTCAGTAGTTCAAAGGCCTCGTGCACAGCGTCCTGAGCAGCCCAGGGTGCTTGGAGGTGACAGTGATGCCCAGGTCTGCTGCTGTGTTCTGGCACTGGGCGTTGGCAGGAGTGCCCCAAAGCTCACACTGATAACAGGACTGGTAACAGTCCTGGGAAAAGGACATCAGAACAGGACTGGGAATGGCAGCTGTCAGGATGGCCCTCATGGAATTCATTCCACTGCAGCCAGTGGCATGTGGTGGATGTGGCCTTGGACTGAGCCCTGCACTGCCACTAAAACCTTCCTGCCCTCAAGGCCAGGCTGGATGGGGCTTGGAGCAACCTGGGATAGGGAAAGGTGTCCCTGCCCGTGTCAGGAGGTGAAGGGAGATGAGCTTTAAGGTCCCTCAGAACCCAAACCATTCCATGATTTTATGATTCTCCCCTTGCAATGCTGAGGATGGAGAAGAAGCAGAAGGATGCAGTGCTCTACTCCTGCCCCATGGGGTTGGCTCCATGACAGGGTGCCCATGGGATTATCATGACCCACAGTGCACCAAGGGGGTCTCAAGGGCTCCCAAATCTGCCTGGAAATGCAGGAGATTTCATGGCATCTGCCTGGTAATGCCAGGACTGCTTTGCTGCCTGCAGAGTGACACAAAGCCTGCTTATCCTGGCAGAGTCACACTTTAAACCAGCCTTGGGGTATTTTGTTAAACTGAAATTTCACCTCATTTAAATACTTCTGGTGTTTAGAACCAATGTAGAAAAATGAACCAATAGATCCAATTTGATCCAGTTTTGAACGAAGAGTTCCAAAATAGAACCAATTTTTGGAAAAAAGTTAGAAAAAAAGGGCTGAAAAAGCTGAACATGCAGGGATGGGGGTGAGGACTGGGGGGTGTCTCATTCCCAGAGTACAGCCCAGGTGTGGCCTCTGCCCAACCTCTCTTTCCCTTTGGAATTCCAGGTAGGGCAGAGCAGGAAACAAAGCTGGGGTGGAGCATTCACTCATTTCTGCTGAACCAAGCCCACCTCGCCTCCCTCAGGGCATGGCCGGGCCGCAGGAGCTCTCTCACGGAGCAGGGAATAACCAGGGAGCAGCACAGGGCTGGGTCCATCCTGCCCAGAGCCGTGTCCCCAACAGGGGTGGCCCTTTCCTGTGTGCCTCCCTCAGCTCCAGGCTCCCCTCCACCCATGGGCAGAGTTTGGGGCAGCCCTGTTAGTCCTTCCCTGGGCACCCAAGCCCTGTCAGCCATTCCCATGGAGTTTCCCCAGCTGGGAAGTTCGGGTGACAGCCACGAGGTGACCTTGACTGTCCACAGCTGTCCCTGTGGAGATGTTTTCTAGGTGGGACACTGAGCTCAGGCTCACCGATAATTGCCAGAGCGCCATTTTTCTCCACGACTGTATTTTCCAGTGTTCTCCAAAGGTAAATAATCCTGCTCACCTGGGGGGCCTCACCTTGAGAGACTCGGCTTCCACCAGCCTTGTTTGGTACCTTGAACCCACTGAGAAGTAAAGACAAAAGGAAAAGAAATGTGTGGATTAATTGCTTTGTTTTAATTTTCCTGGTCATGTCACATGTAATGAACTTTGTGATTGTAGTGGAATATATATTTTTTTTTATTTCCTCAGGCAAAAGCATGCATGTCAGTTTTTTTACTCTTAATAATTGAAGGGAAATAGGTCGGATTAAGGTGTCCTTGGGGACACAGTTGGCCTCAGGAGGCTGAGTGGGTGTTTGGCAAACTGACATCTATTTCTATGCCTGGAAATATAAAAAACCATCCTGAGAAGTGTTTGTGAATTGTCTCCAAATTTGCATTACAAACCAAAATGCAAATAACAACTGCACTGTCTGTGTTACCTCGAGGATCTCCGAATCTCTTTTGGTTTGAAGCATTTTTTATTTCTAGAGTTACCATAAAATAACACCTCCCCCTGATAGCCTTACAGTTTTTTTCTCAGTGAAATTTTTCAGAGTTTCCTTTTTGCTTGTCCTGATTACTCATTTTCTCTTTTGTTTCCTGTTTTTGTTCCTTATTTTCCTTATCTACCTGCTGAATCACGCCATCCAATCAACATACAATGCGAAAACCATGTCTCCGTCTGTATGTTGTGCACCTGCTGCTCAAAAAAAATATAACAATTTGTAAATAATCTTGCAAATACCCATCCATGACAACATCACATATAGGACACGGTTGGTTTCATTGAATTTAAACAATTCTTTAAATTCTCTGCTTTGATTTTTCTCTCGTTTTTCTTTGATTTGATCCGGTTTTGGTTTGTTTTTTTTTTTTTTTGGATGAGAGTTCCGATTGCACTGATGGAAAAGCCTCACTGCAGCGTGCCCCAGAGTGGCTTCTGTCCTGCACCTCCCTCCCTGGGCTCATTGGTGACGTGAGCAGTTGCCAATAGCCTGTGCCCTGCTCCCTGTGCCACCCCCTGTGCCAAAGGGGACAGTGCCACTTGCTTTATTTCCCTGGGAAATGGGAGGAGATGAGGGAAGGAAACCTGGAAACCCTGGGGTTTGGAGGTGGTGGTACCAAGTTCAGCTCTCCAAAGGTGGCTTTGGGTTTTTTTAGGATGAGAGGATGGAGCTTTCTGCTGAAGGAAGCACCTTACAGCCTTACAGGTGTTTAACCTCTGTACTGCAAGGCAAAAATATTATTGCAGTGATGATGGACTTGCTTCCCTCAAATCAAAAATTATGGGGAAAAATGATCTTAAATTTGAATATTCTCTGTGATACCAACCCATAAAAACATTTTGCCACCACAGTGCACACAGAGTCACTGGATGCAAACCCAAAATCTCAAATAAAATGCATAAATCGTGTGATGACCAGAGCTGAAAAGTACCAGGAACCAGATCTCACTGGGAATTCAGCACGAAAGTGCAGGTTTATTCCAAAAATACCTTTGGAAATACTGACCTTGGTCTTTGAAAATCATCAATTAAACAAAAGAGAATCCACACAGAAAAATGCAATCTGAAATATATATATATTTATATTCTTAATTATCTTGTCTACAGTTGATAACACAAATGAGACCAAAAGCTTATCAAAAATCCTTGCTCAGCCACCTGCCAACAGCTCGTGGATCTGTGAGCATCCACATTTCCTGTTGCACAGTTGCTGTTAAGAAAGAAATCAGGGTGAATTTTCATTTCCAGCCTGCACAGAAGCTCCGTGGATGTTCATGGAGGGGCATGGGGGGAGTTTTCTGCTGAGAAAATGGCAATGTGTAAGTTCAAAGTTTGCCCAGCGCAACCCAAGAAGGGAATCCTCTGCAGTGGTGGATCTGTTCCAGATGTGTGGGAGCAGTCAGGATAAATTTGGAGATGTTGTCTGCTGCACACCTGGCCCAGGCAGCACAGAAAAGGGCTCTGATATCAGCTATGAACATAAAATTATAGCGGGAAAAAATCAGTTGGCTGAATTTTGGCTGCTGTGCCTGTCACAGGTTAAAGATTGAAAAGCTCATCCTGCCATTAGCTAGAATTGGGGTCGTTATCCCATAGGGACAGGTGCAGGCTCCTTCATCCCTTGGCATCCCAGTGAAGGCTTTGGAGCAGCACATTGTCCTCTGGAGCTGCTGCTGATAGAGAGGAGCAGCTGAGGGCACAGGGATTGCTCAGCTGGAGCAGAGTGAGGGCAGAGCTCCCCAGGGGCTGCAGCTCCTCCCGAGGGCAGCTCCGATCTCTGCTCTGGGACAGGGACAGCACCCAGGGAACGGCTGGAGCTGGGCCAGGGCAGCTCAGGCTGCAGATCAGGGCAAGGTTCTTCCCCAGAGGGTGCTGGGCACTGCCCAGGCTCCCCAGGGAATGGGCACGGCCCCGAGGCTGCCACAGCTCCAGGAGCGTTTGGACAGCGCTGCCAGGGATGCACAGGGTGGCATTGTTGGGTGTCTGTGCAGGGACAGGGCTGCTCTGGGTGATCCTTGGCGGTTCTTCCAGCTCAGGACATTCTGTGATCCTAGGAAGTGGGGACTGAGCAGAGATCACACACAAAATAATCTTCCCAGCATTCCCGACTGAGGATGGAAGGACTGATAGGATATCCCTGCGATGCCAGAGTCCTCGAGACACAGACAAGGGTGGCAAAAACCTTCAGCCTCTTAAAATCAGCAATGGTTTCCCCAAGCTCCAGAGGAAGCCAAGACCCTGTGCAAGGATCAGGAAAATTTCAGTGCTGTCAACACCAGGGACATTTCAATGGGAACACTGCTATTTCCTCGCAGTAGTTCCTTGATTAACGAATAAGGAAAATCTTGTTGATTCCAGATGAAGAGAAGTCCTAAAGCTTCCTGAGGGCTCCCATTCTTGGCTTGGTCAGATGCCTCTTCCTGCAGCTCCTTCTGCATCCCTGTGGGCAGAGGGAGCAGCTCCTGTTCTGGGCAGGAAACTGCTGCTGAGGGCATTGGGGAACAGATCCAGGCACTGCCCGTGGCCCCTGTTCTTCACAGCTTTCTTGCTTTGCAGTATGGAAAACTCTGGAGCCTGCAAAAGGAGGACATGGAGATCTTGGAGTCCAGAGGAGGCCATGGAGCTGCTCCAGGGGCTGGAGCCCCTCTGCTCTGGAGCTGGGAGAGCTGGGGGTGCTCACCTGGAGAGGAGAAGGCTCCAGGGAGAGCTCAGAGCCCCTGGCAGGGCCTAAAGGGCTCCAGGAGAGCTGCAGAGGAACTGGGGACAAGGGATGGAGGGACAGACACAGGGAATGGCTTCCCACTGCCAGAGGGCAGGGATGGATGGGATATTGGGAAGGAATTCTTGCCTGTGAAGGTGGTGAGGGGCTGGGATGGAGCTCCCAGAGAAGCTGTGGCTGCCCCTGGATCCCTGGAAGTGTCCCAGGCCAGGCTGGACAAGGCTTGGAGCAGCCTGGGACAGTGGGAGGTGTCCTTGCCATGGCAGGGGTGGCACTGAATGGGCTTTAAGGTCCCTTCCAACCCAAACCACTCTCTGGTTCTACAAAAACAACCTAAGGGTGCAAGAGCAGCCTGCCCATGGTGGGACAGCCATCAAGGCCAACCCTTTAGCAGTGGTGTTTATTTTCCATTTCCCCCCTGCTTCCCAGTTTTCTCCTGTTGTGGGAAGTGGTGGCAGTGCCTGGCTGTGCCCAGACCCCCAGGGCCTGGCTGGTGGCCGGGTCCCTTCACTACCAGACCTGCCTCATTTAGGGAAATAGCAACAGGCCAGAGGAAAATGATTTTCCAAACATAATTTATTATTCCCCAGGTGGATGATAAAATCCTAAAGCTCTGGTGCCTATTGTGAGCACCATGAGCATCTGTGCAACAGGAAAGCCAAACAAACCTGGAAACAGTGACCATGATAACTCAGAGATCAGATTGGTGTCGTGATCTAGAGGTGGCTCCGTGGAGAATTGATGCCAAACACCGTTTTACCCAAGAAATATGGCAATGTGGAGTTTCCCCTTTGGCTGCATGCAATCCCAATCCCTGCCTGGAGAGTTGAGGTATTGGAGGATGGGTTTTCTCCATGGTGTGCTGAGGGTGCCCCACACGTGGAGCCCTTCCAGCCCCACCAGCGTGTGGGACTTTGCCTCTCTCCAGGCAGTGCTGAGAACGGTCCTTCCAACAGTCCCAGGGTGTCGGTGATGGGGGATTTTCCTGGGTTGGGAGTGATCCTACATGGAGCTGAGGCTTTCACTGTTCTTTAGCAAGTGGCAGTGCCAAAGTCAAATAGGGAATGCTGGGGGTAGGAAGAAATCTGTGGACTGTTTGTCCATCTAAATCCCAACGAATGGGGGGTTACAGACGTAACTGCACCGTTTTAAACTCTTTTCCCATTTAAATCCCTCTTCCATGGGTAGCCTGGGGTAGCTCAGCCCAAAGCAGGTGTTAAGCATCCTGTCAGCTGATGCTGAGGTTCAGCAAAGCCTGAGCAGGACAATGTTCCTGCTGTCGGGCTGCAGAAATGTGGGAAGAGGGAGATCCTGCAGGATCCTGCACAGAGGGATCCCCTGTGTTTTCCCCTGCTCCTCCTTGGGGCTTGTGCACGGGAAAGATCTGCCTTGAGCATTGCTCTGAAGTTCAAATCAGACGTTCAGGCCTGAGTGCTGCCTGCATTACACATCAGGTCTGGCCCAGTTCCCACTGGTGGGGAGATGGTTGTGATTAAAACGGGCTCAGGGTTAAACCTCTGCCCTGCCCTGGGACCTCCCCCAGGGGAACAGGGGATGAAGAACCACCTTAGTGATGAAACCCCATTCCCCTGCTGAGTTCCAGCCCTGCCCCAAGGGTCTTACATGGCCCTGACCTGCTCAGGTGAGTGCAGCTGGACTGTTGTGAAGGGAAGGTAAGCGCTGGGAAAACAAACCTGGAGCTAATGCTGAGACAAACTGGACATTTTCAGTGCCTGTTTTCTTGCCCAACCCAGGGGAATCCTCGCTTGTGCTTTGCCTGCCAGAGCTGAGTTCTGTTGCTGGCTTGAATGAGCTCAGTGTTGTCTGCTCTTTCATTGAACATTCCTGTGCTTTTCTCTTTTCTCTTTATTTGAAGATCGAGTCTGATTTTGGGTCTGTGCCTAACTCTGAGCTGCTTGTGTTTTTAACCTGAGAGAAACCGAGTGCATGCCTGAGACTGAGTTCTGGAACTCTTTGATGGGATTGGTGGAATGCAATGCTAATGGCCCCAAAACTGAGCTGGCATTGAAAGAATTAATAGATCCAACAAGCCCCCCAATTTCAGCATGAGCTCTGTAGCCAAATGAGCAAGAAACGTGGGTCAGTTCAATGTGACTTCTGGTAAAACAACAGTCCAAGGGAAATATTATTTTTGCTCATCTTTACCAAGCAGAGCTCCTTATGATTATATTTGCTGCTTCACTGCTCAACAGTTTAAAGTGGGATGTTTTCTCTCTTTAGCTCACTCAGTCAAATAAGTGGCTGTGATCAGAGATCCACAAATAAGTGAATTATGGAAAGGGGGAATATTTTTCATCTCCTTAAAATAGGAGGGCAAGAGGGATCTGGCTTTTGCATGTTTTGTTTTGGAAAGAACCCTCTCTAGATTAGCTCATTGGGGCAAGAATCCTCTTTTCCCTGAAGGAAAGAAAAAACCAAAAATGGGGTGAGGCATGGGGAAAATCCTAGAAAATGCATGGAAATCAGAACCTGCCTCCAGCAGTTCTTTGATCCACCTCTGAAGACACATTTAATGAGAATTTGGAAAACCAGCAGGTTCCTAAGGCATCTTCCTGCTGGTGAAGGCTCACCCTCCCCAATTGACTCGCTGCCCTTGATCCATCCTCCAAACAATCTTCTGGTGCCGTTTCTCCTTGGCAAATCTGTCCAGTTCCACGCTGTATAAACACTGAAAACCTCCAGCTTGGAAAACATCCTCATTCTTCCAAGGATGTTTTAATCTTCACTGGACAGTGTCTTTCTTTGTCACTCTGTCCCTTGCAACTGTCTTGGCTCAAGTTCAATTCCCTGTCGAAACAGAGCTGACCAAGACTTCCAAACAACCTCATTCCTTTACAAAATGAAAATCCGGCACCATCCCCTCTCCCTGAGTCTTTGGGGGGAGAAAATCTGCCTTGCTCAAAGCAAATCAGCCCTCCATGGCCAGCGTGAAAGGGCCTTTTCTCTCATTGACCCAGTAGCAGAGGGGAGGGCTCTTGTGGAGAGGGGTTTTCTCATTCTTGCTGCATGTGGAGTGATCTGCACTGACGAATGTTTCTTTTGGAAGGTTTTCTGGTGGCCGATTTGCTGCTTAGATCGTGAAGCTGGTAATTTTAATTTCTTTTTTGCGGGCTGTGGTTTCGGATCGCGGTCATTTCTGAAGGACACAAAACCTTTACTTTCCGCAGGACAACTTCATCAACCTCAGCTTCCTGCGGCTCTTCAGGGCAGCCAGGCTCATCAAGCTCCTCCGCCAGGGTTACACCATCCGCATCCTGCTCTGGACCTTCGTGCAGTCCTTCAAGGTGAGCCTGGGCCAGCAGGGAGGGGACACAGGGACAGAGTCCTGCTTGGCACATCCAGAGCATCTTCCAGTGAGGATCAAAGGGCTTCCCTCGCCTTGGAACGGCCTCTCTGTGCCTCTGCAGAATGATTGCAGGAATTCCCAATTCAGGAATTCTTCAGGAAAGAGGATTGGTTAGCACTGCCCAGCCCCAGGGATATTAATTCTGCTAAAAGTGAGCTGGTTACCACTGACCATTCCCAGGAATATTAATTCTGCTAAAACAGAATTGGTTAGCAGTGCCTATCTCCAGGAACATTAATTCTGCTAAAAGTGAACTGGTTAGCACCGACTATTCCCAGGAATGGCTCTCTGCACCTCTACATAGTCATTACGGGAATTTTGAATTCACGAATTCTTCAGGAAAGAGGACTGGTTAGCACTGCTCAGCCCCAGGAATGTTAATTCTGCTAAAAAAGAACAGGTTAGCACTGCCCAGCCCCGGCTATGTTAATTCTGCTAAAAACATACTGGTGAGCATGTGGCACTGAATGGGCTTTAAGGTCCGCAGAAAAGCAAACTGGTTAGCACCAGGAATATCAGTTATTAATTTACCTGGTTACCATCCCAAGGAATATTAATTCTGCTAAAAGTGAACTGGTTAGCACTGCCCAGCCCCAGGAATTTTAATTCTGATAAAAGTGAGCTGGTTAGCACTGACCATTCCCAGGAATGGCCTCTCTGCACCTCTGCAGAGTCATTACAGGAATTCTGAATTCAGGAATTCTTCAGGAAAGAGGATTGGTTAGCAGTGCCCAGCCCCAGGGATATTAATTCTGCAGAAAAAATAATTGGCTAGCACTGACCAGTCCCAGGAATATTAATTCTGATAAAAGCCAACTAGTTAGCACTGATCATCCCCAGGAATATTAATTCTGCAGAAAAGCAAACTGGTTAGCACCAGGAATATCAGTTATTAATTTACCTGGTTACCATCCCAAGGAATATTAATTCTGCTAAAAGTGAGCTGGTTAGAACTGACCATTCCCAGGAATGGCCTCTCTGTACCTCTACAGAGTCATTACAGGAATTCTGAATTCATGAATTCTTCAGGAAAGAGAATTGGTTAGCACTGCCAGGAACGTTAATTCTGCAAAAAGTGAACTGGTTAGCAATGCCCATCCCCAGGAATATTAATTCTGCTAAAAGTGAGCTGGTTAGCACTGACCATTCCCAGGAAGATTAATTTGGCACAAAAGCCATGTGGTTAGCACTGACCAGTCCCAGGAATATTAATTCTATAGAAAAGCTAACTGGTTAGCACCAGGAATAGTTATTATTAATTAAACTGGTTAGCATCCCAACGAATATTAATTCTGCTAAAAGCCAACTGGTTAGCAGTGACCAGCCCCAGGAATACTAATTTTCTACAGAAAAGAAAATTGGTTAGCACTGACCATTTTCAGGAATATTACTTTTCTGCAGAAAATTGACCTGGCTAGCACTGACCATCCCCAGGAATATTAATTTTCTACAGAAAAGAGAACAGGCTAGCACTGACCAGCCCCAGGAATATTAATTTTCTTCAGAAAAGCAAACTGGCTATCCCTACCCAGCCGCTGAATGCTGCATTTTGGAGGATGAGGTCGAAGGGCTGCTTGCTCATGCAAACTCCAGCAAGTGCTCACCGCTCAGGTTGCCCTTGAAATTACCCCAAAAATCCCTCTGGGGACGCTCAGAATTTGCATAAAGAAGCTGTGGCCTGACTGAGGAGTGCCCTGCTCTTCATCCACAGCCAGTGGAAAATTCAGTTGCCTTCCCCAGGATTTGGGGGTGCTGGGATGTGGCAGAAGTGAGACCCAGCCTGTGGTGCTTTGCTAACACAAACTGGGGAGCTGTAGAACCACAGGCCTGGCTTTGGTGATGTGGAGGATTTTAATAAGGAGGTTTTGGTGTGAAGTTGAGGCAGTTGCTTTGCCTGGTTTCCTCTATCCCTGCCCTTCCCTCCCACCAGCGCTCAGCAGGCTGAATGAGCTGTTTTCTAGATCTAAATAAAAGCCCACCTGCCCCAAAGCTGGTTATTTTAACAGCTCTCAGCTGGTTTGCAGCCCATTTCTCATTGTTTTATGCTTTAACTCTGGTTCTGGGTTCTGCTCAGCTTCTTCCCAGAGAGGAGAACACAGAACATGAAATCAGGATTTGTGGCTCTGATACTGCGCTGTGACACACCAGATTTATGGGCTGTGAGCTGTGGGTGCAAACTGCCCGTTCCTACTGTGGGCTCTGCAGGTTTAAGGTGTTCCCACTCAGGAGAGAGTCCTTGGACTCTGTGGTCCTGGCTGGATTTTGGGAGACGGGCCCTTTCCATCTCAATCCTGACCCTTTCCATCACAATCCTGACCATTTCCAGCACCATCCTGACCATTTTCAGTACAATCCTAACCCTTCCCAGCACAGTCCTGACCATTTTCAGCACAATCCTAACCCTTTCCAGCACAATCTGAGCCCTTCCTGGCACAGTCTGGGCCCTCTCCAGCACAATCCAACCCTTCCCAGCACAATCCTGACCCTTTCCAGCACAANCCGGCCCCTTCCCAGCACAATCCTGACCATTTCCAGCACAATCTGAGCCCTTCCCAGCACAATCCTGACCCTTCCCACCACAATCCTGACCCTTCCCACCACAATCTGAGCTCTTCCCACCACAATCCTGAGCCCTCCCAGCACAATCCTGACCCTTCCCAACACAATCCTGACCCTTCCCAGTACAACCTGAGCCCTTTCCAGCACAATCCTGACCCTTCCCAGCACAATCTGAGCCCTTTCCAGCACAATCCCAATCCTTCCCAGCACCATCCTGACCCTTTCCAGCACAATCCAGACCTTTCCCAGCATAATCCTGATCCTTCCCTGCACAATCTTGAGCCCTTTCCAGCAAAATCCCAGTCCTTCCCAGCACAATCCTGACCCTTCCCAGCACAGTCCCGACCCTTCCCCAAGCCTGTATCCAGAGTGCGGCCCTGAAGCAGAGCCAGGACGTTCCAGGGCTGCCTGAGGAGCTGTTTGTGTGTCTGTCCCTCTCTCTGAGCTCTCAGTCCATGTCCCTCATGCAGAGGTGTCCAGCAGACACCACCCCAGCCCTTTTTCCCCAGGATTTCTCAGGTTTTGCCCCAGGGCTGCCTCAGGTCCAGTGTCACCAGCCAGGCCGGGGACAGGATTGTCCTGCCCTGCTCTGGGCTGGGCCAATTTTGGTCACCTCAGTAAGAAAAAGATCCAAAGCTGTTCCAGAGTGTCCGAAGGAGGGACCCGGGGATGGGGAAGGGTCTGGAGGGGCCCATGAGGAGCAGCTGAGGGCACAGGGATTGCTCAGCTGGAGCAGAGTGAGGGCAGAGCTCCCCAGGGGCTGCAGCTCCTCCCGAGGGCAGCTCCGATCTCTGCTCTGGGACAGGGACAGCACCCAGGGAACGGCTGGAGCTGGGCCAGGGCAGCTCAGGCTGCAGATCAGGGCAAGGTTCTTCCCCAGAGGGTGCTGGGCACTGCCCAGGCTCCCCAGGGAATGGGCACGGCCCCGAGGCTGCCACAGCTCCAGGAGCGTTTGGACAGCGCTGCCAGGGATGCACAGGGTGGCATTGTTGGGTGTCTGTGCAGGGTTACGAGCTGGACTCAATGATCCTTGGGTGTCTTTTCCAAGTCAGGATATTTTATGATTCTACAATTCCTACTGGGTTCCCCTTGGCCTGCAGAGCTCCTGCCCCGGGCATCACATGGGCTGGCCCGAGGGCAAGACTTCTCAGTTTTTGAGCTATTACTAATTAAGAGGCATTAATTACCCATTCATTCAGCCCAAGTGGAAAATAGCTGTCACTCTCAGCCTGGGTGACATAAGTACATTGCAGCCTTCACTGATTTCTTGCTAAAACTCAGAATCTTTTTGTCCTCCTGGGATCCCAAACTGTGCCTATTTCAGAGCAGGAACTCATTTCTGGGATGGATTTATTTTCCCTCAGACTGAATTTACAGCACGGTCATTAAAAATTAATGTTCATACAATTATGCACACAAAGTGCCAGTGCCTGCTGGTAGCTCCAGTGTTCGCTGCCGAGCTGGGATTGTGTTTTCCCTGCTCGCTGCTTCCAAGGATACAGAGAGAGCCCTTGGAAAGGCCTGACTGGTGTGTGATCGATGAATACCTGGCTCCAGGGGGTTGTCTCCTGAAGGCTGCCAGAATTGTTCATTCACCTGAAGGACAAATGCCACAAAACTCAGTCCTGCCTGGGAATTCAGTGTTTGCTGTCATTAATCCCATTTTTTCCTTCCCCACAGGCCTTGCCTTATGTGTGTCTCCTCATTGCAATGCTCTTCTTCATCTATGCCATCATTGGCATGCAGGTAAAACATTTTAATTCTTTCATTCTGGCCATAAGCAGCCTGGCTTTGTTCAGGGTGAAAATGGGTTATTGCCTCCACAGCAGGAGCAGCACTGATTTGGGATGAGGTGAAATGCTCTTCTTTGTCCGCTGTCAGATAAATTAGAAATGAAAAAAGGCCTCTTCTTCTGCTTTAATTGCCAGCTTTTATGTTGAACTGTCCCCAGAGAGCTGGACAAACCAGCTGTGGGCGTGAGCCTGGATCCCATTTCCAGCTGCAGCACCAGACATCCGTGAATTCCGTGGGAAGAGACATCCCTTACCCCAGCTATGGACACATCAAGAGGCTGAGAGGAGGGAGCAGCCCAGGAACTGAGCATTTCTGAGACAAAATAATAAAGATTTCTTGGCCTGGGATGGAGCTGAAAAGGACCTGTGTGAATATGAAGCACATTAATCTTGTGTTTGATCTCCACAACACGTTTTTATCTCCCTTTTCAGCACAGAAATTATTCCAGCTTTTGAGATCCCTTAAACCAGGACAAATTCTTTTCCTGCCTTGTTTTCCAACTCCACTTGATGTGCTTGGCTGAATCCCTTCTGTTCTGCCTGGCAGGTATTTGGGAACATTGCCTTAGATGATGAAACCTCCATTAATCGGCACAACAACTTCAGGACCTTCCTCCAAGCCCTGATGCTCCTGTTCAGGTAAGGAGAGGATAAAACACCTGACTTGGCTGTGAACAGCACAAACATGTTTGTGCAAGTGCCGGCTGAGCTGCTCAGACTCGGGCATCCTTTAAAAAAGGGATTTGTGTAAATTATCCATTCCTGCTTCCTCCTCGGCAGATTGGATTCAGCCCCTCCACGAAGTGTCCCCCAGTTCTGTCCCATATAGGACAGAACCCCCCTGCTTTAACTGATTGATGGGTCTCCTGTCCTGAAGCTTCGTTTCTTTTAATTTTTTAAGTGACAATTGCTTTAATTGGCCATTTTTTGTATTACCAGGAAGTCAACAGTTCCTACACCAACCCCACCTCTGCTACAAACTGAAAGTGGTTCCCTCTGGGTTCATCCTGCCTGGAAATAAAGCATTTCCAAGTGAAAAACCCATCAGTGAAATAACAGATTTTCATTGTAAGACCTAGCAAAACAGGCCCTGCTCCAGCTTGGGGCAGCTGGGGGGAGATGTTCCTTCTCCAGCTCTGAGACCCCTCAGTTAACAGCAGTCCCTTGGCAGCCCTGCCAAGGCTCAGCTCTGAGCTTTAGTGCTGCTTGTAACTGCATCTCTTGCTTTGGTTTTGGTTTCCATAGTTTCTGGGAAGCCAGAAGGAAATGGAATTAGCCCTCCCTAGATCAGAATAATCACTGGGCTCAAAACTCTGAATTTAAATAAAACTGGGTGATTATCCAGCTCCTGTCCAGGCCTTGGGGTCCCTTCACAGACCCACTGCAGTGGAATTGAGGGGCAGCAGGATTGGGGTGGGGGCCTGGTTTCTGCACAATTCCCCACAAAGGGAATGGGCCTTCAGCACCCAGGGACCAGTGGGGGAATCTGCTGAGGAATTTGGGGTAGCCTGGAAGTTATCCCAGTTTAGAGGGAGCACTGAGTTTTCCCAAAGAGCAGGAACACAGTTCCTGTGCTGGCTGTGGGAATACAAGGCAAATCTACATTGAGGGAAGTAGGAATTCAGAGTCAGTGCCCATGGGGATCCCCAGCTTCCAAACCATGTCTGCACTTTACAGGGACTGGGTTATTTTGAGAAAAAACTCTCCAGGACTCCAAAGCTTTTCCTTCTGGCTCTTCTCTCAATAGTAGAAGTTAGGGAGGAGGGAATTGATGAAAACCACCAGGAGACTGTGATGAAAAAGAGACCCAAGTCCAGCCAGTCTATGCTGGAAATGCCTGATAAAGGAAATAAGAGATTGGAGAAGGTTTCATTTCCCATCCTCTCCACTGGGTTTAGAGCCAGCACTAGGACAGAAGTGTTGGCTGCTTCAAAAGGCAATAATCTGAACTTTGTTTACTTAGATTTGCACTGTTTAAACCAAAGGGGTTTTATTCCCTATAAAAGCAATAAAACTTTTAGCCTACCTGAGTTTCTTTTACCCCCCTGGAATAGAGGGAAATGTCCTTTCTCTTTTCTCTTTCATGGGTACTTCCAATTCCCAGTGTAAATACACTCTCTCTTCCTGGACACAACTTCCACCTAATTAATTTGGTTAAGTGGGTGCAGCAATACTGTGGGGTGGCTGTCAGGGGAGGGGAGGATAAACTCAGCCTCTGCTCTGGTGTTGCAGGAGTGCCACGGGGGAAGCCTGGCATGAGATCATGTTGTCCTGCCTGAGCAACAGAGCCTGTGACCCCCTCTCCGGCCTCACCAAAAAGGAATGTGGCAGTGATTTTGCCTATTTCTACTTCGTGTCCTTCATCTTCCTCTGCTCCTTCCTGGTAAGTCAGTCCTGGTCCCTCCCAAAGTGGGGGTGCTGGTGTGGATCCCCCAAACCCTTCCCTTCCCTTTGCCTCCTGCTCCTCCCTAATTGTAACTTAGCCAGCAGCCAGCTTTGCTAAACCCCATTTATCATCCTGCTGATAAAATCCCCCTAATCCCCAAAGAGATCATTTAGTCATTAAAGGCAAGGGGTTTATCTTTCTTCTCGCAGGGGGGTGTAATATTTGGAATTAAGCATTAATCGGGTTTGTCTCGATAGGCAAGATCCCTTTGAAGAAGGGGACTGGGGAGGGCAGGGTGACAATGGCCGAGTCCAGCAGCATTTCCTGGGGGCATCCCACTCATTTCACAGAGTCCCAGGATCTCCTGAGATGGAAGGGACTCACAAGGACCATCATTTTTTTTGTCAAACAAATGCAAAACTCCTTTTCTTCTGCCAGAAAAGCTTGAGACATGAAAATATTCAGAGCTGCTGGGCTTGGTTTGCATGAGCTTGGTAAAGCTCAGCCCAGCTTTACACGGTGCCTGTGCCTTCCTGAGCATCCATAACCATTTCCCTGCTCCCTGGGTCATGCCAGTGCCTTCCCAAACATCCATAACCATTTCCCTGCTCCCTGGGTCATGCCAGTGCCTTCCCAAACATCCATAACCATTTCCCTGCTCCTTGGATCGCTTCCAGCCCCACTGGGACAGAGGAAAGAGAAACCAGGGACAGGAACCCAATTAAAGCTCAAGCAGGATGAGATGGAAGCTCTGTAATGTTCCAAAAATCAACATTTTGATGGAGCCTTCGCTCACGTCCATGGGTTTGCTTTAAAATATCACATCTGATGCTTTGTGCAGCCAATCCCTGCTTTCCTCAGAATCCTTCCACCAGGAAAAGGAGCTCCATGGGGCAGTTTGGTGCTGGATATGGACAGACCAACTTCAATGGCCCCTCCTGAGATCCTTTGTTTGGCTGCTGTTGTTCCTTTGGCAACCTGTGGGTTATTTCTGGTGCATGTATTAAAAAACCTGAACGCTTATCCAAAGTTAATGCTCCATTTGCTGATTCCTTCAGCATTCTGGACTTCAAACCCAAATTTTTCCCGTGTGCAAATCCCTAACCCAACATCAGCCATTCTCATTGCTATTTTCAAGTGTATTATTGGTTTTAAAACTTTTTATTAAAAAAATCCCTCAAAACAAAACCAAAAAAGGCCCCCAAACCCCCCAAAAAACCCCAAAAAGAAACAAAACAAGAACAAACAACACATCCTGAGTTGTCTCACTCAAGATGTGGCAGCAGAATTGGAAGCTGGAGCACATCTGAGCAAATCCAGCTCAGTGTGAGCTTTGTCCCTGAGTCAGCACTCCCAGAAAATCCTGGGAAATGACACCAAGAGAGGGGAGGCAGTGGAAAACCAAGCAGCTGAATTGCTACAGGACAGGGCTGTAACTCAATTTTTAGAAGGTATTCAGCACTTCATTGCTGCCCCGTGAGCAATGAAAGCTTTGCAGAGCCCCAGCCTTGCCAGAAGGGCCATTTTTATGGTTTGTTCAACATCACACCATAGATTGAGGGGGTTTGGATCATATATTTGCATTTAAATGGTGTTTCTGGGTCTTCGTGGAAGTGCAGGTTGACAGAATTTTCCTCCTGTCATTTGCAGGAGAAAAATATAAATTGAAATTTATATTAAAAATATCAAATGAAAATAATATACAGGAGGGAGAAAGCTATAAATTGAAATTTATATTAAAAAAATCAAATGAAAGTTAAGAATATACAGGAGGGAGAAAGTTATAAATTGAAATGTATATAAAAAATATCAAATGAAAGTTAAGAATATACAGGAGGGAGAGAAGTACACATCGAATTTATATAAAAAACAAATTGAAAGTTTTAGATCCTGGGGCTTGTCAAGGCACAGGGGCCCTGCAGACATCCAGGAGTGGGGGGACACCAGATCCCACCCTGTCTGCCCAAAAGCAGCCCTTGTCTGATGTGTTCAAGCTGATGAGCCCTAAAGTCAATCCTCTCTTGTCCCTGCAGGGGCAGGAGCCTTGTTGGGGTGGGTTCTTCAAAAAATAGATGGATTCAACATCTGGGAAGGCCCTAATTAGCACTTGATGGTGATCTGGTGATTCGTTATGGGCTGTGCTGGTCTGTACTGGTCTGTACTGGTGTATCCTCTGCCCCAGCAACAGCCAAGACCTTCTCCTCCCCCCAGGTCACACAGGAATTCTTTAATTCCCACACAACCCCAAATTCCACTGCCTGATGCATCCATTCCCAGCTGTCCTCCTGCTCCTCCACTCTGCTGCTGCACATTGATCTTTTCCCTCTGAAATCCTCCTGATTTTTCCATGGGCTTCAATAAGAGGAGAATCTTTGTGTGCCAGAAGCATTTGCCAGGCTCTTGTTGGTGGCCATTAGGGACAGGAGCCTTTTGTGTGCCCTGCCCCTCATCCTTCTGGGGATCTTTGAAGGCTGGAATCGTTATGAGTCTAAAATAGCACATTCAGGCTGGAGAATGGGTTTTCTTCCAGCTCTTCTGGGCTCGATGTGCCTTGATCTGGAAGTGCTGGGCCAGTTCCCACCTCCTGGCTGGAGGAGCAGTAGCTGCAGCCCTGTGTGGGGCTGTGCTGCTGGAGGGGAAGAAGGGAAGGGAAAGGAGCTGATCCAGCTGGGATCGGGGCTGGATCATGCTGGGGGCAGCAGCAGTGATGGGGACCCGGAAAAATGCTCTCCCCTTCAGTGGGAACGGGAGGAGGAGGCAGCACTGGCATTCCCAGGGCTCTGGAGAGATTCTTCCCTGGGGTGAGGCAGCTTCTTGTAGAAACACCCACATAAGGAACCATGCATGCTCCCCTTCCAGGTTTTAATACTTTTTCCCTTCCCTTCTCATTTCCTTTCCCTTCTCATTCCCCTTCCCACCTCGTTTACCTTCCCATTTCCCTTCCCTTCCCATTTTCTTTCTCTTCCCTTTCCATTTCCTCTCCCTCCCCTCTCCTCCCCTTCTCCCTTCTCTTTTCCCTCTTCTCCTTCTCCCCTTGTCTTTTCCCTTCTCTTTCCCCTTCTCCTTTCCCTTCTCCATTCCTTTCTCCCTTCTCTCTTCTCTTTTCCCTTATCCTTTCTCTTTTCACCCTTCTCTTTTCCTTCTTCTCCCTCCCCCCTTCTCTTTTCCCTTCTCCGTTCTCTTCTCTGTTCCTTTCTCTCTTTTCCCTTCTCCTCTTTTTTCCCTTCTCCTCTCTTTTCCCTTTCCCTCTCTTTTCCCTTCTCCCTTCTCCTTTCCCCCTTCTCCTTTCTGTTCTCCCTTCCCCTTCTCCCTGCCCTCCCTCCCCGCAGATGCTGAACCTGTTCGTGGCTGTGATCATGGACAATTTCGAGTACCTGACCAGGGACTCCTCCATCCTCGGGCCCCACCACCTCGATGAGTTCGTCCGAGTGTGGGCTGAGTACGACCCTGCAGCCTGGTATGTGCTGGGGACACCAGGGTGGGGACAGAGGGGACACAGGGGTGTAAATCCACACCTGGACACGCTCAGAACCTGTTTTAATAGGAACAGCTCCAGCATTTGAGGGAACATCAGTTTAAATGCTCCAGCTCTCGGGGCGCTGGAGAGGAACAAACCTGGTGTCACTGCAAGAGCGTTTCCTTCACACAGAGCCAGCCCAACAAACCGTGAAAGTAAAACCACAGCCAAAAATTAACAGCCTAAATTCCACTGATCCCGGCTAAATGACCGTGTGAAAAAGCTGTTTAGCACTTCCAGAAGGAGCTTTTGCTTTCTACATCGCAGTGCGGAGATGGAAATCCACAAATCTCTGGCACTTGAGGGAGTGGGAGAGGTTCTGCCTCGTCACACCTCATTTGTGCAGCGTTTTTCGGGTTGAGAATCTCCTCGGTGCTGTCCCAAATGCTGTGCACACACCTCAGGCCACAGCAGAGGATGTGCTGCATCTGAGTCAGGTCTGATTCCATCACCTGCCTTCTCCCACCCACTCCCAGAGGGAATGATGTGATGTTCCTCAGCCTTGGGGTGGTTTCCTGAAAATATGGGGTTTTTCAAAACAGCCTTTCCTCATTAAACACAACTTTTTTCTCTTGGAAGCCTCCTTGTAATGACATCAAACTCTACATGGGAATTTTGGTCTTCTAAGTAATATTTTAGCTCTGGACTTGCAGTTGAAACTTGAGACGTGCAAAAGAATTGGGATAAAATGAAATGGGCCAAAGTTTGGAAGTGTTACAGTTCTTGGAGAACTCTGATAAAATATTCCTGATTTGTGAGTGGGTTAAAGGAGGAAATGGTTCTCACACACTGGACAATGAGATGTTTATTTTTGGGGGTTATTTTTTTATTTTATTTCTTCCAAGACTCTCACAGAGAGAGCTGCACACTGGGCTTAGGCAGTGGAGCAGCAGCACAAACCCCAAACTCAGGAATTTTTTTAAATTGATGGAATGGCCCTACCCATGGCCACTTCTGAAGCAAGACTCATTCGATATTTTCCTTTTCTGTATTGCTGCACCACAGCCCTGGTGTGGGTTATTCTCATTTTGAGATGCTCTGTCACGGCTCCCAACAATTCCCTTGATATTCTCTTTGGGAATTTGCCTCTTGGGAGACTTTTTGTTCATTTAAAGCTCTCCTAATTTTGGATCCCTTTTCCTCCCCGTGAGTTCCTCTGCCATGAATCTCTGGATTTGTGATGCCTCCAGCTCCTCCAGTTTTTGCCTTCTTTTTTTGTTTCCCTCCAGCAGAGACAGATGCAGGAAGTGTTTGTATAATCAACCTCTCAAACTCCCTGCTAGGATGCAATTAAACTGCTTTAAAATCTCACTTAAAATGATTTAGGCCAACTTTAAATGGAAACTTGTTCTAAAAACCTGCATTTCTCTGAACTGTGGGGGATTTTAACTGCTCCAAGCCACCCCTACTACCAGCTGGAATATTTACTCCACAGTTACTACCAGCTCGTAATCTCCAGGCAGATTTTCATCCCCACGTGCTCTGTGACACAGCAAATCCTTTGTGGGGATTTGGCAGGCAGAAACAGCTTTTCTTTTTCCCTTTTTCCACTCCAATCCTATCCCTTCCCACTAGAAAATCTCAATGAGGCTGAAAACTTGAGAGTGCCTGGTCACTCCTTAAAAAATAATCTTAGCTGTGATGAACATCCTTGGGAGGAGGAACACACCTGCACGGGGAAAAAATCATATCAATGTGGTTTTTAAAGTTTATGTTCAGGAATTTTCCACCCAAAAGAGGCACTAGCATTGAGTTTACAGGGAGATTTCTTGCTCTATTAACTCTGAGCACAGACTGAGTCACTCAGGGGCCAAACCTTTTCACTCCCAGAGCTGTTAATGCAGAAAATGTCAGATATTAAGATGTTAATTCGGTTTTTTCCTCTAACCCTTTTTGTTCTCTAACCCTTTCTGTTCCCCTTTCGCTTTGGTGAGAAATTATTGAGTGTGAATGGTTCCACTGAAATCGCAGTTTCAGAAGTGGCACTAAAACCTCCACAAATCTGAAAATCCTTTCACACTTTAAGGCCAGAACTGATCTTTTAATAATTTTGATTTAAGATCTTTGGTCTTAGCTGGCTTTTCTAACCCAAAGGAGTTTATGATTTGATTATTCCATTATTTGGGCTCAGTTTGGTCACTCATTAATCACTTCTCCCAAAGCCTCTTCCTTGATTATCCCAAGGAAAAGGGAATTAGAATGTTTATCCATTTTCCTTAGCTTGAGACCCTCAGTGAAAGATGCTCACAAGTGTTGTTATATTTTTGTTACATAGACAGTATTTTAAACACAACTTAATGTGTGTTTTACCCCTATTTCTGATATCACTGGTGGTTGTGTTACAAAATCCAACTTCCTGTATAATTTTTCTGGGGAAAAACGTTCAAAAGGAAGTTCAAAAGGCAGTTAGGAGCTGTGCCACATTCCCCAGGGGTAAGTGTGGGAAAACTGTTGGATTTAGGGGTGACAAAAGCCTTGGGCCCACAAAAAAAAGAGGGAGAGAGAGAAATGGGGAGCACAGTGTGGTTTGGTGGGGCTAGCAGTTCATCAGGGAAGGAGGGAAAGCATAGGATTTAAGGATGAACTGGGAAAGAAAACACAATTGGATTTTTACAAGCTTTTATTTAGAACTCACTGATATAGAAAGTGAGCTCTTTGTCTGTTTAATTCCTTTCCCAGTGCACACCCCATGGGAATGTCACTCTGGCCATCCCATTGCCATTAGCTGCTGCTGGCAGCACCTCCAGCACTCAGGAGGAGCTGCAGTGTTCCCAATGGAGCTCTCAGCTCCCTGGGAGAATAGGATCTTCAGGAAAATCGCATTTAAGCAAGAGGTTGTGGCTGCCCCTGGATCCCTGGAAGCGTCCAAGGCCAGGCTGGATGGGGCTGGGAGCACCCTGGGATAGTGGAAGGTGCCCATCCCGGTGGGATGGGATGGGTTTTAAGGTCCTTCCACCCCAAACCATTCCATGACCCCATGAACTTGGGAAAGCATCCCTGATTGTCCTAATTTTGTGCCTTGATCTTCCAGTGCGAAGCATCTGTTGGTTTTGCAGCCTTCCCCAGACTCTCAGAGAGCTCAGGGAACAGTTCAGACTCATTTTCCACACACTGATCTTCCAAAATCCTTCTGAAATTGTAAGGAAAGCAAACTTGGTGCCTCAGTTAAACCAACACACTTTTTAAAACCACAATTAGGCCTGAAGCCAAGACTTGCAGGGTTCCATTTGATCTCCCTCTGAATTAATAGTTTGGAGCTGATTGGGGAAGGCTTTGAATAGACCTTAACTTTTCCCATCCCAAAATGCAGCAACACAGAAGGAGTTCTTCCAAAATATTCCAGCCTTCTTTATGGAATGCACCAAAATAAACACAGGGAGGCCAAATCACCCCAATTTTCTTTAGAGGGAATTTTGAAGCTCGGCTCTTTTCGTCTATGAGTTGGTTACTCATGAAAGATTAAGAAATCTAATCCTGCTCTTTAATTAGCTGAAATGATTGTTGGGAGTTAGTGAGACTGACCGTGAAGGTACTGTGAGGTGTCTGATTTCTCCTGCTGGAAAGGAAAGCTGGATTTTCCCAGTGCCAATGGCCGGCACAGCTCTGTGGTGCCACTTTTTGCTCTCCCAGCAAATTCCTCACTGCCCAGGAACCAGAGAGCAGCACTGCTGGGGCTAGGTAGGAGCTGACAGTGGCAGGGAAAGGTTCCCAAGCTAATTTGAATCCTGGGAATAATCCATTCAAGAGCTGTTGGGCAGCAGAGTCTGGAGGCTGATGCTCAGGGACAGTGAAGTAAAACATGAGTGGTGAAGGAAACCAAATATTTGGAAAGCCTGGCACATGGCACTGAAGGAAAATCCAAGGATATGAAGTTGGGTGAGCAGCTGGAAGTCCTCTGTGTGTTAAAGAAGCTCCTTCTTTGCAAATCCAGTTGCTGCCAGATTAACCTTTCTTTTTCAGCCTGTTTTGCCCTTCCAGCTTCTCCTGTTTGCTTGGAAAAAGCTGATTCTTCCCTATTTGCCTTGGAAAAGCTGATTCTTCTCTGACTGCCTTCAGAAAAGCTGATTCTTCCCTGATTGCCTTGGAAAAGCTGATTCTTGCTGGATTTTGCTGTCATAACCTCTGATGTTTCCTTTCCAGTTGCCGGATTCATTATAAGGATATGTACAATTTGTTACGTGTAATTGCTCCACCCCTGGGCTTAGGAAAGAAGTGCCCTCATAGGGTGGCCTACAAGGTTTGGAATTTCAGAGATCCCTCCAGCATCTCTAGCCCCGGTTCTGTTTCTTTTTCTCCCCTCTTCCCTCCCCCAAGTGCAAATGCAAACAGTAGAGAAAAGAAACTGCAACGTAACGAATCCCTTGCCTGAAAAAAGGAATGATTGACTGACTGCCTCCTTTTTCCTCCATGCATCCCTTCCCTGGATCCTCCCACACCCCAGCTGGCTGGAGACAGGCAGTTTTATGAGACAGAGAACCCTCCAGCTGCCATCCTGCCGGCTCCAGGGGAAAAGTGTTGGGGAAAACATCCCAGCACTGGGATATACACCAGAGAGAAATGGCACCCCGAGGTTTCCAGGGAGCAGCAAGTTTGTTTTGGCTTTGTAGCATTGTTGAATGGACAACTTTCCCTTTCCTGAGCTGGAAAATCATTGGATCTGGGCAGT
Organism: Origma solitaria; assembly: GCA_013397895.1. Lineage (NCBI taxonomy): Eukaryota > Metazoa > Chordata > Aves > Passeriformes > Acanthizidae > Origma > Origma solitaria. The sequence continues at coordinate 112,314 of VZRL01001648.1, read as the reverse complement.
GGTTGAGTGGGCAGGGATGAGGGATGAGCTTTTCACAGTGCCACAGCCAGAGATTGCCTTGGGGGTTAAATGATGTCCCTAAGTTGTGGTGGACACCCAGGGAAAGCTCCTGCTCGTGGCACAGGGAGCGTGTTGTGTGCTTGGGAGCCCAGGGGGGGATTTAGGGCAGATCTTGCCAAGAAATCAGCACAGGATGGGCTTCAGTGGGGACCCAGTTAGAGGCAGGAATTTCTTGGAGAGCAGAGGATGAAGGGGGAGGGTGGAAGCAGCAGCCAGACCAGAGCTTTGTTTTCTCTGCCACTCCAGCCCAGGTGTTCTCCACACCTGCCCGAGGGTGAAGAGCTCAGGAGATTTGCAGGGAGAGAGGAGACCCCAGAGCCCAGCCCAGGAGCAGGAGAGCAGCCAGGGGAGGACAATTTGCATCTCTCAGCAGCCTTCAGTCAGCTCACGGCTGGGAGAGCTGGGTGGATTCGAGCTGCAGCAGTTTCCAGGGACAGGAATAGATGGTTTGGGCTGAGTAAATTCTCTCCTCCTCCTCCATAGGAACTGAGATCCATGTCAGGGCACTGGGCTGGTGGGAAGCTTCCTGCTTGGAAAAGGGTTTCAGTGGGTGCTTAGGTTTTCCCTGCTGGCAGAGAGGAGATGATAACATTGTCCTGCTCTTCCAGGGGTTAAACTTTGATTTATAACATGCCTGGGTCACCTCAGATGGCAGGCAGCACAGATTTGCACATTGTGTAAGCAGGCAGCTCTCTGCTAAAACAAACTGAGATCGTCCCAGTCCCACTCCCAGTTTCAATGGGCACAAAAAGAGGAAGCAGGAATTTTTTGGTGTTCTGCACCTGTGTTTTTCAGGCCAGGATTTTATCCATCACTATATGCTGAAGGGGATGCCCTCAGCCATGGGCCGCTCTGAGGGCCTTTTCCCAAATCTCTGCAATTCCCACTTCTCTCAAAGGTGGAGACACCCAGCTGAGGTTGGCTTGGTGAAAGACAGGGAGAATATGAGGGAGAAACAGGTCCCCTCCCCACCACCTGCCCCTGCTGGGCTCTGCTTTTCCTGGAGCAGGAATTTGCAGTCCCAGCCTCAGCAATGGGAACAGTCCCACTCTGTCCCTCAGCAAACACCCCACGATTGGCTTCTCCCTTGGCTCATCCCCAGACCCAAAGTGCTGCTCCCTGGAAGCACAGCTGGCTGTTTGCTCCAAGCCCTGTCCCATAACTCTGCCTCCCAGCCCTCCCTGGCATGGTGAACTGCCTGGTTTGGGGCTGGCAGGGGCAACCCTCATCCCCCACCCCGCCAAGAGCCAGCCAAACCCAGCCCTGCCACCCCTCTCCCCCAGGGGACATGGAGCATTCCCCAGGGGACATGGAGCATTCCCCAGGGGACATCAAGCATTCCCCAGGGCCACCCTGCAGGAGGAGGAGACGTTGGGCGCTGAAACACAGCAACGGAAGTGGAGCCACCTTTCTCCTGCCCCACCTCGAGTTTGGTTTTGTTTCCTGGAGAAATCTGATTAACCAGATCTCTGTTTTCTTGTCTGCTTTCCCTTCTCTCTCCCCTCCTTTTCATTTGCTCCACTGTGTTGCCTTTCCCCCCACCCCTTCCCCGTTCTCCCCGCCTCAATCCTGTCGGATTTCTGTGTCCCGGTGCTTTTGCCTCCATCCCTGCGATCCCAGCGGGCGCATCAGTTACACAGACATGTATGAGATGCTGAGACACATGTCCCCACCTCTAGGCCTTGGGAAGAAATGCCCAGCTCGTGTTGCCTATAAGGTAGAAATCCTCCCCAGGAACTCGTGCCCAACCACCAGCTTTTTGTGCCGTGGCTGAAGTGGGGTTTCTGTGGCATTGGTGTTGTTCTTCTGGATTTTCCTGGTGCTTTCTCTGCTTTCTGAGCAAGATTTTGGATCTCCTGGATTTTTTTTAATCTTTATATATCTATTTTTTTTTAATAACTTTTTTCTGGTCTTTGAAATTCTGGCACATCAGTTTGTGTTCCTAAATATGTCTCTGCTCTCTCTATCAGTGTTTCTCTCTGTTCTCTCATATTCTGCTTCCATTGAGGTTAATTTGGGGAGGGACGGTGCTAACGAGCAAATTACCCCCCCAGTAGATCCCCATTTTTCTTCCTGCAACTCTTTGTCTCACTAACCCTTCAGCAGAATGTTGGTTTTTCCTCCTCTTCATTAGATTGGAGTAATTAGAGTAGGCAGTTCCGTAGGAGGGAGCAAGCAATTAAACAGAGACAACACCAGAAGGGCTCCTTAAACACCCTCATGGAAAAAATGACTTTAACAGAAGACATTTAGGACAGGAAGATGAAGAAATCACTCCAAGTTATTGTTTAATTGGCAAAACTTTTTCATTGAATCACCAAAATGAATTCTTTCCCAGGTGGAAATCCACGTGGACATGGAGCAGACCCTGTTAAGGCCAGGCTCCCAAAAACTCACAGGGTGGTGGAAACTTCCATTTCCAGGATGATTCCTTGGAAGTTTTACCACTGACTCTCACAGGTTTAGTGGGAGAGGTTCCTCAGAACCATTTATCACTGCTGTGGTTGAGAATCCACCAAACCCCACAGGTTTTTCGGCTGTTGGTGTCACTCCAGCCACCCCCAAACCCCAAAACTCCGTTCAGTGGATCCAGACCACGACAGCCCCTCCTGTGCTGTGGGATTTTTCACTGAGGCCACATAAACCCAAGATTTTTGAGAACGTGCTCAAGCTAGACCCAAACCTGGCTCTGATTTATGCAGGGCACATAGCAGCAAGAAGAAGTTCAGATAAATCTTTCTACAAGATCCTTCCTCAGCATGCCAGGATTTAAAATAAAAAGAAAATCAAACACAACCTTAAATCCATCCAGTCCGGTGGCTTTGCTGGATTTCTTTTTGTTTCTGGCCACTGTAACCAAGCTCAAGGAACCCAACTAAATCAAAATTCCGGGTCTCAGCTATTTCAGAGGTGCCAATTATCCACAGCAAGCCAAGGATCTGCCACCTGTGAGTTTCTATTGCTCGAGCAGAGCTGTGTCCTGCTGAAAGCAGGCGTTTGCAGGTGGGCAACCAGATCTGCTCTGTGGGTGTACCAGGAGGATGAAACTCCCCTTTTCCCCCCCACCTAAATCTTGTAGAATTCAAAAAGGAAGAAAACAAAAGGGGATAAAGAGATCCTGTGTTAAAACAGGCATTTAAAATAAGGCTCTGGGCTGGTTTTTGTAGCAGACTTTGCCCAGGCCCACAGGCACTGCCCCAGCCTGGCTTTTCCCTGAGAATTTCCTGATCTCTCCTTTCATTAGTTTATCCTTACAGAACAAATCCCCAGGACTTGGGTGCATAGGAATGGCTTCTTTTTATAATCCAGACTCCTGATTTTTTTAAGGCATCGTTAATTTTTACTGAAGAAACCTCTGGATTGAGTCTGTGTGTCACAAGCCCAGGCAGAGATGGGTTCAAACAGCTCCAATCCAGGCCGAACATCAGATTTCTCTGAGCTTGGAGAAGATCCCATTCATTTTACACCTAATTGAAGAACCCTGCACTGCAGAAATACGGATTTAAAACCAGATCAGGACTCTCCCCATGGATTAGAGCTGCAGTTCAGGCTGATCTCTCACCCAGCTATTGATGATAAAACGAAACCCTTATGGTTTAGGACTGGTTTTTGCTCTTTCCCTGCTCCACTTCTGTGTGCAGCCCATCCATGGAGTGGTACTGAGCTTCTTTCCCCTGTGACTGTGGGGGTGTGGCATTCCCTGCCCTGCTCCTGCCAGGTGTCCCTCCAGTGCTGTCACTCATGTCGTCCCAAATGGATGAGACCTTGGGGAGGACAGTGAAGCCCCCCAGATCCAGCCTGGAGCAGGACAGGGACCCCCTGCTCCTGCAGGTGGAGCTCAGTCAGTGCCAACAGCAGCCAGGGCTTTGTCTCTGCCCTGGTTTTGCCCTCTCCCTCGGATTTTTAAACCCCTGACTGTTCTGCCCAGCAAAAGCTCTTCTGCCCCACATATCCCTTTTTCTTTCCATGTCTACTTCTCCCAGTCCTCTTCAAAGGTTTTGTGTGTTCCCCCCCGTCTTTGTTGCCTTCTCAGTTTTTTCACACTGTTTTTAGTTCAGATTTTTCCCTCTTTGCAGCCTCCTTGGCTGCTGTCCTTCCTTTCTGCTGTTTTCTGGTTCCCCTTTCTCAACTGTTCTCCTCGGTCAGCCTGACCAGCCTCTGCAGCTCCGTGTGCGTGGCTTGGCTGCTTCCCGGAGGTGCATGCCTGGGATGCTCCGGGTGCGCTGCTCAGGCACCAGGAGAGCTCTGTCCTGCACTGGGGTGGGGGGAAGAGGCTGAAGGAACCCAAATTCCTGAGTTTGGTTCTGGGCCACTCACAGCAAGAGGGACGTGGAGGGCCTGGACCCCCAGGAGGGGCTGAGGGAGCTGGGAAAGGGCTCAGCCTGGAGAAAAAGGGATTGGGGGGACCTCGTGGCTCTGCACAACTCCTGACAGGAGGGGACAGCCGGGGGGAACAGGGACAGGAGGACAGGGAACAGCCTCAGGCTGTGCCAGCAGAGGTTCAGGGTGGATATCAGGAAAATTTCTTCACAAAAAGAGTTTTCAAGCTCTGGAAGAGGCTGCCCGGTGCAGTGGTGGAATCCCCACCGCTGGAGGGATTTAAAATCCATATAAATGTAGATGTGGCACTCGGGGACATGGGTTAGTGGGGCCTTGCAATGCTGGGGCAGTGTTTGGACTCAATGACCTTACAGGTGTTCTCCATCCTAAATCATTCTGTAATTCCATGATTTTTAAAGTCTTTTCTATCCAGTCAGATGAAAAGAGGGAAGAAAACCACTCAGACTTCACGCTGGTGTCTCAGGTTTTGCTCATTGTCCTTGCCCATAGCAGGGGGAGGAACTGGATGAGTTTTGAGGTCCCTTCCAACCCAAACCATCCTGGAATTCTGTGATTCCATGGGACAACCTCCGATCTGGGCTGCTCCACCAGCAGCCCAAACCATTAAAGCCACGGAGAGCCTCTCCGAAGCCAACAGAAGAGTTAAACTGGCGTAGAATCATTCCAACTAGGTCGGGGTGAATTATTCATAGCAAATAATTTATTCACCAAACTCAACCTCATTTCCCACAGCAGTGCTCCATTGTTCCGAATTTATTCACGTCTGGGGATCATTCCCAGAGCAGTTTCTGTCCCAGAGGCTGATGGGGTGCTCTTAATAATTCAAACCCATCGGGGTGCCAGTAGTTTTCCAGGCATTGTGTACTCCTTTTCCTGCTAAAGTGAAGGAATTATCCTCTGCATAAAGGTGTGAGGGAATAGGATTTAAGGTGCAGCACCTTTTTCTGGGTCAGGCTAGGAGCCAGCAAGACACTTTTGATGCCGGGATGAATTTCCCCCCTATCCCTCCAACACTTTCCCTGCCTGTTGGGACACTGCCCAAGGAATTCCTGAGCAGAAACTCCGCCCAAAGCGGCGTCTGGAAGGGAATTTTTCCGTGCCACAAAGGTCTGGTTCCTCGTTAGCGCTGCCTTTGTTTATCGGCAATTAAAGCCGCCCCGGGAGCTGCGGGGGGCGCAGCCTGACCGCGCACGGCCCCGCGACCCCCGCGCTAATCAGTTCCTGCCTCGTTATCAGCACCGAGTTAATTAGGAGGCTCCGGAGACAGCGGCGTGGCTCTGCCTCTGGGGCCTCTCCTGCAGGAGCATTAACGAGCTCCAATCCGCTAATTAGCGCGGGGCCGCGGGAGCGATCCCCACGCGCGGCCGCGAGATCGGAGCGGGGACTCCATCTGCTGTCGGGAGGGCAGGGACAGGGGCTGGGAAGTCCTTCCCTGCCGGCTCAGGGCACCTGGGAAGGATTTCCACCTTTTCTTCCTGCTGTCCATCGCCCGAGCATCCCCGGGTTGTGGCTGGCGATTCCCAGCGCAGCCCGAGCGATGCACGTTCTGGGTTAGCGCAGGGAAGGATCGGCAGGCTCCTGAAATTTCCTTCTGGCCTCCAGAAAGATGGGAAGTTATTCAAATTAGAGTTGTGTGGCGTTTTGGTTTGGTTATTTTTGTTGGGATTTCTTGGTTCTTTCTTTCCCCCTCCCCTTTTCCCTCTCCCCTTTCCCCCTTCCCTTTCCCCCTTCCCTTTCCCCCTTCCCCTCCTTTTCCAAACCATTGAGCCACTGCTCTGACACAGTGAAGCACAACCTCAGCCAGAAGAAACAGCAAAAAAATGGGGGGAAAGCAAATTTTTTAAAAACTGCAGTCTAAACAACTGTTTTTTTTTTTTTTAACCCATGTTCTTGTCCCTTTGTCTATGAGAAATATGATTTTTCTCTTCTAGCCTGGTTAAGGATGAAAATCCAAAGTTCTTGATGAATTTTTCAAAGAGAAATTACGGGTCAAGCAGAATATTTTGAGTTTGAGGAATGTTACCAATTTCAATTGGATTCCTTTTAAATGGATCCTCTAGAAATGTAGAGGAATTAAATGCAGATAAAATTAGAAAGTAGCCTGGAAAGGGCTGAAATTTCACACTCTGCACAGGGAGATATTTTTATGTTTAAGGTAATTTTGCAATATTGAAAGGAAAAATTAATTTAACTTTTTGTTTGCACTTCCGGCAGTGGGAAAATGCACCAAACAACATTCAGGGATCAAATCCCTCCTGGCTGTGCCAGTGCCTGTCTGATTCCTTGGCTCCTCTGGGTGCCCACAGTGATTTGGGACTTTGATTTGGGACGTGGGGTGAGCAGGGTCTCACCAAACCCCTCCCTCAGCACCCCCAGCCCTGCTGGCAAAGCTGTTTCAAATCAAAGATGAATCAGTTCTTTTCTTCCAACTGCTTCATCTTCAGCAGGAGCTTTCCCAGAAATGCCATATATTCGTTAAGGAACACATTTCTCAAGTCAGTGCTTCCAAGAATCATTTCAGTGATTTTGGGAGGCATCTTGGGTGGCTTTTAGCTGAGGCTTGTTGGCCTTGGCTGCAGCAGGTTCTTAGCATTTCTCTCTAACTTTATGGCTTTTTTTTGGGGGCAATAAATGGGCAGCTGGAAGGTGCAGCTCACCTTGGCAGTGCAGGAGCTCCTCGACTGCTGTCCGAGGGAGGTGAATCCCAGTTTGGCACCCCGAGAGGAGAGAGGGACACCCCCCCCGAGCCTCTCCTGCCCATCCCTGACTGAAGGATCAGCACAAATCCCTCTCTGCTCCTTGCTGGGTCCTCACCTTGGGAATTGCACTGTCTGGAGGTGTCTGAATTCCCTCTCAGAGCAGTTTGGGTGTTGGGATGGAGACAGTGGCAGTGCAGAGGGAAATGCAGGAGGAGGGAGGGGAAGTGGGGGAGGGAGAGCCTCTTCCAGGTGCCTTTTTTTCACCAAATGGGAGTTTTGCTCAGCCAGCCTTCCTGCAAGTGGGAATCCCCTTGGAAAACTTGCCCTAAATCCTCTGTCCCTGGCTAAAATTTAGGAGGAAAAACCTTCAGCACTGCTCTGCAGAGCTGTGATGTGGCCTGTGTTCTACATCCATATCCATTGGGAATTCAGCCTGGAGGGACAGCTGGGGACACCTGGGATGTGTCAGTCACAAAGTGCTTTTTGGTGCTGGTTTTTGTGAGGACAGAGCTCTCCTGTGGGGAATTATTTCTCACTTGCCTGTTCTTCACTTCCGTGCATCTTCTTTCTCTCTCCATCCCTTAACTCTCTCCCACTCCAGTGGGATTCTGGGACTCTGTGAGTGCTAACTGTGGACTCTCACTGATGGATTTTTGGTAACTTTTTGTGTGCTGAGGGCAAAATCTGAATCAAATCCTGTTTCATTTGACACAAGTGAACAGAAAAAACCCTGTGGTGTTGCCAGCTCTTGACACTGTCAGTGATGGAGAAAGAGGAAAGGCTGGGCTTTGATTTCGCTGTGTCTGAGGCTGGGCAGACACAGAATAACCTCTGGGCATGCTGTAAGGGAAATCTGGGAGATCACAGGGGCTCGTGCCAGACTTCAGCACAAAGGATGGGTTGTGACAGTGGCCTCTTGTCCCTTCAGGATGCAGTGAGAGCTGAAAATGTGTAATAAGAGAAACAAGGAGATCTCAGCTCCTCTGGAGCCCATCTGAGCAGATTTTACACTGGACCAGCACCTTGTGCCCTTTGTCTGCCTGTGCCAACACCACCAAGTGTCCTTCTGGGGTGGAATTGTCTCCTTGGCTGGCAGAAGGTGCCAGGGTTGGGGTCTGCCCTCTCTGAGGGCATGGAAGTGTCCAAAACCAGGCTGGACAGGGCTTGGAGTGGCCTGGCCTTGTGGAAGGTGTCCCTGCCATGAGAGGGGTGCAAGGAGATAATCTTTAAGGTCTTTTCCAACCCAAACCAGGCTGGGATTCTGAGGCAGCTCAGTCCAGCCATGTGGGAAGTTGGAAGTTGAAGTTTCTCTAAGCACTGAGGTTATCCCAGGGATGGAAAAAGTGGCTAAGTCTTCATTCCCCTGGCAATGGGTTTGGGGAAAACACAGGAGCAGGAATTGGGGGAATTGGGGCTCACACTGAGCCTCTCACCTCCACCCCATTTCCTTCACCAGCAGGAAAGTGCCCATGAGCAGTGGTGATGCTCTTGCTCCTGTTTTAGGATCGAGGTGAGGCCAGTGGGTGCAGCAGAGGGTGCAGGGGATGGATTTGGGGTTTAGATCTATGAGCACACCGCTCCTGTTTTAGGATCGAGGTGAGGCCAGCGGGTGCAGGAGATGGATTTGGGGTTTAGATCTGTGAGCACACTGCTTTGGCAGGGGTGACAGGTACCAGCCACGTGTGTACATGCTACAGACACCACTGGAGACAGCCAGGAAATGGGATGAGAGCATCCCACCCAGCTTCTTTTGGGAGAGCTCTGTAGGATTGCAGTGCAGTGCTGGCAAATCCCTTGTTAAACCCATGAAGTTCTGTCCCAGACCTGCTCGTGGGCCGGAGCTGGCATCAATGTGCACAAGAATTCCAGCTCAGCACACAAAAAGTTCCTCCCTGTTTGTATTCTGGGTGTTTTGGGGGCTCTCCGAGGGGTGGGGGAGGGT
>VZRL01001648.1:77501-103202 GCA_013397895.1 Origma solitaria | reverse complement strand
GGGGAGGACTCGTGACCCCACTCACAGCCAGCCCTGTGTGTCCCCAGCGCCTGGTGAGGATGAACATGCCCATCTCTCCCGAGGATTTAACCGTGCACTTCACCTCCACGCTGATGGCCCTGATCCGCACGGCCCTGGAGATCAAACTCGCCTCAGGTGAGAGGGGAGGGGTCCTGAGGGGTCTCTGGGTCACTTGGAGATCAGACCCAACTCGCGTGAGAGGGACAGGGTCCTGAGGGGTCTCTGGGTCACTTGGAGATCAGACCCAACTCGCGTGAGAGGGACAGGGTCCTGAGGGGTCTCTGGGTCACCTGGAGGATGCAGCAAACACACCGAGGGCAGCTGTGCCCCTTGGAGTCCCCTGTGCTGCCCTGGCACTGTCCCACAGGGGTTAGGGAAGCTGAGCATGGAGCTCATTGTGCTGCAGGAGATTTCCCATGCGTGGAGAAAACAAACCCCAAAACAGCACCAAGAACAGAGGCATGCCCTGTGTGGCCTCTGCCAGAGCTTTTCCACAGCTTTGTGAGCCTCCAGCCTATGCCCTGCAGGATGGGAGAGCAGTTTCTGCATCTGAGCTCCAGAAAATTGGGAGGAGAAAGAAAATTGCACTTTGCTGAGAGTTCCCGTGGCTCAAACCCTAATTGCTGATCCTGAGATGGGCTTGGTTGGTCAGAGCAAGGTGACCAAGGGCACAGAATGATCCCTGGATGGGCCATTCACTGAGGAGTTGGACTTGCTCCTTGTGGGTCCCTTCTAACTCAGAGCATTCAGTGAGATCTGCTGTCTTGGTGTCCCCCAAAACCATGGAAATTCTGCCCCAGGTGGAATCCGATTTTCCCATTGCCTTCCCATGCCAGCACCTGAGGGCAAGGGAGCCTGGGGACAGGACAGAGGAGTCCTGAGCATCCCCTTGCCTTTGGGGTGGCATTCCTGGCCAGGAAATGTGGGGAACCTTGACCATCCCCACTGAGAATTCTGAGAATAGTATCCCTCATTGCTCTGGATCAGAAATGAGAGTTTCCACACCTCTTTCCTGAACTGTTCCAGCCCTTCCTCCCTAATTGCTCTGTGCTGGCAGCAAGGCAGAGACTCCAAATGCCATGAACCACATTCTGCCTTGAGATAAAATGTAGTTATTAAAGTGTTCAATCAGGCGTTTACTCGACTTCCCAATTAAACTTTGCAATGTAATAAAACCCATTGGCCTTTTTTCTGGGTCGTTGCCCATTTCATCAGCCTGGCTGGGGTCACAATCGAGGCATGCCTGGCCTGAGCACTTTTACACCTAATTTCAAAGTTAACAGGAGGTAACAACACTCTCACCAGCGCAGGGCAAGGCAGGGTTAGGCTCTGGTGCTTTCCTAAGCAGTTTTAGACCAGTCCAACCTCTCTGAGTTAATCACCTCCTCCTATGCTCTTAAACTTTGCCTTTGATGCCTTGGGGAGGCACTGCTGGAAGAAGAAGAAATGTTGAGGTTCCTGGGGCTCTCCAAGGATCAGGGATGCATTTAGGATTTCCTGTGACTTCAAGGGCCAGCACCTTATTTCAGGAAAAACTTCTAGATAAGGATCCTGAAAGTTCATTATTTTCAGTTTTTAGTTCCCTGTCAGCCTTTTTCAGCAGGAAAAGCTCCCCCCACCGTTTTCTCTTGACCAAAAACTGGAAAGGAGCCAGAGAGGAGAGCTCAGCTGGCGCTCTGGATTCTTTCTGTGGTTTAGATCTGCTCTGGGGTGTGAGGTTCTGCCCTGTTTTGTTGTTACGAGCTCCCTTTGAATAGGTTTCATGTGCTACATTTAATTGAGTCTTTAGTGGGGCCTAACAGGGCCTTAATAAACCCTCCCTAATGAGTTGGCGTGTGGGAGTTCAAACCCGCGAGTAGCAGAGTACCCAGAGCCTCCTCCCATCGCTGTGCTCTCAGGAAAATAATCTCTGTCATTCAGATGAGCTCCTTCATTGCCTGCTGTGCAGGAAATTCAGCTGGGAGCTGGCCTGTGGCTCGCACAGCCTTTAATCACTTGCCACGGGTGCATTTAGGCTTGGCTTTGGCCCCTGGAGCAGAGCTGTGGGTCTGGCTCTGCTCCACCTTGGGATGCAGCGGCTGGCGTAGAACGCTGGGCTCGTGTGGCATTGCCCAGGGTTTCGGGGAGAGTTGGTGGCAAAATGTTTATAATTCATCGTGATAGTGCTTAGTGGAGGGTGAACCTACCCGTGGCGGAGGGGGTTGGATTAGACGATCTTTGAAGCCTTTTCCAAGCCAAACCATTCCGTGATTTTGTGATTCCGTGATTCTGTGATTTTATGATTCCATGATTCCTTGATACCATGATTCCATGATTTTGTGATTTTGTGACTCTGTGATTTAATGATTCTGTGATTTAATGATTCTGTGGTTTCGTGACTCTGTGATTCCGTGATTCTGTGATTTTGTGATTCCATGATTTCGTGATTCTGTGATTTCATTATTTTGTGATTCTGTGATTTGTGTCCAGCACCTCACACGAAGTCCTTTCCATCCCCTCTGGGAGGTGCTGCTGCTTTCTGTGGGCGCTCCCCAAAGGAGGAGGCACCTACAGATCCATGGATTAAGTCTGAGCTTAAATTCAAATCCCAAGTCACTGCTCAGAGTCCCCAGATCAAGGCAGGGATGGTCCTGCTGAGTTCCTTGCACTTCTGTCATGAAGGAATTCATGGATTCCCTCCCCAGGGAAGGGCTGGCTGGCTGTCCCTTCCCAAGGGATGAGGAGGGGGATGCACACAGTGGGATGTGGTGCCAGGACAGGATTTCACTCCTCTCCCTGTCCCTCTCCGTCCCTGCAGGAGGTGTGAAGCAGCACCAGTGCGATGCTGAGCTCAGGAAGGAGATCTCGCTGGTCTGGCCCAACCTGTCCCAGAAGACTCTGGATTTGCTGGTGCCTCCTCACAAACGTAAGTTCTTCCCAGCCCTGGGTCCGTCCCAGACACCCAAGGAGCCCAGAACAGGTTCCTCCCTCCTTGTGTGCTCTGTCCCAAGCCCTCTGGGCACAGGGATGTTATAAATGAATTCACAAGCCAAAATTTTAACTTCATAATATTGAGTATTTATTAATAGAGCAAAAGCAAAACAGCCCTGGGTGCTTAGCAATTTTGCCAGAGGCACCCCCATCCATTGTACAGTGAACTTAAGTTCTTTCTTTAACTGTTACATATTCATTAAGCCTCGAGGGTAATTTACATTTCACTCAACTCCCCCCCTCCGATCCTTGCCCCCTTCTGCCAGCTCAGCGCCTGTCTTGGAGTCTCGGGTCCTCTGGATTGTCTCAGAGCTGAAGGCCAAAATCCTCCCGTCTATGTTTCCTCAGTTCCAAATTAATTTGTAGGTGACAGTTCCTTTTGGGAGGTGTGAGTCGAGATAACAGATTTCCTGGGATGCCAGCAGTTATCTTCTTTGTTTCTTTAGGATGTCTTGATCCCTGGCTTTGTGGTTTACCAACTCAAAAGACATTTATTACCATGTATTTATTACTATGTTTTCTAACATATTACAACTATCTCAGAGTTACAATTTACCCTAACCTTGTTTCTACTTAATTATATTTTACCTTAACATTATTTTTTTATACAGTACACATCACTTGTAAATGTTAAATTCATATATGCGAAAGCCAACATTTATCATTCACTCATTTATCACAGGGACATGTGGAGGCTGCAGCAGACACCGAGGGCAGCTGTGCCCCTTGGAATGCCCCGTGCTGCCCTGGCACTGTCCCACAGGGGTTAGGGAAGCTGAGGGCAGCTCTAGGCATGGAGCTCATTGTGCTGCAGGAGATTTCCTGTGCGTGGAGAAAACAAACCCCAAAACAGCACCAAAAACAGAGCCGTGCCCTGCGTGGCCTCTTGCAGAGCTTTTCCACCGCCTTGCAGCTTCGAGCCTATGCCTTGCAGGATGGGAGGGCAATTTCTGCCATCTGAGCTCCAGAAAAGCGGGAGGAGAAAAGCTAAAGCTTGCTGAGAACTTACACAACCAGAAGTGAGGCGTTTTGGGGCTGAAGGGCTTTGTGTTACTTGGTCCTGAGCAAATGTGCTGAGAAAATGAGAAGTTTTCTGTTATCTTGATTAGCTCTGGATTCTTGATTAATGAGAAGCAGTGCAGAGCAGTAAAGGCATCGTTAATTAAGAAAAATGAGGGAGTTGAGGAGGTGGAAATCCGTGGTTAGTGACTGCTGAGGGCCTTCCCTCCCCTCCTCTCTTGATTCCTGCATGTCTGCTGCTCCAGTTCTTTTTTTTCTGTGGTTCAGTTCTCGGTGCTGGGCAGGGAAGGGCTGTCCCATGGCTCTGAGGGTGAAAAAAACATCTGGAAAAATGAAATACTCCTTAAATGTGTATTAGCCCATCACAGCCAGGCTGACTGTCATTTGAAGAAGCAGGAATGAGATAAAGCTTCATTGCTGAAGGGCTGGTTGGGGGTCTGGGGTGAATTTAGGGGTTATTCTCTCAGTGATGCTGACAGTGCCACTGAGGTTTCCTGCCTGCTTTTCTCCTACACAATCCCTGTGTTTGCCACAGAGATCCAAACCAAGGAAAGGCAGCAACAGGCAAAGAGCTGAAGAATCTGTTGTAACCTTTTCTTTGTCTTTTTTTTCCCCCCGTCCTTTCTGTGTCTGTTTTGCCTCATTATTCTAATTCTGTTTCCTCCCCCTCCCTGTTTTTCACACCCATTTGCTGTTATTTCTTATTCTTCTCTTCTCCTCACTCTTGCAATGTCTCTGCTGTGTTTTTTCCCATCCTCTGGCAGCTGATGAAATGACTGTGGGGAAGGTCTATGCAGCCCTGATGATATTTGACTTCTACAAGCAGAATAAGAACAGCAGGGAGCAAGTGCAGCCCCCCGGGGGCCTGTGCCAGGTACAAAAGTTGTCTTTCCATCCTCCCTCTTGGGCAGCTTTAACAAGAATCACCAGCAGAATTCATCCAGAAGGTTTGGTTGCTCCTTCAGGCAGGGTTTGAAAATGAAAACCTCTCCTGAAAGTCTCTCTCAAAAAATATTTTAAAAAAAATATTGTTGCAGTTGCCTTTTCCAGTAAAGATCTTTTCAAAAAAATGGCAACTGATGTTTGGCTGTCTAAATTCTGTGTTCAAAAGTGGCCTAGGGCCCGGGGAACACCAAAAGGTTCATTTGGGAGACCAAAGCTGCTAAAATGTGTAAGTTATTTTTGAAAATAGGAATTATTCCAAATAATTTTGGCTCTGATAGATTTGAAGGTTTTTATGAATTCTAGAAAATATTTCTTGAAAATATTTTCACACCACCGGCTTGGGATTGAAAGCCCAATTGTTTCCAGTAGGACAAAGTCCTGCTGTTTTTAGGATGAGAATCCAGTTGATCTCCTAAAAGATCCAGAAAAGATTTTAGGATGACCTTCTGCTGATCCAACATGGGGTGGAGATCTGTCCCACACGTGGATGGGACAGCACAACGAGCCATTGGAATGGCACAGCCCCTCTGGCCACATCCATGTGGGAATTCCGTGCTGTGCTTTGGGGACTGGAAAAGCATTCCGAGGGAAGGGGATGGCAGCAGGACTTGGGAAACGTTCCGAGGGAATAGGATTGCAGCAGGATTTGGGAGAGCATTCTGAGGGAATGGGATTGCAGCAGGACTTGGGGGAACATTCTGAGGGAATGGGATTGCATCAGGACTTGGGGGAACATCCCAAGGGAAGGGGATTGCAGCAGGACTTGGGGGAACATTCCGAGGAAGGGGATAGCACCAGGACTCATGCCAGGTGTCCCTCGGAACCTCTCCCAGCTGTGCCCAGGCTGGGGTGGCCTTTCCACTGCACTGATGTCCCAGGGTGGCGAAGTGGATTTTTCATGGTCTGGGGAAATCCCTGCAGCCCATCCCAGCTCTGACAGCTTCCCTTGTCCTTGGCAGCCTGGCCCAGTGTCCCTGTTCCACCCGCTGAAGGCCACCCTGGAGCAGACCCAGCCCGCAGCCTTCAACAACGCCAAGGCCTTCCTGCGCCAGAAGAGCTCGGCCTCGCTCAACAATGGGGGAGCCTTGTGAGTATCCCTGTGCTGCCCTTCCGCTCTCTGAGGATTAGGGACAGACACGGTTAAAGGGGTAAAAGGGTTTTACGTCGGGATTTAATAGGATCTTAGGTGCACAGCTCTTCACAGGCGGAACACACCGAGATGCACACCCTGTATAATGTGTATACAATTTTATGGACTTTGCAAATTAGCATATCTGTCTAGGATCCCCCAAGAAGAACCTTAATATATGAAGTAATGTCCCCCTATTCTAAAGAATCCCTCCCAGATGAGGCTAGAGCCCAGTTTACAAAATCTGTTCCAGAGAGAAGGTTTCAACCAAGGTTGAACTCTCGAGTTTTTGATGGCATAGAGCTCTCTGGCCTCCTACTGTGAATGTTTGATCTTTCTGCCTTGCAGAACCCCAAAATTGAGCTAGAATATCAAACTGCAAAAATTACAAGCAGGTAGGCTAAGGGTACAGAAAATATATACAAGGGTGTATAAAATACATAGAATATATAAAAAGAAGAGGCAAAAATCATCAGGCATCACCTGACCTCCATCCAAAGCCAGCACAACCCCCATGGAGCCAACCCCCAGCAAGCACTGCTGCTCCAGTGGCTCTGGTGACACCAAGCCCAGCAGCCCCTTCACACTGAGGCTGGGAAAATTCCCACTGGGGGCTGCCAAAACTCCTCCGTGTGCCTCTGCTCCCACTGCAGTTATCCTGTCCTGTACCTTTGGGATTTCTGTGTTTCCTCAATGGTCTCGGAATCCTCACTGGAGAGCTTCCCGTTGTGAGTTGGCTCACAGGAATTTGGGACCATTGCAAACCAACCAAACCAACCCCACCAACCATCCCAGCAATGAGTTCTTAGGAGGCCAAAGATCCTTGGGAATAAATTCATCCTTCAAGCTCATGGCATTGGGTAACAGCAAGAGTTCCTTTGGATGTGCCACAACACCATCTCTCTCTTTGGGAAAATAATCCTTCCACGGAGAGCTTTCCAAACAGTCCTAATGACAGTGATCCTTAATCATTTCCTCATTTCCTGCTCTCCAGGTAATTTTCCTCTGGATCGTGAGTGCTGTGGATTTTTAGTGATAGACAGATGAGGTTTAAACATCCCAAATAACCCTGCTGGGAAAACCAACACCAGACTCAACACCTGGTGAAGGGATTTCAGCATGGTCAAGGTGTCTAACCAGTGTCCAGATGGTCCTGCACACATAATTGGCCTGAACTCCAAAATTCTGCCTAGTTCATCAGGAATTAAGTGGCAGAAGTTGTTTTCTTTAGTTAAAAAAAAAAAATAAAATGGTTGAAGATTCTCATGGGATCTTCAGGCTCTACAGGGGAAGAAACCCAGGGGACCTTGGAGCTTTCCCATCCTGGAACTGATTTTCACAAGTGAAACCCCGAAGGGCACTTGAGTCTGGTGTGCCAAATCCAGCAAAATCTCTTGGTGAAAGAATGAATCTTTTTCCCTCTTTTCCTTGGGACAGGCCACCCCCAGAGGGTGGGATCAAAGAGTCGAGCTCGTGGGGGACCCAGCGCACCCAGGACGTGTTTTACGAGACCAGGAGCCCAGCTTTTGAGCGAGGCCACTCCGAGGAGATGCCCAGCGAGAGGGTGAGCAAACAGGGGCAGGGTGGGCACGGGGAGGGGCAGGTTTCAGAGCTGAGGTAGAACTCGGGAAATTGTAGAAAAACATTTAAAAAAAAAAACAGGTGAAGACAGGGTGAGATGCAGGAGATTTTAGAGCTGAGATAGGACTCGGGAAATTTTAGAAAAACGTTTTTTAAAAAAAACAGGTGAAGACACCGTGAGATGCAGATTTTAGAGCTGAGGTGGAACTTAAGAAATTTTGGGAAATACACAGAAAAAGCAGGTGAAGATGGTGAGATGCAGGGGATTTTAGAACTGTGGTTGAACGTGAGAAATTTTAGAAAATACTCAGAAAAGGCAGGTGAAGACAAGGTGAGACACAGGAGATTTTAGAGCTGAGGTAGAGCTTGAGAAATTTTAGAAAATACATAGAAAAAGCAGGTGAAGACAAGGTGAGACACAGGAGATTTTAGAGCTGAGGTAGAACTTGAGAAATTTTACAAAATACTCAGAAAAAGCAGGTGAAGATGGGGGTGAGGTGTAGTATATTTTAGAACTGTGGTAGGACTTGAGGAATTTTCTAAAATACTTAGAAAAAGCAGGTGAAGACAGGGTGAGATGCAGGAGATTTTAGGACTGAAGTAGAACTCGATAAAATTTAGAAAATATTTAGAAAAGGCAGGTGTAGACAGCGTGAGGGAGATTTTAGAGCTGTGGTAGAGCTTCAGAAATTTAAGAAAATGTTTAGAAAAAGCATGTGAAGATGGGGTGAGATATAGTAAATTTTAGAGCTGTGGTAGAACTTAAGAGATTTTAGAAAACATTTAAAAACAGGTGAAGACAGGCTGAGGAGTGGTGGATTTTAAAACTGTGGTAGAATTTGAGATATTTTAGAAAATACTTAGAAAAAGCAAGTGAAGATGGGGTGAGATGCAGTGGATTTTAGAACTGTGATAAGAACTTGAGAAATTTAAGAAAATATTTAGAAAAGACAGGTGTAGACAAGGTGAGGTGCAGTAGATTTTAGAAGTGTGGTAGAACTTCAGAAATTTTAGAAAGTTTGGGAAAAAAACAGGTGAAGACAGGCTGAGGTGCAGCGGGTTTTAGAAGAGTGGTAGAACTTCAGAAATTTTAGAAAGTTTGGGAAAAAAACAGGTGAAGACAGGCTGAGGTGCAGCGGGTTTTAGAAGAGTGGTAGAACTTCAGAAATTTAACAAAATGTTTTTAAAAAGAAGGTGGAGACAGGGTGAGATGCAGGAGATTTTAGAGCTGTGGTAGAACTAGAGCAATTTTAGAAAACATTTCAAAAACAGGTGAAGACAGGCTGAGGGGTGATGGATTTTAGAAGCATGGTAGAGCTTCAGAAATTTTAGGAAATATTTAGAAAAGCCAAGTGAAGACAGGGGGACCTGCATAAGCAGAAGATCTGTCCCTTGAGGCACTCACTGTTCTTGAGCATTATGGACAAACCCCAAATCCAGCAGCTCCCACAGCCTGATCTGGATGTGCTTTTCCTGGCATTCTGTCCTGCTGCTGTAGGTTTCCTCAGGTTTTCCCTTCCCACTGTCTCAATCCCATTGTCCCAGCTCAGGGAGGGGTGGAAGAGCTTATCCCACTGCTGTCCTTGCTGAGGAAAAAGCAACCTGAGCACTGCACAGCTCTTTGGTCAGTCCCTTTCCCATACCAGTGATGAGGGGCTTACCTAAAGCAGAGGCTGGACAAAGTTAAGAGAATAAAAAGCAGTTCTATTTATTGAAGGCCTTCAGGTGCATTCGGGGCAGTCACAGCCCACCCAGGGCTGCACCCAAAATGGACAGTGGGTCACAGGTTTTTCATACTTTATAAGTTCTGTCCATTTGCATATTGAGCTTTAATCCTCCAATTACAGCTTCAGGTAATGAAGTCAATTACTCCAGGTTTGCTCCCCCAATTCACTGCTGTTTACATATCTTGGGGCCTGAGACAGTGAGGTGTGCTTGAGGTTTGAGCTTAGGGAGGAATTGTTTTATCTAAAAATGAGAGGACAGCAGCTTAGCTCCGTGTATGGAGTCCAGAGTTATACACTAAAAATTACAGGATTACAGATACATGAAAAATATAGAAGCTAAAATCCTAAGGCATCACCAGCATCTCCTTCCAGTGAAATTAAACTTCAAGAAGCTGATGGTGCCTTCAAAGCTGCTCCTCCTGTTCTTGCTGCTGAAACCATTCCATGTTTTGATCAGGTGGTGGAAATGAAGGAGATCAGCCCCACAGTTGCCAACGGAGAGCCCCAGCCAGGCCTGGAGAGCCAGGGCCGGGCAGCCTCCATGCCACGCCTGGCTGCCGAAACCCAGGTGAGAGAGGGGCATTTGACGGGTGCTGGGAGGCTGAGAGCTCAGTGTCTTCTCTGCTTCTCGTGGGCTGGAAGTGGCTTGTGAATGTTGGTTTTAAAAGGTGTGGAGACAGAAGAGCAGCCCTTGTGCTGGGATGGAAGGGATTACCCTGCAGGGCATGGCAGGGATACCCTGCAGGGTGTGGCAGGGATTATTTTAGAAAGTTTGGGAAAATCCCCCTGCAGGGCGTGGCAGCTGTCACCGTACCAGAGTGTGGCAGGTGTCCCTGCAGGGTGTGACGAGGGTTTCCTGCAGGGCGTGGCACCTGTCCCCCTGCAGGGCATGGCAGCTGTGTCCCTGCAGGGCATGGCAGCTGTGTCCCTGCAGGGTGTGGCAACTGTCCCTGTAGGGTGTGGCAGCTGTCCCCTGCAGAGTGTGGCAGGGTTTCCCTGCAGGGTGTGGCAGGGGTTCACTGCAGGGCGTGGCAGCTGTCCCCCTGCAGTCACAGCACTGTCCCCAGTTTTGTTTCTCCCTCCTTACAGCAGAAGGCGGCCCAGGGTGGTCCCTGTGGCTGTGTCACTACCTGGGGGCTACCCAGGTGTGTCAAAGGTCACTGTGTGGGGACAGGGCCATTTGCAGGCTGTATTCCTGGAAGGCACATTTCCCATTAGCTCTGTGCCATCTACCCAGCCAGCCAAGCCACGCTCCTGTGCCCTGTCCTCCAGAAAATCTGGAGATGTGCTCTGACTCACTTGGATGGATGGAGTAGGCATGGGGCCAGCAGGGAGCTGTGCCTGGAAGCCACACTGGGACACTGAGTGTCCTCCCTGTTTTCTCCTGTCCTGTGACCTTGGCCACTCAAATGGTGCTGAGGATTTCCCTCATTGATTTAACTTCTTTTTAAAGAAATCTCCTCACTAGAGTTGACTTGTGGACGCTCCCTAGTGTGTAGAATGTAACATTTTTGGCCATTTCACACGTCTGTTGCTGTTTGTCCCAAACGCTGCCCAGCCACCATCCTGCCTCCTGTGTGACACCATCTCACCGCTCGTGTCCTGCCCCATCCCCAGGGCCTGATTCACACAGCCAGCAGGGAGCAGCCTGCCCTTGGGGGCTGTTTCCGTGGCTCCCCATCATGGGAAGGGTTTGTTGCACCCTAAAATGAACCCCTGTGTTGTGCACACGCAGCAATAGCTCCAACAGATGAATTGTTGTGCAGCGTGCTGGGGCTGCTCTTCCCCAGCCAGAGCATTTCCCACCTGGCTCCAGAAACTGCAGCCTTTGTGTGAGCCCTGGCATTGGCTGAATTGTCAGGGGCACTGCTCAATGTCCTTAATAAAAGCAACAGCCCACAAAGCAAAGCCATTCTCCTTCCCTTCTCAGGAATTGTCCTTTATCCTAGACCACAGGTAGCCTCTTTCCTTCCCTGGCAGTGCAGTTGGCAGCAGCAAGGCCAGCAGCAACTTTCCCTGGAAAACTCCTCTCCGTGGCAGTCTGATATTTATTTGCAGGAGCGTACCTGGCACAAGTGTGGTTTTTGTCCCCCAGGGTGTCACTGCCCCTCGTGCCACACCTGGTTGTGAATCAGGCCTGGAATCTCAGCTCTAACGTCATTTAATGATACGATGTTTAGTGGTTGTAGCTCTGGGTGAATAACTGATGTCCTTTCTGTGTGTGTTTCCCCCCTCCATGCCCCCCACCCTCCCTCTCACATGCTGCTCTGCCCCTTCCCACACTTTGAGTTCTTTCTAACTCTTATTTGCAATGCTTTCTGTTCCTGGACACCTCCCTTTCTGTTCACCTCTCTCTTTTTATGTTCCACATATTAAAAAAAAACCCTCCTCCTGTGTTTTCACCCTCCCTCTTTGCTGTCCTGCCCCCATCACCTCCCTCCCTGGTCATCATCGTGTCTGCTGCACATCTGATGTCTCACCCTGGCTGTACTGTGGGGCTGCTTCCAATAATGTCCCTCACCTTGTCCGAATTGTTTGCAGAGGAGCAAAGCACGGTCACCTGGGAGTTACCTGGCAGTATGTAGTTTGCACTCGGTTGTATCCTCTCCAACCCATCTTAAGAATTAATTAACCTTCCTTTAACCCTTGACTTTTCTCCCCTCTCATTTGGAGTCACTCCAGCGCCGCCACCCTCTGTCTCTTCCCACTTTTCCGCCGTTCCCTCGATCCATGGTTGCACGCTGCTCGCTCTGGTAGCAGGGCTCGGGTGGGTGGTTTGCTTTTTTGGATTTCTTTATTTCCATGCCCTGTTGCTCAGGAATTGAGGCAGTGAAAACAATCGGGTTGGGAATGAAGAAGCAATTGGGAGCTCTCGGCAGCGGTGCGGTGCCGTCCCCCGAGGCTTTTTGGGAGCCTGTGCATCCTGTAACGAGAGCATTGCCATGATTTATGGAAAAGGGATTCATAAATCCCTTTTGCCACTGATTCGTGTCAGTGGGACTTCTGTCCCTGGAACGAGCATGGAAGCAGGACCAAATCCCAGAAAGAAATGTTAGTTTCTTGTCAATCTGCCTGGCGCTTTTTTTGGTTGGGAATTTCCTGTTGCTTTCTTCCTGGCAGCTCCTGTATGGATTTTGAAAATCCGGGTGTATTTTTGGTGGGAAGTACTTTCACTCCCCGTATTTTTGCCCATCAGACTGTCCATTTCACAGACACACTGCCCTTCCCCAGCTGCAGGCTCAGCACTAAGCACATGAAGCTCCTGAGTGTAATTTGTTGTCCACACAAACGAGGGCCACAAGAGGTGACAAAAGCAGCACAGAGTGGTCCTACTGATGGAACTGGGACACACCACAGGCTCTGCTAGGCTCCCTCATCCCAGCTTTGTGCCTCTGATAAACCTTCCAGCACCAGGATCCCAAGTGCCCTTCACGGGGAGGCACCAAAATGTGGGGAACTGCACCTTTGTACCTGGGATAATCTGCCCTCAGAAAGAGGGAGAGTGTTTTTTCCACTCAAAATAATGAGGAGAGCTGTGAAACAATTGGCTTTGTCTTGGGTAAATATCACAGGGGCAGCAGAGATCTGGATTTCGGGATAAGCAAACGAAAGAGAACAGACAGGAAAAATAATACAGAGCTCTTAGGAAAGGTTACAGTGAGCAGAGTAAATGTTCTGGGAGGGCTGTTGTTGGAGGCACTTATTGGATTGGGAATTCAAACAAGTGTCAGGCTGAGGACTGGGGAACATCCTGAACTTCCCTGTCAGGCTGGAGCGCCGTGCCCTGAGATCTCTCCTCTGGAACACGGCTCAGATGCAGTGACAGACCCAGGGACGCATCCAGAGCATGGGTGAGGTGCTGTCTCCACACAGAGCCAGCCAGAGGCCAGCAGAGGAGGAGATGTGGGAATTGTCCTCATTTTTGAGCTTTGCCCCTGGGCAGAGGGAAGGCAGAGGCAGTGAGAAGAGCTGTCCTGCAGGACACCTGCCTGGGGTTCTGCAGAACCTTTGTAAGGTTTTGAGCCTAAAGGGAAGGGAGCAGGGTCTGGAGCTGCCACTGGCACGGGGAGAGGGTCCAGCAATGCTGTTCCTGCTCTCTGTGCCCAGATGTTTGGACACAGATGTTTTAAAACCAGCAATTGCAAACCCAAGTGTTCCTTTCTGGAGATGTTCTGGTAGGATTGCAGGATGCACACACTATGCTGCTTATCCCAGGCACAAGGGCTTCAGGGAGTGATGGTGGGCCAAGAGATGTTTGAATGTTTGGTGGGAGTTGTCTTCAGCTGCAGGGAGCTAGAAGGAATTTCCTGGTGCCTTGGCCTGTACCTCGCCCTGATGGCTGATTTTTCTCCCTCTCCATGTGGTGCTCAGCAACGCTGCCTGCTTTCCCCTTTGGAGTTGCTTTGGGATGCAGGCCCTGGAGCAGCTGTGGGTGACACTGGTGTTGGAGAATTCCCCTTGTGAGGCGCTTGGCTGCTGCTGTGCCCCGTGTCCCTGCTGTGTGTGCTGTGCAGCTGCCTGTGCCTCTGCTCCCGTGGTCCCCATGGATCAGAGATCACATTTGCTCCCCAAATTTCACACCCAATCCACATCCCACAAATCCTCCTGCCCATTCCGGTTAGCTCCAATTAACCCTTTCTCTCCTCCCCCTCCTCGCCCCTCCCTCTGGCTGTACACCCCCCCATGCTGGGAACCAGGCAGCCGAGCGGGGCCCGGCGCCTTCCCTCACCCCTCCGCGTGTCCCTCCCTGTTCCCCGCAGCCCATCCCGGACACGAGCCCCATGAAGCGCTCGGTCTCCACGCTGACCCCGCAGCGCCCTCACGCCATGCACCTCTACGAGTATTCCTTGGAGCGGATGCCTCCGGAGCAAGGACACCACCACCACCACCACCGCTGCCACCGGCGGAAAGAGAAGAAGCAGAAATCCTTGGACAGGGCCCATCACATGGCTGATGGACATGCTGGTGAGTGCTTTATGTCGGGGAAATTAATCCACAGGCACCAGAGGTTTATGTCCAAAAAGGAGACAGATGAGTCCTGTAACTTTATTCATGAATAAAGGCAGAGCTCATGGGCATTTCCCATGGGGTCTCTCAAATTGTCAGAGGATGCAGCCTCTTTTTATCCTGATTTCCCAGCCACATTTCCCTCTCTGTTTCCCCATTGTCTGATGTACTTGAGAGGTACAGACTTCCCAAATGGCCTAGTACAGACCCCCTTCTAATGTGTACCCTCCCCTTCTTTTCCTTGTGTCTCTGTTCTTTTATCTAAATCCAGGGATTTAGCACAGTCTTGGGTGAGTCAATCAGTGTAATTCCTATGGAATTTCTGGTTCCTTCCCATTGTTTCTTTCACCTCTCAGTATCCAGCTGTATCTATCAGCAGACACACAGTTTGTAAAGACACTCCCCTCTCATTCCCTTCAGGATTTGTGGCGGGGGGGAGGTGTACGCCCCTTGTCCCCTCCTTTCAGGTGGGATTTGGGGTCCTGCCCGCGTGGAAGGACCTCCCCACCCCACACCCGTTGGTGACCCCAACCCGACATTCTCCTTCCAGTAGCCCAGTCTGGAGAGTCCTCTTCCAAGGACAAGAAGCAGGAGCGTGGCCGCTCCCAGGAGAGGAAGCAGCACTCCTCCTCCTCCTCCGAAAAGCAGCGCTTCTACTCCTGCGACCGCTACGGCAGCCGGGACCGTGCCCAGGCCAAATCCACCGAGCAGAGCAGGCCCACCTCCCCCAACGGGGGCCCGGAGCACGGCCCACACAGACAGGTGAGGAGAGGCAGGGTGGGGAAACAGCCCTGAGCTCGGCCAGGGATTTGTGCATCTTTGCCGTGTTTGCTTCAGTTAGGGGAAAATGGGGAGGGAACGCCAGGGTGTTGCAGGCAAAGCCATTGAGGTCCTGTTTGGGCTTCACACCAAGGTTGGAAAAATCCTCCAAGTCCACCCTGTGACCAATCCCCACCTTGTCACCAGCCAGGAGCACCGAGTGCCACATCCAGGCTTTCCTTGGGCACCTCCAGGGATGGGGACTCTACACCTCCCTGGGCAGCCCCTGCCAAGGCCTGACCACTCTTTCAGTGAAGAAATTCCTCCTGATGTCCAATCTGAACCTCCCCTGGCAGAACTTGAAGCCATTCCCTCTCCTGTCCCTTGTTCCCTGGGAGCAGAGCCCAACCCCCACCTGGCTCCACCCTCACGTCAGGGAGTTGTAGAAATCAAAAAGGTCCCCCCTGAGCCTCCTTTTCTCCAGGCTAAAATTTAGTTCTCTCTCTTTTGTGATTGTGAGGTTCTCAGGCTCTTGGGAAAAGCTGGGCACCTTCCCCTGGATGTTGGAATGCTGGTCCCTGGGAAAGCCAGGCAGGGCACAGCAAGCATTGATTGACAGCCCAACAAGCACCAGCCTGATGGCTTGGTAGCAAGGAAAAAAGTGCTCTTTAAAAATTAAAGGTCTGCTCTCAAAATGTTAGGTCAGGAAAGGCTGAGGGATTGTTCAATCCATGCATGTCCTGCCTTGGGAGAATGTAAACAGAAATGGGAAAAAAAATAAGGCCCCGCTCCTCTCACTCATGGCATTTGTGTAAATTACTGCAGCTCAGTTCACTCTCACATGGCATTTTTAGTAACCCAGGGAGCTGCCTGATTCTTCCACCACTCAAAACCCAAATGTGTAATATTAAAGAGGAGAAGGTGAACACATTTCTGTTAAAGGGACTTGTTAAAGCCTGTCCAAAAAAGCTTTTGGTTGTTATTTTTTTCAGAAAAATGGCTATTTAATCCAAAGGCGTTTCATTCCCAACCTGCAAAAAACAGTCCCCCAGATCTTCCTTCCATGTGGAATCCATAATAATAATCCATAATAATAATAATCCAGTTTTGACCACAGAAATGGACTCATAGAATCCCAGAATGGTTTGGTTTGGAGGGAGACTTAAAACTCATCTCATTCCAACCCCGTGCCGTGGGCAGGGACACCTCCCACAAGCCCATCACTCACAACTGTGGGGTGAGGTTCGGCACAACTCACCTCAAGGCTAAATCATAAAAAAGCAACAATAATTTGTAAAAAACCCCCAATAAGTCAGGTTTTTGAGCTGCTCCCAGGCCAGGTAAGGCGCATGTCGAGCCCTGTATGCTGTGGGTGCCTCCCCCGGGCAGTGTCCCCTCTGTTGGAGCCGTGTGCCAGTTTGCGTCCTACCGATGCTCTGCCCCTTTCTGTTCCTACTGCTCCCAAACTCGAACTCTCCAGCCCTTCACATCTCGTGTTGAATTATCTCTCGAGAGCCTCCCCCTCCGACTGTGCTTGTCTAAACTCTCTCTTTTTTTTGCTTTTCTTTCCTCTTGTGACTCGTCTCCGCCTTCTGTTGCTTCTCCTTCTGTTTGATACCTGCCTGCCTTTGTGTTTGTCCGGCGTTTCCCTTTTTTTATTTTTTGATTTGCTCTGTTCCAATTTTGATGTAGGGCAGTGGTTCAGTTAATGGGAGCCCCTTGCTGTCGACATCTGGTGCTAGTACCCCCTGCCGGGGTCGGAGGCAGCTCCCACAGACTCCACTGACCCCACGCCCCAGCATCACTTACAAGACCGCTAACTCCTCGCCCGTGCACTTCACCACTTTCCAAACCCCCACGTTCTCCCCGGGCCGCCTGAGCCGCGGGCTGTCCGAGCACAACGCGCTGCTGCGGGGGGAGCAGCAGCCGCCCCCGCCCGCCGTGGCCCGCATCGGCTCCGACCCCTACCTGGGCCACCGCGACGACGCCGCCGACAGCCCCCAGCGCGCCGTGCCGGAGGACACGCTCACCTTCGAGGAGGCCGTGGCCACCAACTCGGGCCGCTCCTCAAGGACTTCCTACGTCTCCTCCCTGACCTCGCAGTCGCACCAAATCCGCCGCGTGCCCAACGGGTACCACTACACGCTGGGGCTCAACGCGGGCCCCGGCGCCCGAGGACGCAGTTACTACCACGAAGCCGATGAGGATGACTGGTGCTAGCGGCTCGGCGGAACCCTGCGAGGTGTGCGTGCTTAATAAGGATGAGTTTTATCATCTGGAGGGCTGGGAGCTCCCATGGGGGCCCGGGGCCAGAGGTGGCCGGCGGGGCAGCCCCGAGAACTGCTCGGCGCCCGGGGCCGGAGATGCCCCCGCAGCCTCTCTCTCCTCTGTTGTTCTTTAGTTTTTCCTTTTTGATTTGGTTTTCTTTTGCACTAGACAGATGGAGGAAGAAGGCTCCCTCCTTCTGGGGAAGGCAGTGGGAGGAGCACATCCCTCTCTGCCCCCTCCCCACTGCCTTGTCTAGTCCCAAGACACGCACCAGGCGCCGACCCGGCCGCAGGCGCGAGGAGCCGGGAGAAGAGCGATCCTCACCTTCCACGGTGGAAAAGCAGAACTGTGGGTCCTTCTTGAGATCGGCGCAGTTTCGTTGGGCTATTTCTTAGTTAATTTACCATCATAATATCCCCCCCTGCCAGGGTGGGGGCCGGGGGTAGCAAAGGGACTCGCACGAACAATGCTCGCCCCCGCGTTTGTCTCGTTGAGCGCTGAGAAGGAAGAGATGCACCCAAGAAACTGGGAGAGGAGAACACAGCCCAGAACAAAGGACAGTCCTTTGGGACTTGATGTTCAGCCCCTGCAATCCTTTAGGGCAGAGCTGGTGCCACCCCCACCCCCGAGCTGACCCTGCTGTGACACCGCTGCCCTGGGGGTCTCTAATGTCACTCACCACATCGGGTCCTTCACACTGACACACGATAAAGCCACAAGAGAGCTCCTTTGTAAGGACTGTTTCCTTGCTGCTGAGACTTTTCGATCCATCCCTCTCTCCTGTTGACTGCAACACGCCCTCACTGTTTTGTCTTGTTTACAATATAAGCTTGATTTAGCAAAAAACAACTTAAAAAAAAAAGTCCACAAAAAATCCACCCAAACAAAAAGAGGAAAAAAAAGTGTAGGGGTGAGAAGAAGAAATGTTATTGGTTTTATATCAAGCTATTAGATAGAACTTTAACTTTTCATTGTGTGCATTTTTGTAAATTGTACAGTAAAAAAAAAAAGAAAAAAAAAGAAAAAAAATTCCTCTTTATGTAGAGAGTTAGTCCAATTGTCATTCCAGGTCCCACCGTTTCTACCGAATGCTCCAGTTGTTCACTACTAAGTGCCTAACCTTTGAAATCTTTCACAGTGACGATGCAACCTCTTGCTTCGAGGCATCAGAGCTTGGGCGAGCGTGGGGAGGGCAGAGGGGGCGGGGGCTGAGCCGGGGGAGCGCCCGGAGCCTCGGAGGGTCCCCGGGGCCACCACGCCCTGGACACTGCGCTCCAGGCTGGGAGCTTCCAGCGGGGAAGGCAAACGTGCTTTGGGGTTGGTTTGGGTTTTGTTGGCCTTTTCTTTTTCTTATTTTTAATTTTTTTTTAATATATAAATATATATATATATACATTATATATACTTTTATTGGTGGGAGGGGAGTGATTGCAGCAAACAAAGCCGGCCTTGTCTCATTGCCCAGTGGAGGAAATGCAGGTGGGAAAGGGCAGCATCTGCAGGGATGTTCCTGCAGGAGAAGCAGCATCTCCCACAGGCAGGCCGAGAGAGCTCTGGCCACGCTCCGTGGCGCATCACCGGTGTGGAGGGCAGTTGGAGTGAGTTGTTTTAATTACCTGATAAGAGAAGGTTAAAAAAAAAAAAAGATAATGATAATAATAATAATAATAATCCAAACCTCTAACTCTGATTCTCAGGGATGAGATTTCCGCGTTCTTGCAACGACGCTTGCGTTGGCTGGTTTCTTCCTTTTGTGCCCGTGTGGATTCCTGCACTGTGAGCTTTGGCAGAGGGGCACACGCGCTGTGCTGGCGGGGAGGGAGGCTGGCAGCAAAGCTTGGGCAGCACCTCGTGCCCGGGCTCAGCTGAGCCCTCGTAGGGCTGCTTGTAGGGCTGGTTTGGGGCACAGGGCGGCCCGAGGACGTGGAGAGGTTAAAAGGTGAAAGGAGGAAGGGTGGGAGGTGCCGAGCGCATCCCTAAAAACGCTGCTAGGAAAGAGGACAGGATTGGAGAGGTGAATTTTTTCAGAGGATTTACCAAGCCCCAGACCTGTGTAACTTCTCCAGGCGAAGCAGTCGCGTGGGACGGGTGGAAATCCCGCTGGATTGCGGTGATCTGTTTCATCCCTGGGGTGGTTGGAGGGGATCAGATGCCACCAAAATGCTCAGGAGGTCTCTCGTGCTCTCGGCAAAGTCTTTCAGCCTCGGGCAGGAGCAGTCTGCTCTAGGGTGGTTCTTCACATCTCCTGTAGCTCTTCCCTCGAGGAAACTCAACCCGGTTTTGTTCTCTCCAGTGTTTTGTTTGAATTTCGTTCCGTTCAGTAGCAATCTCTGACCGATCTCATCCCCGGATTCTGCTAAAGGACAACTCCTGTCTGTATCTCTGTCTCTGTATGTGTGTGCACTCGGAATAAAGGCAGTGTGGTAGCCAGAGGTCCCGGCTGGCATTCCTGGCATTCCCAAACGGAGGGCTATGCAACCAGATGACACGTTCGGACACACCCCACCCCAGCACCCTCAGAAAGACCTTCATCCATCTAGCTTTATCTGCTGGATTTTCCTGTTTCAGGCTTCAGCACGAGTGTGACCAAATGTTTTATACATTTTCCTGAAATGAAGGCACAAACACTTTATTTGAAATTTTCAAGGGGACATTCCTATTTTACTCCAGGAAGTCGAGGGGAAGGGACACCACCACCTCTCTGCCCGTGCATGCAAACACCATACCCACACTGGAAAGCAACAGAGATGTCTTTCTGTATGGAATAATCCTGTCTTTTCCCCCTTTCCTCTCCCATTTTCCATCCCCAACCCCCCAGCCCTGCATTAACACAGCCTTGGGTCACCCCAATTCTTAGGCAAACCACAAAGAAGAATCTCAAGTTGTCCAAACCCTCCACCCGCCTCGTAGGGGTCGATGACAGTGACAGACAAGCCTGACCACAATTATCCATCACCCTTTCCCGATATTTTTTTACAGCCTCTCTGCTGTCTCTCCATCTTTCCAAGAATCCTCATAGTGAGTTGCCAAACTTGAATTGCACCGATCAGTTTTCTGCATCCAGAACCAGTCTCGTAGTGGCTGTACTTTGAATAAGTAATGTTTGCATGTAATATATATACATATATACATATCTATAAAAAAAGTATGTGCATGGAAAATGTTTATCTTCGTACTTTTTTGATACAATGTATTCATCAGTTGTTAATTTTTAATTATATTTGATATAAATTTGGGGGTTTGTTGCAAAACTTTATATTTAAAAAAAACAGTGTGAAAAATGATCAAAGTTCCAACCATGCAACACAAGTGGAACTTTACCCAAAAAAAAAAAGGGGGAAAAAAAATTGAGAAAAAAAAGGTTCTGTGATTGCCTAGTTTGCTGCCTGAGTAATATTTATCAGCCAAACTTTGAATTCTGCAGTTGTTTCTACAATTCCATTTTGTATGAAGCAAAGTCCTTGAATTAAAATAAAAACTTAGCAAAAAAAACCAAAACCTGAGCAATTCCCAGACGGTGTGTGCGGTGTGCCTGCTGACCGTGAGGCGCCGGAGGGCTCCGAGGGCCTGCCCACCTCCAGGAGTGACAGCCCGGGACAAACTGGATCCCAAATTGGGATTTTGCAAGGAATTGGCCACGTCTGTGGGGTTTCTTTTTTCCCATAGAGGCTCCACAGATGTTCAGTTTGAGTAGGGAGCTCTTTGGAAATTTGTGGTGTGGATCCAGCATGAGATGGCAGTTCCTGGAGTCCAACAGGCAGCAAAAGTGTAGAGCTGAGGGTTAAACACCCCCAGCAGTGATTGATTTGTTCCAGGTTTCTAACAGAGGGACGTTTCTCCTGTAAAATACTGGCACAGTTTGGCCAGAGCAGCTGTGGATGTCCCATCCCTGGAACCATTCAAGGTCAGCTTGGATGTGGCTCTGAACAAGCTGAAGATGCCCCTGCTCATCCCACAAGGGTTGGACTCGAGGACTTTTAAAGATCCCTTCCAACCCTGACTGTTTTGTGTGCTGGGGATGGCTCCCTTTGGCTTTAACCCTGATGAAACCCCAAACACCCTAAAGGTGTTCCTGGTGCTCCCTCAGGGAGCCCTGGAAATCGGGATTGGTGTCAGGAGTCTGTCACTTGTCCAGGCCCTGCTGTAGCACCTGCAGAAAACAGAATTAATAAGAACAATAATAACACTTGTGGAATTTACTTGGTACTTGGTACTTCCAAGACTTGCACTGAGCAGAAAAACCCAAGGGCTGTTGGGACACAAGGAAGGAACTTCTCATTTCTTTGGATCTCTCTGGATAACTGGAGAATCCCCCTCACCTCCTTCCAGGGGCAGAAATCCACTGTGTTCCTCCTTCATCAGGTCCTGCTGGTGTCACAAAACACCAAGGGCTCTCTGGGAGCTCTTGGATGCTGCAGAGCACAAATTTCAGTACTTGACTCCTTTTCTCTCATTTTCCATCTTTTCTGTGATGAGACCCCCCATGGTCCCAGCTGAGATTTGGTGTGGAATGAAAGGCGAAGGTCCTCAGCTCCCTGATCTGCAGGTCAGAATGGAGCTTGGGAAGGAGATGCTCTTGCTTGAGGTCACACAGGGCATGGTCAGCGAGGTTTGGGGCAGGAGAACTTTCCTGGACTTGCAGCGGGGTCTGTGCGGGGTTTGGGGTTCTTGGGGCAGATGGCACTGAAGAGTAGGATTTTGGTTACATTTGTGAGATATCCCAAACAAAAGTGAAACGGAGATTTCTGAGCAGGGTACAAGGGAAGGTTTCAAGGGCAGGGTTTGGGAATCAGTGTGGATCAGGGTCCACCCCAGCTTCCAAGGGGTCCCCTGCAGGAACCCCTCCACCACAACCATCAGGGGAGCTGGAATCTGCCTCTCCCCTTCAGAGGAGATCTCAAAAACCTCTCCCCTTCAGAGGAGACCTCCAAACCCGCTTTACAACCCTGTATGTGTCTGAAAATCCTAAAAGCCTTTTGGTGACCTTCTGCTCCTTCAAGGTATTTTTTTCCCTTTCTCTCTCCTTATTCCAGTGGTATTCTCTGGGCCCAAGGCACCAATCACCCATCAGCTTCTCCAGGGCCTGCCTGAGCCCTGGGGGGAGGGAGCTGGAACAGGCAGGGTCCCTGATCCCAAACCCAAAGCATCTCCCATATCCGAGACTCTAGAGCTAGAACCTCTGGGTTTGAGTTCAGCTGAATCCCAAAAATGGCTTTATTTTTGCTCCTCCTCCCATTCCTGGTGGAAGGTTTTGCTGTCAGGGGGTTTGCACAAGGTCTCCTCCCCCCAGGGGCACATCTTGCCAGCAGAGATCACGATTTCCATCCCCTTTATTCCCTGTAAATAAAATCAGCATCAGCGTTTCCAAGGCCAGCACCCCACGCCCAGTTGTGCCATTAGGGGGTAGCATTTTCAGGCTTTTTCTACTTTCTAGGGAAACAGAAAAAAAAAAAAAAGGAAAAAGAAAAAAGGCTGATTCAGAAGGCTTGAGAGCCATTCCCTGAAGTATTTGTCTTAGGATGCAGAAAACTCAGGGTGAGACACTGAGCACACCTGAGTTCAAGGTGCTCAGGTAATTTGGCTTTTTTTTATTCCCTGGAGCATGAAAACCTGGGATCATTCGGCTGATTCCTCATTGCAGTCACACTTGAGACGGCACCCACAGCCTCCTACATCCCCTCCAAGGTGACAGATTACTCATCCCAGTGTATTTCATCCTTTCTTATCAATCCTAAGCAGATCTCCTGATATTTTCCAGGCTGTGAAAACACCGTTTTCAGAAAGTGCCTGATTGTGATAACAAAACCTCAACTCAATGCTGTCGCTCAGCACATTCCAAAATATTTTGCAGATGAGGCAAATTTTGCATCTTTATGAGATTTTAAAAAAAAATAAATTGAGACCTTGAATGGGACTAAATTACCAGCAAGTGAGGACAAAGTTAAGGTTGCTCTGCTTCTTCCTTCATGTTTGAAATCCCTGGTGCATGCCTGAATTTTTTTACATGCAGAGGTTTTTAGTAGGATCCCAGTGAGGAGGTGTCACTGGGAATTTGGCATCTCCCTAGGAGGGAATTCACTGGAGGGAATTCAGAGAGAAGGAGCAGTAAGAGAAATGCTGGAAGGTTGGGGACTGCAACTGATGCCCAGGGGGCTCTGATAAGGCTGTGCAGATATTTGGGGGGTGAAGGCTTGGGGTGGGTGAGGCAGCAGGAGAAGGGAGATCTGAGCAAACCAACCCCGAGAGGAGGGATGGAAACTCCAGAATAAAGCCTCTCCAGCCAAGGAGGAAGGCTGGGACAAGCTGGTGGAGCAGAGCTGTGCTCATTCAAAGCAAACAGTATCAATAACCGGAGTTTATTCTTTTTATCCTCATCTCTACTTTTGTCATTGCTCTGAAACAGAATATCCCAGCCCTGCCTTTGTCTGTGTCTGTTTTTATTATTTCTCTGGTTCTGGCAGCCTTTTTTCTGCCCAGCACGGCACAAACACAGGAGGAGGAGGAGGAGGAGGAAGAGGAGGCATGGTCCTTGTCCGGCTACTCGGGCATAAAAGGCTGACACAGCCACAGAGGTGTGAACCCCAATCTTCTCACAGAAGGCTGAGGAGGGGCGTGGAGGTGGCTGTGCCCCTGGATACAGCAAATGAGTGTGGTTAAAAGAGGATGAGCTGAGAGACAGGGCTGTGGCAGAGTCATTCTGGGAATTTGACAAGGGATTTTTCCTCCTTATGGATTGGAGGGTGTTTGAAAGACCTGGTTCTGGAGGTGATCCACCTGAAAGGATCTGGTTCTGCAGGTGGTGCACCTGACAGAGGTCTGGATCTGGAGGTGATCCACCTGAAAGGATCTGTTTCTGGAGGTGATCCACTTGAAAGGATCTGGTTCTGGATGTGATCCACCTCAAAGGATCTGGTTCTGCAGGTGATCCACCCAGACAAGCTGGTGGCATGTGCAAGGAGCAGAGGGCAGAGTCCCACAGGTCCCACAGCAGCGATGAGCTACAGGACATGCCAAGGGATGGGGTGTGTGCTGCTGGGACAGACAGACACATCCAAGGGAATCACTGGGATTCTGAAAGGAAAGGCAAATCCGTGTCACATGTTCTTGACAAATAAAGTCCTCTACATGGCAGAGCAAAGGCTCCTGCAGTGTCTCTGACCTTCATTTCCTTGGCAAGCTGAGTCAGCGTAGCAGGGGAAGGGTCTGGAAAGGAGCAGAGAAGGGTTTGGCATCGATGTTGGGTCATGTCTCAAGCAGCAATTGGGATTTAAGGTGAGGAGCTTCCAGAATTGTCATTTCCCAGTGTCACGGTGTGGATTCACCAGAGCAAAATGACAGCTGGGTGTCACACCAGGCACCTGAGCACCTCCTGCTCCCAGGCAGGGATGTCCAGCCCAAGTCTGTCTGGTTGTCCCTTGCTGAAGGTTCCCAATTTTTTTGTGTTTCTGCATGATTGCTGCAGAGAGAAAACTATCGTGGATTGGGAGCGAGCCTGCCTCCCCCATGGGCCTGAGCCAAAAGCCCCACAGTGCATCTGTGAGCACCCAGGGCTCTGTCACACACAGGGGACACAGGGTGGCTGCAGCTGTGGGGTCTGTGCCATTGGTGACCCTGGAGAGCTCAGAATGTGGGGGATGCTGTGGGGCAGCACTCAGCTCTGGGGGGGTGACTGGGGTAACTCACTTTTGGGGTGAACCTGCAAATACCTCCCACTGGGGTGGTGGCGTGGCTGGGGACACCTGGGCTGGCTCAGATTGACCCCATGAAGCGCCAGGAAGGAAGAGGCTGAAGTGGCCCAGACCCCAAGGAATGAGGGAGTTATGCCCCGTACAGCTCTCACTGGAGAGCTGGGGTCCCTGGCTCACCCCAAAACGCCCCGGGGGGAGGCTCCCCCCTGCAGGAGCGGGGCCGGGTACCCTCGGGGGGCGCTGGGCACAGCCGGGGGACAGGGCAGCCCGAGCAGCTCCTGCAGCGAGGATTTTAGGGAGGGTTTAGGCGGGATGTCCCCTTTAGCTGCGGAGGGCAAAGCAGCACCGGGGGGCTGTGTCAGCAGCCCCTGCACAGCGCTGGAGCTGCAGCCGCGGCTGTGTGTCCGTCCGGGGGTGTCCGTCTGTCCGTCTGTCCCCCGCGGAGCCCTGCACGGGGGGAGGGGGACCCCCACCCCCAAACTCTGCAGCTCCGGGGGGCGCTGGCAGCGCGGCTTATTTTGGGGCGGGGGTGATGCGGGGCACGAAGCGCGGAGTTCTCGCTCCGGGCGCGGTGCGGGGCAGGGCG
>VZRL01001648.1:64753-77376 GCA_013397895.1 Origma solitaria | reverse complement strand
GCCCTGTCCCTGTCCCCGGCGGCCCCCGAGCCGGGCTCCGGGCTGGACACAGGTAGGACCGGGGCCGGGGGTGTCCCGGGGGTGTCCCGGGGGTGTCCCGGGGGTGTCTCGGGGGGCTGTGCGGGGGCATCCCGGGCAGGGATGCGGGCGGTGCCCGCCGGGATGCGCCGGGAGCCCGGCACGGCGGAGCGGCGAGCAGGGCACGGGGAGCGGCGCTGTGCGGGGCTGTGCGGGGCTGCGGGGCGGATCCTGCCCGTGGGACCCCCAGGTGCACCGGCGCCGATCCACGGGGCAGCCACCCTTGCTGTGGGGATAAAACAGCTTCGCCCACGGCCAGGGGCGTCCCCCGTGAGCTGCTGGGGGCGGCAGGGACCCTCTCGCAGTGTCCCTGTGGCTCACGGGTCCCTGGAGCGAGTGTGGGTACCTCTCCCTGCGGGACAGGGCAGGGATTTGTTTGCTGGGATTCGTGTGAGGCTTCTCAGATGTCTCATCTCATAGAATCAGAGTCCTAAACTGGTCTGGGTTGGAAGGGACATTAAAGCCCATGCAGTGCCACCCCTGCCATGGCAGGGACACCTTCCACTGTCCCAGGCTGCTCCAAGCCCTGTCCAGCCTGGCCTGGGACACTGCCAGGGATCCAGGGGCAGCCACAGCTTCTCTGGGCGCCTGTGCCAGGGCCTGCCCACCCTCGCCTTTGACTGAGCATGATCCAGGTGTAAGGCTTTGCCCTTTGGTCACTGCTGCCCAGGCTGGGGAAGGTCCTGAACTCGGGAAGGTTTTCAGCTTTGGGGCACAATCCTCCAAATGCGGGGTTTTCCTGGGCTTTATCGTAAACCAAGGCACTTATTTGGGGCTGGGGCTCTTGTTCTCCAGGCAGTCCCTAGTGATGGAGCAGTTCTGCTCCACGGCAGGCCTGGGTGGTGGCACAGCTCCAAGAAACACCCTGGAGGGGCAGGATGGGGCAGCTGGGCTGGGCTGGACTGGGCTGCCTGACCTCAGAGCTGGGCTTGGTTTCAGGAGCTGCAGCGGTGACCCGTGGCACTCCTGGCTGGCTGAGTGCCCTGAGTGCTCATCCTGAGGCAAGGGGGAATAGCTGGAGTGTGAAGGGAGTGCCAGAGGAGAGCAGCTCATGGCTGGAGCTGGGGCTTGGTGCTCAGAGCTGGTGAGACCTTGCTGAGGTTCTGTGTCCCTTTTGCTCTGGGCAGTGGCAGAGAATAGGGCACGGCATGTGGCAGTTGTGGCACCTTAGGGTTAGAAGGAAATTGGGATCCATTTCTTAGCTGGATCCATTAGGAAATAAGGATCCCTATCTTCTTCCCTCCCTCCAGCTCAGCCAGGATGGGGTGGTTTGTTGTAGGGTTGGGTTGGGTGGGAAGTAGTTTGGGTGTCCTGTCCCCTGTGAGCGCTGCTCCCACTGGAGCACACCCAGAGCCCTTAGCAAACACTGAATCAAATCCATCCCATGAACTCCAATCCCTGGAGCACCAAGCTGGCTTGGAGACAGTGGAGAGGTCAATTTTTAAGGGAGCAGTTATTGAACTTGTACCTATTTTTTGTGGTTTCATAGAAACATAAAATGGTTTATGTTGGAAGGGAGCTTAAAGTTCATCCCATTCCACACCTCCCACTGTCCCAGGCTGCTCCAAGCCCTGTCCAGCCTGGCCTTGGACACTGCCAGGGATCCAGGGGCAGCCACAGCTTCTCTGGGCACCTGTGCCAGGGCCTGCCCACCCTCACAGGGAACAACTCCTTCCCAATATCCCATCCATCCCTGCCCTCTGGCAGTGGGAAGCCATTCCCTGTGTCCTGTCCCTCCATCCCTTGTCCCCAGTCCCTCTCCAGCTCTCCTGGAGCCCTTTAGGCACTGCCAGGGGCTCTGAGGTCTGCCTGGAGCGTCTCCTCTCCAGGTGAGCACCCCCAGCTCTCGCAGCTCCAGAGCAGAGGGGCTCCAGCCCTGGAGCAGCTCCATGGCCTCCTCTGGCTCTTTGTGCCCAGAGCTGCACCAGTTCCTATGAGGGGCCCCTGCGGCACCGTGGGTCCAGGATTCCACTGGCAGGGAATTCTGCATTTGGGATGCTGTGGGGTGGGATTAGCCCCAGCTAATGTCCGCAGTGGGCACAACCTGGGGGTCTCCAGGGCTCTGCTGAGCTCACCCCAGCACTCAGGGGATGCTCTGGTTAGGAAGGAGGAGAATGTGGGAAGCTCCTTGGAGCAGTGGGAGCCCAGTGGCTCTGGAGCTCCTGGGAGCTGTTTTTTCCTCATGAAGTGTAATAAATAATAATTGCAACCCCGCTCTGCAAAACGCAAAACTCCCCCAAATCAACCCAGAAAATCCTGTCTGGGAATGCGATACAAAAGGAAAGCATATGAACAATTTGCCATTAATTAAAGCTGGAGTCATCCAATTAAAATCTGCTTAATTAAGGGATGCATCCAAAAACACACAGCTTGGCTCCTGCAGGTGGCATTTCTTGCTTGAGGGTTTGGGGAAAAACAGTTTTCCGGGAAATAATTCTGCTAGAGTTCTGGGACTTCAAAATGTCGGATCCAGCATTGTGCAAGGTCCTCAGATCTTTTGGGAATGTGCACATGGACTTGGTAAATGAAACATTGAACCTGATGAAAATATGGATAATTATAAATTGTGACGTATCGGTGTTGTCTATGTACAGTGTTTTATATTTATATATATATATAAATACATTTAAATATATCGTTATATAAATATAAATATAAACATAAATAGAAATAGAAATATATATAGATATGGATATGGATATGGATATGGATATAGATATAGATACAGATATAGATATAGATATAGATATAGATATAGATATAGATATAGATATAGATATAGATCAAATCATATTTGTGTCTGGGCCTGATGCTGATAATTCCAAGACCAATTTCTTAAAAATCCAGAAATGCCAGATTTGGACTCTTTCTGTTCTTTCCATTTGACCCTCCATTCTCTGGAGGGTCATGACATCCTTAATTAGGCACTTGTATGGAATTACTAATTTTTTTCCCCTTGACAAGGCCCTAAATTGTGTGTTTAAAGTGCCATAAACACAGGGGTCACTGCCTCTGCCCCCAGCACAGAGAGCCTTCCCCTGAGGCTTTGCCTCTGCGAGGGCAGAGCCTGAAAAACCAGACCTTGAGGGCTCTCAGGAGTTATGGGAACCCCATAAAGAGCCCACCAGCGTATTTTTACAATCCGGCTTTTATCCCTTAGCTCCTTGCTGGGCTCCTCTTTGTGCTCCAGAGGGAGGAGGAAAGAGCCCGCCTGGGTTTGTGCTCCAGGTGTGTTTGAAGGGTGCCCTTATCTGAACTCTGGCTTTGCTGAGCATCAGTTTCGAGCTGTTTTCTGCTGGGTGAAAGAGCCTTTTCCACCCTAAAACCCTCAGGTACTTTTATCTGGGAATAGGGAGGAAGTGAGTTCCTGCTTTCCCTCAGACAAAGGCACCAACACCTCGCACTCGATCCCTTGGGATTATTTGGTTGTACAGAGCTTTTGTGGGTTGCTTTGGGAATCCCAACCTGGAAATGGCCCCAATTCCTTGGACAAGTCTGGAGGAGAAGGTGCTGCCCCAGGACATTCGGGATGTGGCACACGGGGGATGTTTTCATGCTGTCCCCCCTAAATGCCACTGTCCCACCACCCCTGCCTCCTGCCCGAGGTGACAGGAGACACAACACCTATGGCAAAGCCCTAAGGAATGGGACATTGGGGTGCAGGGCCACCGAGGGGTGGGTGCACATCCCAAATCCTGCTGCTGGGATGGTGCCTTGTGCTGTGGTGTTTAACTTCGCCCAGCTGGAGCTGTTTGGATTGAGAAGTCTCTCTGTTTTAAGTCTGTCTCATGCTGAATTATTTGAAAACTTCCAGCCCAAGCTCCCAGCTGTTCCCAGGATCCCTGTCTGCAGAATATGTTGGCATTCCTGGAAGCTGGAGTGCAGAGCTGATGTTTGGCATTATCCCCACGAGATCCCTCCAGATCAGACCAAGTTAAAAACCTTAAACTTTTCCACAAGCCTCATTTCCTAAAGCCTCTCCTTCCCTCTGGATCCAGGCCTTGCTCTTGCTCTGAGCACAGGAGGATGCCAGAGCTGCTTTCCCCTCGATTTTTTGCATCTTAGTAGGTGGGAATTGTCCCCTAGAATTCCATTTAAACTCTGGGCTGCTGGGGAAGGGTTTCAGGGGTGGGTAAGTGCCATTCCTCAGGGGAAGATTTCCCAGAGGAGAAGTGTAATGGATCATCCTGCAGGTTTGGGATCAGATCGGCTCACCAGGAGCTGAGCTGGAGGATACAAACCTCATTCCCATGGGAAAATGAACAGTCTGGGTTGAGTGTCACACCTTGTGCCTTGTCCAAACACTGCCAGGACCCTGCAGCCATTGCTGCCAAGCCGAAACCAAGCCAGGCTGGCTTTAGGTGGAAAATTCCGGGGGCAGACACAGAGTTTGGTGTGAGAAGCAGCTCGGAGGGGCTGCCCACACCTCCTTCCTCTGGGCAGGATCCCAAAAACTCCTAATTTCTTGCAGGAGGAGCCGCCATCTGCTCCTGGTTGAGGTCCTGGCCGTGGGGGCTGACGTAACGTCGCTGCCTCCCCGGCTGAGGAGGCTGGAGCTCTTTGTGTATGTGCAGGGTGTGCTATATATATATTTATGGATTTATGGATGCTTGACATGGCTCCTGGCTCTCACAGCCAGCGTGGGGCTGGCACTGCCTGTGTGGGCTGGGAATTCTGGCTGTGGTGCCCTGGCAGGAGCTGGGAATGGTTTTACAGTTCGGCTCTGAGGAGAGGGCCATTCCCTGGACACTGCAGGTTGTGGGATTGGTCACTCCTCGGGGGATTTGGGTGTCTGGGGCTCATCTGGGAAGGAAAGCTTGGGGATATCGATGGATTCTTGGGGGCTGGGCTTGGTCCTTGTGGCCCTGCTGGGTTCAGGCTCAGGGCTCAGCTCTGCAGGGAGTGAGGAAGGGTCACAGAGCCACAGGATCACAGAATCACAGAGTCACAGAGCTACAGTCACAGAGCCACAGAATCACAAAATCACAGAGTCACAGAATCACGGAATCACGGAATCACAGAGACACAGAGTCACAGAGACACAGAGTCACAGAATCACGGAATCATGGAATCACAGAGTCACAGAGTCACAGAGACACAGAGACAGAGCCATAGAATCACAGAGCTACAGAGTCACAGAATCACAAAATAACAGAGTCACAGAATCATGGAATCACAGAGTCACAAAATCACAAAATCACAGAGTCAGAGAGTCACAAAGTCACAGAGCCACAGACTCACAGGATTACAGAACCACAGAGTCACTGAATCACAGTGTCACAGAATCATGGAAACACAAAGAGCTACAGAGTCACAGAGTCACGGAATCATGGAGTCACAAAATCACAGAGTCACAGAATCACAGAGCCACAGAATCACAGCGTCACAGAATCACAGAATCATGGAATCACGGAATAACAAAATGCTGAGTTGGAGAGGACCCACAAGGATCCCTCCCCCACGGGGAAGCTCTGGGCTCTGGAAGGGCTGTGCTGCTGTTGCAGCTCTTTCCCAGAGGTGGGGAAGGAGCTCTCCCTGCCCCTCCCTGCCGCCCCGGCAGAGTGTTGCGGGACAGATGTGAGCACACAAACCTCATTTCCTCTCCCTAGAAAGAGGCTGCTCACCCAACCCACCTCCCCACCACATGATTAGCAAGGTTTTGGTGCTTTGCCCCCTGCTTTTAAACAACCCCGCTGCCAAGGCTGGCTCTGTCCCTTTCCTCCCACCCCACGGGAGAGGCTGAGCATCCCTGGCTCTCTGGGGTGCGGCACTCGGGGGCAGCTGGGGACACTGGCACAGGGAAACGCTTCCTGAGAGCCGGCTGGTGGCACTGGCATTCCTTGTCCTCGCTGTCCCTGCATTGTGCGGGGCCTTCCTTCACCCCGCCAGGAGCAGTGGGCCGAGAAGCTTTGCTCTCTCGGGGTCAGCAATTAAGGAAAAAACCCTCTCCGAGACTTAAGCACCCTCCTCCCGTGCCTTTGCCACTCCAGGAACTCAAGAGAGCAACGAAGTGACAAAAATCAGCGTCTGTTTAGCGCCCCTCAACCCTGACCGGGTGTTTCTGCGCCACGATGATGGCAATTAGTGCCGCGCTAATTGCCGGCGCTGCCGGCAGTGTGATTCCCGCAGGGTTAGAGGCCACCTCAGGTCACATCGCGCTGATCCCGGGGCTGCTGGGGACAAGGGGGGCTCGGCACGTGGCTGGTGGTGCGGGATGGGTGACGGGATGGGGGACACGGCAGGACAGAGGGACATGGAGCGATGGAGGGACACAGGAAGACATGGCAGGGCAGAGGGACACAGGGATGGAGTGACACAGCAGGACAGAAGGACATGGCAGGACAGAAGGACATGGCAGGGCAGAGGGACACAGGGATGGAGTGACACAGCAGGACAGAAGGACATGGCAGGGCAGAGGGACACAGAGGGATGGAGAGACATGGCAGGACAGGAGGACATGGCAGGACAGAGGGACACGGAGGAATGGAGGGACACAGGAGGACATGGCAGGGCGGAGGGACACAGGGATGGAGGGACACAGCAGGACAGAAGGATTTGTCAGGACAGAGGGACATATCAGCCCCTCCCTCCACAAATCTGATTTTCCCTCATCTCTGCCACGGTGGTTTCAGCAGCTCCCCGGGAAGGAGAGCTGGGGTTTGCTGGGATTTCTTCTCCCTGATTTCCTGTCCCTCTTTTCTCTCTGTCCCTGAGGGGCAGCAGCGCTGGGAGGGGACAAGGAGAGCTGAGGTGACATGGTGGCTCTCCAGGGGGGCTGCAGCAGCCTGAGCCCCCCAGCAAATCATGGAATGACCTAGAAGGAACCTGAGGAGATCCTCTGGGAAGGGAACCAAGAGGACATAGTCCAACTCCCATCCAATCGTGTTTGAAAGCCTCCAGTGATGGGGAATTCTCCACATCCCTGGTGAATTCCAGGGACTCTTTGCTCTTACTAAAATTTATTATCCTTGGATCACTATCCCAGGGTGCTCCAGCCTGGCCTTGGACACTGCCAGGGATCCAGGGGCAGCCACAGCTGCTCTGGGCACCTGTGCCAGGGCCTGCCCACCCTCACAAGGAACAATGCCTTCCCAAAATCCCATTTAAACCTAAATCCTGATCCCCTGATCGGTGTGGGCAACACATCCCATATAAAGGGAAGGCCATAGCTCACGTGGCTCATTCAGCTCTCACAGCTCCTTGGCCCCACTGTGGGGACTTCCTGTGGCTGCTTTTCCCAAATCCCAGGCATTTGTCACCCAATGGCACCAGAACATTCCTGCCACAAAAAATAGATTTTTTTGGAGATGCTGCTCCAAGAATGGAGCCATGGGGTGAGGCTGGAGCACCTTCCCGTGGGATATCGCCCATTCCCAGGTGCTGTGGATCTCTGTGTGTCCATGGAGTTTTTTCCTGCTCTAAGGAGCTCCATAATCTGCATTTAGGTTCTTTTGGGAGCCCTGCTCGTGGTGGGGACCCAGCACTGGGGATGGGAAGTGCTGCCGCCATGCCTGGTGTGCCTTGGGGTATTCATCCCCTTCTGATCCTGCTGCAGGGAAATCCCAGGGCTTGGGCATAGGTCAAACAGATTTTGCCCAGGGAAAAAAAAAACACTTGATTTTTGTTGCCTTCACCAGAGTGTGAATGAAGTAATTTTTAAAGAATTATTTGTGGTTTTATACAATCATTCCAATATCAGGTTTTATTTTCTTAAAGGAAAAATAAACCATGCAGGAAGGTGATGAACTTTTACTTGCTGGAAGCTGATTAGCCTCCAATCCCTATCCCAGACCCAAACCCCTCTCATAGAAGACAGATGCATTCTAAAGTTGATGCATTTAGATAAAACATGAAATATTTCCATCAGGACTGGGAGAAATGGGAGAAGGGAGTGGGTAATGGATTG
Source organism: Origma solitaria (assembly GCA_013397895.1). NCBI lineage: Eukaryota > Metazoa > Chordata > Aves > Passeriformes > Acanthizidae > Origma > Origma solitaria. Next base: position 69,392 of record VZRL01001648.1, on the reverse strand, counting down.
CAGAGACATCTTAAAGTACTCCAGTCCCAAACTGATCCGGGGCAGACGCAGGGCTGATCCCTCCTCCTCGGTAAGAGGATGTAGCTGATGATCCCAACAGCTGCTTGGAGCTGGAGAAACTGGAGATAATGGAGGGAGGATGGGGCAGGGCAGGGAAAGGCCTGGGATCTTCCACAGCAGCTGCTCTGGAGGGTTTGATGGGAAAAGCTTGCCAGTATCCCTGGAAATGGAATGGGTTTGGGATTGGGAGAGGTCTGGGTGCTTGATGGCCAATGGAGAGGTGACTCAGCGGGGTTGGAACTGGGTGATCCCTAAGGTTCCTTCCAGCCCAAACCTTCCTGGGAATCTCTAGGAATCTCTGGGAATCTCTGGGAGTCTCTAGGAATCTCTGGGAATCTCCGGGAGTCTCTGGGAGTCTCTGGGTGGGGATGAGCCAAGGAGCAGGCAGCTGCTGAGAGCTCTCCATCCAAACAGGTAAATGCGCAATAACCAAGCATGGCGGGTGATTCCTGGGAAAGGAAACATCCATCGTCTCCAGAGCTGGGAGCACCCTGGGAAGGAGGGGAGGATGGGGTGGCTGTGACCCAGAGCAGGGCTGGAGCTCCCTGATTTCCCACTCTGCACGGCCCTGGGTAACTGTGGCACTTCTCTGCCCGTGGCTCCCATCTGTCCAGCAGGGAATGGCGTGAGACAGACACGTCCCCTCCTTCTGCAGGGCTCCAGGCTGGGATCTGAGCTGGGAAAACGCAGCCAGGCAGGGGTTTGGTTCCATTAGCTCCTCTCTTTTCCCTTTTTAACCTGCCAGACACGATGTTTGGAAGAAGGGCTGTGACTCTGCCAGGCTGCTCTGTCTCACACTGCAGCATTCCTTCCCTGCTGCCCCTGGCAGTGCCAGGTTTGTGCCACTGCAGTTCCAGCAGAGAGCTCCAGGATTCTATGGGATGGCTTGGAGCTGGTCCCAGAGCTGGGAAGAGCTGCTGGAAAAAGGTCCCAGAGCTGGGAAAAGGTGCAGGGCGTGGGCTGAGGAGGACATCACTCGTCCCTGAAAGGTCCCTAAATCCAGAGAGGGAGTAGGAGAAATCCCAGGCATGGAGGGCAGAGGGGCGAGGAGGATTTATTGGGGTGTGCTCCATGTGCACAGCACCTTGTGGGAGCCAGACCTGAGGGGTTTGGGGTGTGAGAGAGCTGGGGATGCTCACCTGGAGAGGAGAAGGCTCCAGGGAGAGCTCAGAGCCCCTGGCAGGGCCTAAAGGGCTCCAGGAGAGCTGGAGAGGGACTGGGGACAAGGGATGGAGGGACAGGACACAGGGAATGGCTTCCCAGTGCCAGAGGGCAGGGATGGATGGGATATTGGGAAGGAATTGTTCCCTGTGAGGGTGGGCAGGCCCTGGCTCAGGTGCCCAGAGAAGCTGTAGCTGCCCCTGGATCCCTGGCAGTGTCCCAGGCCAGGCTGGACAGGGCTTGGAGCAGCCTGGGACAGTGGGAGGTGTCCCTGCCATGGCAGGGGTGGCGCTGGATGGGTTTTAAGCTCCCTCCCTACCCAAACCATTCCATCATTCTCTGATTTCTATTCCTCTATGAACAATTAAATGTGTTTATACTGAAGATTAGGAGTACATGAGACAGGTAATTCTGTTCAGATTGGAAGAGATAAATTTTATTTATTACTTTTTCTGCTTCTCTAAGCCACATTTTCCTCAGCAGCTCCCCCTGGGAGTGGGAAATGTTTGATTAAAGAGGCAGGTTAGAGCAGCTGCCATCCAAGAAAGGCATCAGCACCTGGGAGTGGAACTTTTTGTTTGACAGAGCTGCATTATTAATACTTTTTTGAAGTCCTGGGATGGATCAATGAAGCAGCTGGGCTTTGCCTGTGGAAATGCTGGGCTCTGTTTTGGCAGGGCTGAGGGAGATGTTCCATAATGAGAGCTATTAAAATGTCGTTAGAGATGCAGAGGAGTTTTAAAGTCAGATCTCAGGTTCTGGCAGCGAGTTTTGTGTGAGCAGATTTTTAATCAACTCCTGTGCTTTTTCTTCTTTTTCTTTCCTTTTTTTTTTTTTTTTTTCATTCCCAGAGCTTTGGGAATGTTTCAGTTTTGAGGGTGGCAAATGGATGATGGGGGTGCAATTGATGTGAGGAGACAGGACATGGTGCCCATGGTGCCATGGGGTCCTGGTTGGAAAACCACAGATGGTGCAGATGTCTGTGATGGTTCCCTGTCTTTTAGGAAAAGCCTTTAAGCTGCCAAAAAGGCTCTGAGCAAACCCTTCCTTGGAGGCTCTTTCTAAAGCAGAGTTCAGGCTCCTGCCCAGGGGACACAGAGCTTTAAATCCACATTAATTCATTCTGTAGTGCCTCACTCGTGGTTTTCCTCCCCAAATGAGTGGACTTTGGGGAATCCTACAAACCCTACACCTTCTGCAGTAAAAGTGCTGTTAATTTTCTCCCCCAGCACTGCTGGTTTTAATTGTAACTCCCACGTCAGCTCTAACAACCCATGTGTTTCATGTATTTATTATTTCGTTCGCTGCTGGCCTACCCCAAGGCTGGGTTGTGGTAGAGTTTCAGCGGCTGGGAAGGCTTTAAATCCAGAGGAGATGTTTTTCGTAAAGGGAAAGATGTTTTTTCCAAATTCAGCCACAAGTGTTGGTCTTAAAGTAGGAATTCAGCTGCAGATCTTCTTTGGCCTTTTTCCTGTGGGACACCAGATCAGAGAACCATGGAATTACAGAATGGTTGGGGTTGGAAGGGACCTTAAACTCATCCAGTGCCACCCCTGCCATGGGCAGGGACACCTCCCACTGTCCCAGGCTGCTCCAAGCCCTGTCCAGCCTGGCCTGGGACACTGCCAGGGATCCAGGGGCAGCCACAGCTTCCCTGGGCCAGCTCACAGTGGTTTTTTTTCTGGTTTCAAAGTGCAAGGATAGGAGAGATCCCACACTCAGTGACCATTCTATCATCGTTTTTTGAGTGCTGATTGAGAAAAAGTGACCCAAAATTAAACAAAAACAGGGAAAATGCTCTGCCTCTCTGTTTATCCCAGGCACAACTGTAGGAGGCAGTGCTTAGATGTGATATTTTTGGTTCTTGTGGTTTAATGATTTCGATTTGATATTTTCCTCTCTTAAATGTACAAGGTGTTCGTAGCTCTTGATGAGCAGGGGCTGACTGTGCTCCAGCAGCACTGCCTGCTGTTTCTGGTGCTCTCTGGAGGAGCTGGGCTGGTAAAAAAATCCAGTTTTATGGGATATTGCAAATTAGTTTGGCATCGCCTGCAGTGGCAGGATGGGTAGGGGGTGTTTTAGAGAGATTTTCGTAGCATAATTCACCTTGGAAGAGACTCGTGGAGATGGTGCAGCTGCTCTGGGCAGCTCCATCCTGATGCAGGGTCCTGGACCTGGCTCTGCTCTCTGTCTGTGGGGGCAATTCCAAAGCTGTTCCTTTGTGTCTGACCTCCCCTGAGGTTTAAATCCAGGTGAGATGTTTTTCCCAAAAGGAAAGATGTTTTTCCAAATTCAGCCACAAGTGTTGGTCTCAAAGAAGGAATTCAGCTGGAGATCTTCTTTGGCCTTTTCTCTGTAGGACACCAGATCACAGAACCATGGAATTATGGAATGGTTGGGGTTTGCAGTCTGGTTTTGTTTAATTTGGTCCGGAGGCTTGGGAAGAAGGGCCTGGGGTTCTGTCAGAGGCTGCAGCTTCTTCCTGTCGAGAGTGATGCCTAAAGTAGCTCCCTGAAACAGAGGCCAAGACAAATTAGGAGTATAAAATGCAGACAAATTTATTCAAGGCCTTCGAGGTACATTCGGGCAAGCAAAGTCCCCCTCAGGGACTATACCCAAAATGGACCCTGGGTCACGAGCCCTTCACCTTTGATAAGTTCTGTCCATTAGCATATTGGCCCTTAATTCTCCACTCGCACCTCAGGTGATGATGTTCACCACCCCAGGCCTGCTCCCCCCAGCTCACAGCTGTTTCCATATTTTCGGGCCCTAAGGCAATGAACATGTCCTTGAATCTGTACTCAGAGAGCCTTGTTTGGCCAAAGGTGCTGGAACAGAGGATTTTAGCACTTTGTGAGAAGCACAGAACTACAGCAAGTTACAGATACATGAGGAGCAAAAAACTAGAAATAATTAAGGCATCAAAAGCCAGGAGCCCACTGGTGCTGGGATGGGCATGGGGAGCCAGGGCTGGCACACTCCAGGAGGTCCCAGGGCATGGAGAGAGCTCCAGACTGTGCCAAAGGAGGGAATTGCAGCTCCCAGCGCAGCATTCATCCTCACAAAGAGGGGAAGGAGCAGAGGGGAGCACTGTGAGCTGGAGGCTGAGCCCAGACCCGGTGTTCGCAGTTCTCCCAGGCATTTCGGGATGCAGGAAGGAGCATCCCAGCAGTGGGGCTGCTCTGCCTGCTCCGTGCAGTGCAGGGACCCCATCCCTCGAGCTTCCTGCCGCTCCCGAGCCAGACGAGCAAACGTGACCGGGAATCCACCCGGGATGGCTTTGACTCCCCCAGGCTGGTATTTCCTCCCGGCTCCCTCTCCCCCTGCATGGCCCCTTCTCCCCAAAGCGAGTCAGGCATCCCTGGTGACCCTGACCCCTGCAGATCCCCTCCCTCCCTCCCTCCCTCCCTCCCACACA
>VZRL01001648.1:47479-64415 GCA_013397895.1 Origma solitaria | reverse complement strand
CACCCAAAATGGACAGTGGGTCACGGGGGTTTAATATTATTTTAATATTATTCTAAATTTATTTTATAATAATAATAAAATATTTTATTATTATTTTAATATTTTTATGAATTTTAAATTTTGTAAATTAAAAAAAAATTTAATGAAGTTTTAAAAGAATAAATCAATATCACCTCTGAACCTCTGCATTCAGATTTTTGTGAACCATTAGGAGTCAGGTTTTCCGTGCATTTCTCTGTGGTTGTGAGGCCCAGAAAGTTTAATTAAAGAGCTGTTTGGGGCTGTTAAGGAGCCCAGCAGCTGAGCTGGAGCATTCAGTCTTTGCACCAGCAGTGGGGAGTGCTCCCAAAAGCAGATCTGCAGAGCAGCAGGGCCAACACCCCTTTGTCCACTCTGCAGGGGCTCCATGGTTTTTATCCTGGGCTGGGCTTGGGTTTTCAGTCCAGAAGATCCTGTCCATGTTGGAGAACATGACATCTCCTCACCAGTACTTCTGGTTTCTCCTCACCAGGAAGGGTTTCTGGTTGTGCAGCCCAGGGCTGCTCTGCAGTGCGAACAGGGAATGGCCATGGCTGGGAATTCACCCTGCAATGACTTCCTGATCCTAATTAAAACAACTTGTGTGTTGTTAGTTTTAATTTGCTGGGTTTATTTTCCCCCCTCAGAAACAGTTTGCAGAAGCAGGTTGTGAACATGGCTCTGCTGCAGCTTGGGAGGGTTTGGATCAATGTTGTTCCAAGGAATCTCTTTTCATGGAATCCTGGCATGGCTTGGGTTGGAAAGGACCTTAAAATTCATCTTGTGCCACCCCTGCCATGGCAGGGACACCTCCCACTGTCCCAGGCTGCTCCAAGCCCTGTCCAGCCTGGCCTTGGACACTGCCAGGGATCCAGGGGCAGCCACAGCTGCTCTGGGCACCTGTGCCAGGGCCTGCCCACCCTCACAGGGAACAATTCCTTCCCAATATCCCATCTATCCCTGCCCTGTGGCAGTGGGAAGCCATTCCGTGTGTCCTGTCCCTCCATCCCTTGTCCCCAGTCCCTCTCCAGCTCTCCTGGAGCCCTTCAGGCCCTGCCAGGGGCTCTGAGGTCCGAGAACCATCTTCTCCTCTCCAGGTGAGCACCCCCAGCTCTCGCAGGTCCAGAGCAGAGGGGCTCCAGCCCTGGAGCAGCTCCATGGCCCCCTCGGACCTGCTCCAACACTCCTTATCCTTTTTGTAATAGGGATCCCAGAGAGGGACCCCGTAATAGATGGGTCTCATGTGAGGGGCAGAATCACTTCCCTAGTGGCTCTGCCCACTGCTTGTGATTTTTCAAAATTTATTTATCCTTCCATCCCTCCTCTCTGAAGGAGGTGGAGCTGCTCCCTGCACACCTGAGCCTCTCAGGGATGGCCCAGCTCATTCCCAAGGAGCTGCTCCCAGCCCTCATTAACATTTGCTCCTGACTTAGGACTCCTTAATGGCCCTGGGCTCCCTGCCAGCCCTGGCTGTGTCCCCCAAGGTGTGGGGACAGAGCTGAGGTGGGGCACAGCCACAGCTCCCTCAGCCAGGGAGGAATTCCTTCACCCAAACCTGGCTGTGGGGAGCCCCTTCAGCCTCCCCCGGGCGCTGTGCACCCAGCGAGATGTGAGAACATGAACCCTGCTCCTTTTCACAGCACTCCGCTGCCTTTTCCCAGCTTTAATCTCCCTGAATGTGTTTTTGTTTCATTTTTATATTCCTTCCAGGCTTTTACTGGAATTCCCACAGGCCGGAGCGGGCCGGGGATGCTGATTGGAAACAGAATAGGGCTGGAAGGAGCCGAGATAAGGGGGCTGATAAAGCTGATGTGCAGAACCAGCCTGGGACTGTGCTCACCCCCTGTCCCTGCTCCAGGAGTGACCCACTCTGGGAACTGCTGCTCCTCAGGGAAGGGAACGGAGCTGGGAAGGGCTGGAGCCCCAGGAGCAGCTGAGGGAGCTGGGAAAGGGCTCAGCCTGGAGAAAAGGAGGCTCAGGGGGACCTTGTGGCTCTGCACAGCTCCTGACAGGAGGGGACAGCCGGGGGGGTCGGGCTGTGCTCCAGGGAACAGGGACAGGAGGAGAGGGAACGGCCTCAGGCTGGGCCAGGGGAGGCTCAGGGTGGATATTGAGAGGAATTTCCTCATGGAAAGTTATCAGGAGCAATTCCTTCATGGAAATTGTTACACACTGAAGGCGCTGCCCAGGGAGGTGTCCCCATCCCTGGAGAGGTTTAAAAGCCCTATAAGTGTGGCACCTGGGGACATGAATAACATTTGCACTCAGTGACTTTGGAGGGCTTTTCCAGCCTGAACAATTCCATGATTCCATGTACAGCCCTGCCCATCCAGGAGAGCCGAGTGCCAGAAACCGAGGGACAGCAATCACCACAGCATGAAGTGGCTCTGCTGGGATAAATGAGTGGATTTTCCTTCTCAGCTCAAGCCTAAAAGTGGGTTAAGCCTGGAGGAGAGTAGGTGGATTTTTCTGAAGCCTTAACATCAACAGTTGCCATCTCCAAGACAGCCCGGGAGCTGCTGGCTCTGAGCAGGGTGCAGGAATCGGGAGATGATTGATGTGTTTAAAACCATGCCCTGAATTCCTTGTCTTTGGAGCTCCTGGGAGCTCCAGGGAGCAGGGAGGGAACGGCCCCGTGGCTGTGCAGGTCTGTGGTTTAACCTTGTTTTTCAGTGAATTAATATCATTAAATATTTAGGGCTGAGCTGATTCCTTGGGGTATTCCCTTTACTGCAGGTTTGATGGGAATGGCACAGCACTTCGAGCCACTTCCCCTTTTTACATTACCTTTTTTTTTGTTTGCTTCACTTCCAAACCGGGAAAAAAATCAGCAAAGTCATTCCTTTTCATTGTCCTGTTGATTGCAGAGCACTGGAGTGTGCTGGAATTCTGGAAACGCTGCTCCAGCCCAGCGGGAGAGCTGCTGCAGCAATCTCCAGCACATTTAATCTGATGACTGCAAAACAAATTCAGCCCCGTGGGTTTGGAGGAGCCCTGAGAGAGCTGCTGGCTGCTGGCTGGGTAAATCCTGCAGGAATTGCTGGAGTTTGACAGGAAAGTGAGGTTTTGTGCCCTCAGGAGATGCAAGTGTGGAGCAGGAGCAGCCATCCTGTGGTGTCTGCAGCACTCCAGACCGTCAGGCAGTGCTGGAGCTTGGTGGAGTTGCTCCTTACCGGGGATATTTTTGGGGGAGCCTAGAGGAGCAGAGCTTGTCCATGCCTCGGAGCTCTCAGGTGAGATGTGCAGAGGCATTTTGGAGATTTATGTCCAGTGGGATCCCAGGTTTTTCCATCCTCTCCTCGCTTGGGGCCAGGCTGGCTGCAAAGTCAGTGTTGTCACATGCTTTGGTGTCTGTGCCTTTGCTTTGGGGACATCGGGGCTGCCTGGCAGGAAAAGTGGTGCAGCCTGAGGGCAGGGAATAGGAGTGCCTTTCCAAGCTGGATGGTGGGTCATCCACTGGGGATGTTGGACAGAGTTTTGTTCGTGTGGAGAGGAGTTGGCAAACCCCAAAAATGGTGCTGCAGGCACTGCTTGCCCTGGTTCCAGGAGGGGCTGAGCCCTTTGGAGCTCCCTGGGCAGATCTTGGGTTGAGGAGGCTCCACAGTTGGAAACTTTGGTGAGGATGAGCATGGATGGGGCTGAAGAAGCTTCCAGCAACTTTACAGATTTCCCAGGATGGTGGACACTGACCCTAGCTCTCTGTGGGGCTGGGGTTTGCTGCTTCCACAGGGATGTGGGGACACTGTCTGGAGGTGTCACCTCCTCTGCAGCTCCTCCAGATGTGCCAGTGCTGATGGTTCCAGCAGAGCTTTTTCCTCCTGACCTGACAGGAGCCAGGGAATGGCTGGAGCTGGGCCAGGGCAGCTCAGGCTGGAGATCAGGGAAAGGTGTAGTTGCACTGTTTTAGAAATCCTTCTCTTCTTTCTCATGGAGAATAGAGATAAGCTGCACTTTTTGTACTTTTTTAATCTCTGTGTTTGGTATTAGGTGTTGTAGAGCTGTGACCAATGCCTTTGGGAGGTGGATTCCCTGCTGACCAATGGTTGCTAGATTATTAATGGATATATAAAGAAGTTTCTGTAAATAAAGTCTCTCTTTTCGCTCCTGCCTGCATCTCTGCCAGCTTCTGAGAATCTCACGAATATCATGAAATTTAAAACCAACAGAAAGGCTCTTCCCCCAGAGGGTGCTGGGCACTGCCCAGGCTCCCCAGGGAATGGGCACGGCCCCGAGGCTGCCACAGCTCCAGCCAGGGATGCCCACGGTGGGATTTTTGGGTTACCAAGGACAGGCAGCTCACAAAGCCATGCTCCTCTGGGACATCACTCCCAGGATCCCTGGAAAACCCCCCTGAGCTGGGATTTGTTGTGTCTCTCTCCCTTCCTGGCACTGAGATGCAAAGCCAGGTGGCCAGGGTTGCTTTTCACAAGCTGGGAATGTTTTAATGTCCTGGAAAGAGAAACTTTGAAACCTTCCACAAGGAGGATTTCTCCCACCATGATAATGGATACCGCTTAAAAATAATGGCTTTAAAAAATAATTCCTGGTGCTTTTTGGAGGATGATGTGATATATTGCTGTACTTTAGGAAATCCTTCTTTTCCAGTCAGTGGAATGGTTTGTTAACCATGGTTAATTCGTGGATTGAGCTTTTCTTCTTCTCCTTAATTACTCCTCAGAGTGGTGGAATGCACTGCTCACTTCAGGGAGCCTGCAGAGGTTCCAGGGTGGGTTTTCCTGGTGTTTTCCAACCTCCGTGTGTCCATAAAGGTGGGAATTCCAGGAGTCCTCTTCACTGCTCCGGTGTTTTTAGTTCTGGAGGTGTTTTGAAAATGAGGCGGAATGGAGAAGCAGCAAATTATTGGCTGCAGAGGTTCTCAGATGGGAGAGAATCCAGAGGATTCTGAGGCACTGGAACAGAAGGTGTGGAATAGAGGAATATAGAGGAATTCTGTGCTGGAGAATATTCCTCAGGTAGGCTGCTTGCAGCTAAAGGAGCTGGGAATTGAGGGAGAGCGCGCTCAGGAGTCTGGACCTCGGTGGAGTTGGAGGAGCTTGAAGCAGGGCTGGTGAAACTGGGTCTGATCAGGTGGGAAATTTCCAGTTAGGAAGTGGGAGTGAAATTCAAGCCACTTAAAAGTGTTGGGTTTCCTGGGGTTTGTGGAGGAAAAAAAAAAAAAGTGTTTTATTGGGGGAGGGAGGAAATGTCCTGTTATCTCAGGGGGTTAAAAATAACACAGAATTTTCAGTTTCAAACAGTTTCAGTTAATTAAAGTCAACTTGTACTGAATAAAAGAAAACAAGAAAGAGGCAACTTATCCACAGAGGTGAAACCTTTCATTTCTGGGCTGATTCAAAATGACTCATTTTTCTTTTATTCTTTTTTATTTTTCCCCTTTTTTAAAACTCAAATATTGGGAAAGTCTTCTGTTCGACACACGATTTCTTTCCAGCAATTCCCTTTAACCCCGAGAGCTCCCCCACATCCCAAATCCATCCTTTCCTCAGTCTGGGCTGTTAGGGAAGTGATGAATCACTAACAAATGTGTTTTCCCCCACTCAAAGGCAGAGGGAGGAATGAAGAGCAGATTTTAATTTTATTTTTTTTTGCAAGGCAGAGACATCCCTGCTGTTCAGACAAGACTTGTCAGCCCTGTCTGGGGCTCTCCCAAAATCCACACCATTCCCAGTGTGGAGGCAGTGGGATGGGGGAGAGTGTCTGACCCGGGCCCTTCTCAGCTTCACTTGTGATGGATAATCCAGGTTCAAAAACCGGAGTTTTGTAGGGAAAAAGGAGATTTTTTTTTTCTCTGGATTCTACTGCATCGGAAACTCTGGGAAATTCTCTAGGTTTTCTTAGTAAAGAAATGGAGAAAAAGGAAAATTGGTTTGAGCTGGGAAGTCATTGTTGGTGGGTGGGATGCTCTGCTGCAGCCGTGGGAGCAGAAAATACAGGAATGGGCATGAGCCAGGCTTTGGATAGGGAGTTTTTCATGGGGAGAAAGAGGATTTTAAACCCTGGAGAGAAAAAAAGGGATGGAGATGTCCATATCCAGCAATGAGATTTGTTGGTCCAATGTTGTGGAGGATGAAATAGGAAAGGCTTATAAATATTATTGCCTGGCAAAAGATGCTGAGAATATGGAAACTATAAGTGAGATTGAAATGAAGACAAGCTTTGAGATACCAAACCCCAGTTACTGAACAACTGGAAAACAATGGTGTGGCCACTGAAGGTAATCCCCTTTGGATTAAACAATCCCCTCTGCTTGCAGACAGGTCCCAGGGTCAGAGCAGACCCTGCCAACTTAGCAGAGGGTCCAAAAAGCAGTTTTTAGAGTTTAAACTATAATGCCGTATGGTAATGGAATGACTCTCATAGGCTGTGTGTAAATGTTGTAGGATTTGTAGCTTGTTCTAGATTGGTTAGTGAAAATTAGAATATTCAGCACAGAAGATGATTTATTGTATTGTAAACGGCAACCACGGGATTCTGTACTCTATTCTGTATTCTGTTTTCTTCTCTCTCTCTCTCCCCTCTCTCCCTGCTCTGAGCTGTGTCTGGCAGCTCCCAGCAGCTCCCCTACACCCACACCTTTCACAATAAACCTCATGCTCTAAGACCAAACTCCAGAGATCTCTCGTCTCCATCCTGACCGTCTGAAACAAACCACACCAACACCTCAGATGGCAATCCTACAGTCCAATCCCATGTGCTGAGCACATCCTCCTTGGGATCTCACCCACACTGGGAGTTGCTGGAAGTTTCTTCAGCCCCAGCCATACTCATCCTCATCCAAATTTCCATCTGTGGAGCCTCCTCAGCCCAGGGTCCGACCCAGGGAGCTCCAAAGGGCTCAGCCCCTCCTGGAACCAGGGCAAGCAGTGCCTGCAGCACCATTTTTGGGGTTTGCCAACTCCTCTCCACACGAATAAAACCCTGGTTTCTGTTTATTTGCCCACAGCCTCCTGAGCTCTGGTTGCAGCATTCTGGGCCCAGCCTGAGCTGATGAAAGGAATTTACACAAAGAAATCTTTAGCTTGGGGCTCTCAGTGCCCCCCAACACCTGGGAAAGCAGCAGCTCCTGGCCTGGAGTAGCTTGAAGGGAATTTGAAGGCTCCCAGGCAGCCAAGATAATTTGGGTGTAAAAATCCCGGTGGCAGGGGAGAGGTGGGAGGTGAGGAGCTCTGTCAGAGGAGCTCGGAGGAGCATTTGGGAGTTGAGTCAAGGTTGAAACCGCAACAATTCCATCGTTTGTACAGAAACCTGGCAGCCGCCGGCGTGGAATGAATCACAAATGTGCACATGTTTTGCCTGGGGTGAAAATCTGAGCGCTTTTTGGCTGTGAAATGGCAGCTTGTTAGGCTGGAAAACACTCTTTTTTATTTTCTTTATTTATTTTTTATTCTCGGGAGCTGTGTTGGAGGGGAAGGTCGGGGCTGATGCTCCTGCCCTGGGCTGTGTTGGGATGAGGTTCTGGTGCTTCCTCCTCTCATTTCTGCACATCCCCCACGGGAAATGGTGCCCAGCAGCCAAAAATAACCTCCAGACACTGACCCAGAGGCAGAATTTTCATGCCAGGTCAGAGCCTGAGCGCTGACCCTTGGAACAGCAGCTCCTGGGTCCCTGCGAGGCGCTGGGTGCTTCTCTTCCCTGCAGTCCAAACTTTCCCTCTCGTGAAGTTCCCTGGTTCTAATTTGGGATGAGAATTGGTCACACGTGAGTGGTAGGAGCTGGGGAGGCACTTAGAGGTGTAAAGCTCGGCTCAGGAAGGTCCAGCTCCCCCAGGAGCAGTGTCTGTCTGTCCCCTGTCCCTCAGCACAGCTCCCCAGGGAATGTCCCTGTCCCCAAAGTGGTGACTGCAGCGTGAGTGGCTGCATTTGAGCTAAAATCAACCGTGCTCTGAGCTGTGGCCACCCCTGAAAGGGACAGCTGTCCTTGCTGAAGGACAGCAGGGTGAGTGGAGGTGTCCCTGAGGCTGGATGGGTTGGGACAGAGGTGCCATAGGGACTGTCCTGGATAGCCCCACACTCCTGAGAGGGTCAGACAGGAGCTGCGTTTCCCAGCCAGCAGTCAGGATGTGGGCTTTCCCCTGATGCCTTCAGTAGATCTAATTTTTTTGCTTTTCATGGATCTGTAACTTGCTGCAGTTCTGTGCTTCTCACAAAGTGCCAAAATCCTCTGTTCCAGCACCTTTGGCCAAACAAGGCTCTCTGAACACAGATTGAATGACATGTTCATTGCCTTGGGGCCCAAGAATATGGAAACAACAGTGAGCTGTGGGGAGCAGGCCTGGGGTGGTGAACATCATCACCTGAGGGTGCGAGTGGAGAATTAAGGGCCAATGTGCTAATGGACAGAACTTATCAAAGGTGAAGGGCTCGTGACCCAGGGTCCATTTTGGGTGTCATACCCAATGGTGGAGTTTGCTTGCCCGAACGTACCTTGAAGGCCTTGAATAAATTTGTCTGCATTTTATACTCCTAATTTGTTTTGGCAGTGCTTTAGGCATCACCCCCAAGCTCCCCTGAGGTGTCCCTGGTGCCACCCCTGCAGGGCAGCAGCACACTGTGCCCAGGAGCCCAGACTCACCAGGCACTGGCCCTGTGCCCCCTGCCAGCCTCACACCCAGCCCCGTGTCCCCTGCATGTCCCCAAGCTCTGTTCCCCAGCGCCAGCTCAGGACAGGGCAGTGCTGGGGGCGCTCAGCTTTGTCCCCTTTGCTTTTGGGAGCACTGATGACTCCACGGGGATGTGTTCCATGTTATCTCTGCAGGCTGGCAGGAAACACAGGTTTAAATGAGCAAGCAGCTGCCATCCTGCCCCCCGAGGGGTTTGTGGATCTCCCATCACAATCTGGAGCCCTGCTTTTGTTAAATCCCCTCTGTTCACTTCTCTGAGCTCTTATCTTCCCCAAACCCCTGAATTTGGCTGAGTCCAAGCAGACCTGAGTGTGAATTTGGCAGCTCTGTGCTGGTACAGAGCGTGTGACGGGACTGGAGGCACCAGGCCGAGAGCACAGGAAATTCCAGGTGGGATTTCTGCCCATCTCCTCTTGCCAGGATGCGATAACTCAGAGTTTCCTCAGCCGCAGGACCTGAGCCAGACCTTCCCAATGCATTCCCTGATTTCTGCCGGGGTGAGGTCATTGGCTCTTATCAAGCCTGGAAAATGGAGCAGTCTGGCTCGCTCCCCTGCCCCCGGGTATTTGTCTCCTGGGCCACTGCAGGGAGGTTGATAAACCATATTTGTCTTGGATCCACCGGGACAGAGGGCTGGCAGTGCCAGGGCTGCATGGCAGGAGCAGAGCAGGGACACAGAACTCTGTGCAAGGAGTTTGAGACTCCACAAAACATCAGGAAAGCTTTTCCATCAGGAAAGCTCTGTGGGTCTCTTGCAGGAATATCCTCCGGTGCTTCCCAGGACAGGAGGGATTGGAGGTCCATTTCCTGCTGAGGGCTGGGAATGTAAATTCTGCAAACCCCTGTCCTGCAGGAAAAACTCGCTCTGTTCCTGCTCTTCTCCTCTCATCTCCTCTTGGAGCCAGGGCTGGGGGCTGGAGAGAGCTCCTTGTCATCCTGGCCTTGAAGGCTTTGAAATCCAGGGGATTCCTGGGAGTTTTGGGGCTGTTTGCACACCAACATTCATGTGCTCTCCAGGATGAGGGGACAGAGCCTCAGGCTGTGCCAGGGGAGGTTCAGGTTGGACATCAGGAGGAATTTCTTCATGGGAATCATTGTTAAACCTTGGCAGGGGCTGCCCAGGGAGGTTTGGAGTCCCCATCCCTGGAGGTGTCCAAGGAAAGTTGTAGTTGCACTGTTTTAGAAATCCTTCTCTTCTTTCTCATGGAGAATAGAGATAAGCTGCATTTTTGTACTTTTTTAATCTCTGTGTTTGGTATTAGGTGTTGTAGAGCTGTGACCAATGCCTTTGGGAGGTGGATTCCCTGCTGCCCAATGGTTTCTAGATTATTAATGGATATATAAAGAAGTTTCTGTAAATAAAGTTCTCTTTTCACCATCGTGGCATCTCCTGCCTGCTTCTCTGCCAGCTTCTGCCAATCCCACAAATATCATGAAATTTAAAACCAACAGGAAAGTGGCACTCAATGCTCTGGGGACAAGGTGGGGATCAGGCACAGCTCGGACTTGATCCTGGAAGTCTTTTCCAACCTAAACATTTCTGTGATTCAGTGATCAGAACGAGAGAATGACAAAAATCAGGGCTCCAAACCCTGGCTGTGCCGTGTTCTGCCCGTCCTGGCCGTGTCCATCCCACCCAGAGCAGGTTTGTGGGATCATCCCTCCATGGCTTTGGTGTTTATTTATGTTTGTCTTCCAAGCCCACAAAACAAAACCACAGAGAGGGACGCTCTTGGAGAGCTGGTGCTGCAAACAAGGCCTTGGAGTGGCCGCGATTGGAGAATTTGCTGTTCATTTCCTTTGACAATGGAGCAATAAAGAGGAGTTTATTTACGAGCGACAGCGAGGGCCAGTGTTTATGGCACTTGTCCCCACTCAGTGTCACACAAGTTTTATTGGGATGTTTTTAGTTGTTTTTAAATGAATCCCACAGAATCCTCTGGATAGGCCTTGTAGACCAATTCCAGTGCTCATTCCCTGTAATTCAGTAATTAATTTAATTGCTGCGAGGCCAACTAGGACAGGCTGAGGAGTGGTTCTGTGGGGATTTAAATGAAAACCATGTAAAAATGCCCCTCCAGCTGAAGCTTTTAAGCCCTGAATGAAGATAAAACATCATTTCCAAGGTGTTTGGCTTGAGTTAAGTGAAGGTTTGAGCTCAGGCCAGGAGTGTTTGCTGTCAGTGCTCCAGGAGGGGACAGGACAGGAATGCTCAGAGCAGAGGAAGGAGGATCTGGAGGGGAAATGTGGAGAACAGGGGATGGAAAATGCACTAAGGTGTGAGTGTGGCCTGTGGGGTGAGGGCTGGGCCAGGCTGGGTGACACCAGAGCCCCTCCTGAAGCACCAGGAGCTCCGGGTGGGATGAACTCTCGCGGCTGCTCAGGAAGGAGGTGGTTGAGGAGCTCTGAGGAGTCTGTGGGGTTGGGTGAGATGACCTTTAAATGTCCCTTCCAACCCAAACTGTGTCTTATGATTCTGTGATCTCCCAGCACATCTTGGGAACGTTAGAAATGGCTTCTTTTCTGGTTTTCTATTTAAAAAAACCCCAAACCCAAACCAAGTGAGGCCATCAAACCCCGCAGAGCAGCTGGCCCTTGTGGTCCTCCCTCCCAGCGCCTCCTTCAGAAGGGACTCTCTTTTCTCAGCTTCCAAGATGTTGATCTGCTCCACGTTTCAAACCCTTTCCATGTCCCCACAAGGACAGGAAACAATCTCTCAGCCACGTTCTCCCCCCCTCAATTAACGGGATGAGATTTTGATGCTGTCTCATGGCTCAGGAAGTTGGGATTTGCCCTGAGGAGGATAAAGCTGAAGGCTGAGCCACCCCTTCCACCCTCCTGTGACCACTCTGTGGCAGCTCCCAAACTCTCCCCAAAGCTCTCTTCTTTCCCTGCCTCTTGCCCTACTTTTCCCTGCAGCCAGCGTATCCTCATTCGGGGTCATCCTCCCTTCCCCCTGCCCAGGCTTTGTCCCCAAGAGCCCCATCCCCACCCTGCAGAGCCCCCCGTGCTGGGCGGGCACAAAGGAGCAGCAGCACAGCTGCAGATCCGGGTAATGAGCTCCAGGAGAACCTGTGCTCCCGTTTTTCCTGTCCGAACAATGCGTGCAGCTGAGCTCTTTCTTCCGAAAAGGTTTCGCTTCCCTGGAATTTTCTGTCCTCTCCGTGGGTGGGTGGCTGCATTCACTCTTCCATAATAGCTCCAGCGTCCTCCGTGGGAAATGTCCTTGTTCTTTTTCTTCCTGCTTTGGCTCTGTCCCGTCGGATTGGCAGGCACAGGGTCAATCCCAAATTATCGCTGCTCCGCGGAGCAGGGAGGAGAAGGTTGAAATCCTGTTGCATAAGCAGCCCTGGAGCTGTGTGTGCCACAGCTTAGAGCTCACCTCGGGTGGCTCCTGGAGGTGCTTGGGGAGGAAGGATTGGATGGGAAGGGGGAACAAGGGAAATGAGTGACACTGGGAGTGACACGGGTGGCTGCCGTGGGCACGGTCAGCATCAGGGGAAATTCTGGGATGGAAGGAGGAGTGGGAATTGCTGCCAGAGGTTGATGTCCTGCAAAAAACTTTGACCTTGACCTGGTCCATCCAACACACAGGGCCATCAGGCGATTCCAAGCAAGCACAGAATTGCCATTTTTGCTGCCCTGGCTCCAGAGGAAGTCAGGCACAAGCTCCACACCTTTCCAGAGGCAAAGGGGGCTGGGCTGTGGGGTGTCAGGGGGAAGTGGGGCAGTGCCAGGGTGTCCTGGGTGGTACACTCGATGCTGGTGTCACCGGTGTGAGGTGCCAGCAAAGCCTGGCCCCACAGAGCCCTGGTTTTCCGTCGCTTAATACACAGGGCCTTCCTGGTGGAATTCCAGCTGGGATGTCCAGGCCTCTCTGATGCAGAGTTTGAAGTGATCTAAGCAGAGTTCTGGCAGGACATTGCCATCAGGCACTCAGGGGGAAGGAAAGGCCCATTAGGTCTTCTGCTCCATTCCCCCACCAGGGCTGTCCCCAGCCTTGTCCCCAGGGCTTGTCCAGCCCTGTTATTTCAGGTTTCAGCCAGTGCCACATGCAGGGGAAGTGACTCAGCCTGACAGACCCTGTTAGGGGCTCTCCAAGGCTCTGATTTTGGGTTGTTTAATACAGTTTCCCCTCATTTGGGGAGAGTATAAAGCTCAGCATAAGTTTCACATATTCAAACGAGCCAGAGGAGAACATGGGTCACTTTTTTGTGTCTGCAGCTGGGGCTGCCCCCAGGGAACACCTTCGTCTGGGATGGGATGGGACGGGATGGAACAGGATGGGACAGGATGGGACGGGATGGAACAGGATGGGACAGGATGGGACAGGATGGGACGGGATGGAACAGGATGGGACAGGATGGGATGGGATGGGATGGAATGGAATTGGATGGGATGGGGGGGGACGGGATGGAACGGGATGGGATGGGGTGGGATGGAATGGAATGGAATGGTGGAGAGTCCCTGTAGAAACCCATCTGATTCCTGAGAGCACTAATGGGCCTTAATGACCCCGAGCAGCCTCACCTGGGACCCCCACCCTATCCCAGCAGCCCCATTTAAGCTCAGCCCTGGGCTAAGCTGAGCTCTCCTAGACTGTGGTGGAGACTTTGTTTTTGGCTGTGCCTCCTGGATGGTCCATGGACCTCCACTGCACGGAATTCAGCTCCTGGTAGAACTCCTTGGGCTTCTGCTCCCTGTGCTGTCTCCTGGGTGGCCTCTGTACCTGCTCCAAACCTGCTTTGCCCCCCAGCTTCTGCCCAGGCTTCCCTTTGCTGTGCTCCAGGAGGGATCTGGCTCTGATTCCTGCCTGGGGTGTTCCCCTTTGGAATCTGTGCCTGTCCTGGGGTCCCCCAGCTGCTCCCTCCCAGCTTCCCTGCCCCTGTACCAGTCTCCCTGGCACTGGGATGCCTGGGAAGATTCCTACACTGCTTTTAGGAGTGAGTTGGTTTTGGCAGCTGCTGTGGAACTTCAGAAATCTCCTTTGCAGCACAGAAATAGCCGTTCTGGAGGCGTTTGGCCCGAGGTTGAGTGGTAAAGGTGATGGTTTGGGATCCTGAATGGGGTGGGTAAGGAAAGCCCAAGGCAAACCCAGCTGGTCTTTGAGCCCTGTTTTGGGGTTCAGGATGGAGATAGGAGGGTGCTGAGGGTGCAGGGATGCTCAGCAAGGGTGGAAAAAGTCTTTGTGAGCAGAGCTGCTCCCTGATGAGCACCGGAAGGAGATGGGGCAGCCTGGCTGGGGAGCAAGTCCTGTGGGGATAAAGCAACTTAGCAGAAAGGCTGAAAATTCCCCAGAAAGTGGGATTTTTGTAAAGGAAACAGAGAATTCCTGTAACAGGCATAGAGTCTGGCCTGTTCCTGCCCCTGGCTGCTGCAGCACTGCACTCAGCAGCCTCAGCAGCCCTGCCTGGATGATGTGCTCCCAGGAAGGCTGTGACCCTGCTCTCTGAGCTGCTCACTCAGCCCTGCAGCTGGAATCGCTTCCCAGGGAATCCGTGCCCTTGGGAAGCAGCCCGGCTGCTCCCAGAGTTCAGGGCAAAGAGGAGATAAACCTGCTTGGAAATGTAAAGCAAATCCGTGATGTTCTTGTAAGAACCACAGATCCAGCGGTGCCAGGAGGGAGAGGTGGCCGTCGGTTAATCCTGGGGAGAAGCTGCAAGGAAAAGCTTTGGTGTAAATGTCATGAAACCCTCATTATGCAGCAGCTTCTGCCCCAGAATTGCAGGGCAAAGAGCTGCAGATAGTGCAGGAATCTGCGCCTGGGGTCCTGTTACAATTTGGGCTGGGAGGGACCTTTAAAACCATCCCATTCCACCTTGGTCAGGGGCATCTTCCACTGTCACAGGTTGGGATTCTGCCCCAGCCTGGCCTTGGACACTTCCAGGGACCCAGGGGCAGCCACAGCTTCTCTGGGCACCTGTGCCAGTGTTTTACTAGTAAAAAACGTCCCTCTAAATCAATCTTTTAGCTTAAAACCATTCCCCCTTCCTTCCCTGCCATCAGAACCTAAACAGGGCATGCTCAGGTCGTGCCCTGCCCGGGGAGTATTCCCTGTGTGTGATTTCCAGGGCTGTGGGAAGGCTGATCCCCAACAGGACCCACTGAACTCTCGCTGCCTGTGATCTCAGGCAAAGCTGGACCTGGCAGGGGCTTCAGCCCCTGGAGATGGAATTGTGAAGGTCCTGGCACATCCATTGATGGGAGAAAATCACCTCCCAGAAAAGCTTGGGACTGAGAAGGGACAGACATTCCTGATATTTTTCTCTCTGTCAGCTGTGTTTGGTCTGGGATTAATTCCCATGCTGTGCTGATAAACCCTGCTGGCTCTGCCTTTGGGGCTTTTGGCTGCTCAGGGCTCCCAGGGGCTCACCCCCTCTGGCTTGGTCCCGGTTTTTTGGTGTTTCTCTTCATTTTACAGAGCTGAGGATTGCCTGGATACCCGTGGATTCTGTGACCATGGAGAGCTGGGGAAATCCCAGATGAAATCCCAAGTCTCCTCCATTCCCTCCCCTCTTTCCCATGCATGATCTTCCAAGGAGATGGTGTCAGGAGTGACACACAAGTGTCTGCAGTGGATCAAAGCAGCTTTCTGCTCGATTGATTTGTTATTTTCCCTCTCTGGGGTATGGATATCTCCTGGCAGGTCGCAGCGTGCCTGGGGCTGTTTGTCTGCCCTCAAATAAATCTCACACCTCATCCACAGTGGGAATTAGAGGGAATGCAGAGGCTGGATGCTTCCCAAGCCATGGCAGATGCTCGTGCAGATGGTGCTGGCACAATTCCCGCTGACAAATCATGGAGTGAGATTGTCCAGCCCCTCCCAGGAAAGGGCGTGTGGGGTCTGGGGTGACCCCGCAAGGCTGGCCCAAGGGGGCTGATCTGAGTCTGTCCCTTGTCCCCACTCGTGGCTGCTGGCAGGGCTGTTGCCACTCTGGGGGGACCTGGGTTGAGATGTCTGGGTAGAGCCAGAGGGCTCCGAGTCTTTTTGCTGATGGAGAGGAACAAGAAGCTTTGAGGTTTTAAACACATTTTTCCTCAGGTATTCCTGTAGTTGGAAGAGTCTTTAGTTAAGGGATGAATTTGGAAAGGGAAAGTCTGTGTTTGCCAAGGGAGTGAAAATCTCCTCATGGGACTGAAGTGATGGCGCTGCCAAATGCCCAGGGCAGAGACTCTCAGCCTGTTCAGACCATCCTGAATGTCCACAGCACGTTCTGAGAGTGAATCCTTTCCATTCTGGGAATTCCCACTGAAATTCCTGACCTTGGAATAGGGCAAGATCCCACTCTGGGCAGACAGGACTGTCCCCATGCTCTGGTCAGGACAAGCTGAGGGACACATCGACTTCTCCCCACTGCTTGGTCCAATTCTTTATTTCTGACATCAAAAGGGAAGTTTGGGAAAGGATGAGCAGGATTCCTGTACCCAGCTGCTCCAGGACTTGTATTTTGGGACATTTGTGTCTCGGGCTCTGCTTTACAGCCCTGAGCATCCCAAATCTGTGCTTGTAAAGGTACCGCCACTGCTGGGGGTGGAATGGCCCTTCCTGCCTTTGGGACGCTGGCCTCGAAACTCATATTCTGCTTCCAAAATCTCACCTGGCTGCTTGTGAAGTTGTCTGAATGGTTTTTGTGATCTGAGTCTACTGAATTTTAATCTGAATTTCAGTTTTCCCAAATTTACACTCCCCTTCCAGGGAGTTTTGTCTGTTGTCCAATTTCTCTGTTTTTTCTCTTGTTGGAGAATGAGCAGAGCAGAGCTCTGTAGTGGAGGTTTCTCAGCCTCCTGAGCATCTCTCTCTTCTCCCCCGACGCAGATGAGGTGAACCTGCTGGACAAAGTCACTCTCTATGCCCAGGACCTCAGCAATGTTTCCTTTGGCTACGACCGCAGCAACTGCAGGATCCTGGAGGTCGGGCAGTATGCCACCCTCAACATCCCCACCAGGGAGGCCTTTGGGGACAGGTAACCTCCCTTCACGGGGTGGGGATGGGGTGCTGGTGGTCAGAAATCATCTCAGGTGTGCCTGTTGGTTTGAGGAGTTCCTTGGAGAGTCCATTCCATGATGGCATGGAGATAAATCAGCCACTCTGAGCTCGGGGCTTCTTTCATTTTTCACATTTTGGACCAGTTTGCCTCATCCCTGGAAGTGTCCAAGGCTGGGTTGGATGGGGCTGGGAGCAACCTGGGCTGGTGGAAGGTGTCCCTGCTCCTTTCTTTAAGGTTTATTCCTACCCAAACCACTCTGGGATTCTCTGATGGTTCCTGGTTGGGTGCA
>VZRL01001648.1:1283-47024 GCA_013397895.1 Origma solitaria | reverse complement strand
TCTCTCTCTCTCTCCCCTCTCTGCCCTGCTCTGAGCTGTGTCTGGCAGCTCCCAGCAGCTCCCCTACACCCATGCCCTTTTCCAACAAACCTCATGCTCTAAGACCAAACTCCAGAGATCTCTTGTCTCCATCCTGACCATCTGAAACAACTGACCCAAACACCACAGACAGCAATCCTACAATCACCCTGTGCTGCGCTTGTGTGGGCACTGCTCACTTTGGCCTGGCTGCTTCTCTCAACCCTCCAGCTGGAACGACTGCTTGCTCTCGTTTCTCTTCATTTTTCATCCTCACCGGGTTCATTCGTGCCGTGACTTGAATTCTTTTTCCATCCTAAGAGCTCAGCTCATGGTGCCACAGCAGTGGACACGTGGTGCCACGTGTCCCCTGTCTGTGCCACGTGTCCCCTGTCTGTGCCACGTGTCCCTTGTCTGTGCGACGTGTCCCCTGTCTGTGCCACGTGTCCCCTCTCTGTGCCAGGTTTGCAGACGAGCTGAGCGTGCTGCTGAAGCTCAGGTACTCCCTGAAGGAGGACACCAGCCTGGTGACCATCCTCAGCCACCGCAGCCACGTGCTCTTCCAGATCAGGATCAACCCCCACGCCCTGGCCTTTGTCACCACGAGGAGGAGACACTACGAGTAAGTCCCAGCCCAGGTGCTGTTTTCCTGCTTTTCCATCCTTCCTTTTCCATTCCCAAGGTCAGGGTGTCCCAGTCCAGTGGGCTTTGGGCAGTGCTGAGCTCGCCTCAGCTGAAGGGAGGTCGTGTCCCTCAGACCTGGTGCAGGTTGTCAGTGCCAAATCCACTCTGCCGAAATGATGCAGGCCTGGAAAACAAAGCGAAGAACAGAAAGGTTTAGATCCCTGGGGATAAATCAAGATACAAATATCAGTAATTTCTCAGATGCCTCAGGTGGTTGTGGATATCCCCAGATCCATGAAAGACAAGTGATGGTGTTGCCTTGGAACAACCCTAGGATTATTCCTTGTGTCTGCACTAAGGATGGATCCTGGGAGCTGCTCAGGGGTGAGGCCTGGTCCTGCAGAAGGTGTGGGGTGAATTTTCACGTTGTGCCACTTCCCTTCCCCTCAGGTTCCCGGTCTCCTCCCTGGGCGACGGGCGCTGGCACCAAGTGGCTCTCGGCATTTCCCTGGAGAGGCTGGAACTGCACGTGGACTGCCGGCTGGTGGACAGAGTGAGCTGGTCCAACTACTTTGGGATGGGTGTGACCACCGAGGGGCTGGTCATCATCGGGGGCCTCATCGAGTCCTTTGAGATCCCCTTCAAGGTGAGAGCCAGGCAGGGTCTGCTCTACCTGCATGGATGAGGTTACAAGCTCCTTCTGAAGGAATCCATTTCCATCACCTGCTCTTCCCAAAACAACATTTATTTTCATGCTTGGGCAGGATAAACTTTGCCAAGGCTTGGAATTGTGCAGAGGGCTTGGGTTTGGGTCAGGGCAGCACAGGTGGCAGCAGTCAGGTCCCCTCTGGGTTTGACTTCCTCCCATCCTTTGGTCTTGGCCATGACTTGGACCTTGTGGAGAAGTCTGTGCAGTCAGCATGGAAGATCAGGCTGGGGAGTGTGTCCTGTGGCTTCAGACTGACAGTGGACAGTGTCAGATGGGATATTGGGAATAAATCCTTCCCTGTGAGGGTGGGCAGGCCCTGGCACAGGTGCCCAGAGCAGCTGTGGCTGCCCCTGGATCCCTGGCAGTGTCCAAGGCCAGGCTGGACAGGGCTTGGAGCAGCCTGGGACAGTGGGAGGTGTCCCTGCCATGGCAGGGGGGGCACAAGATGAATTTTAAGGGCCCTTCCAACCCAAGCCATGCCAGTATTCCATGAAAAGAGATTCCTTGGAACAACATTGATCCAAACCCTCCCAAGCTGCAGCAGAGCCATGTTCACAACCTGCTTCTGCAAACTGTTTCTGAGGGGGGAAAATAAACCCAGCAAATTAAAACTAACAACACACAAGTTGTTTTAATTAGGATCAGGAAGTCATTGCAGGGTGAATTCCCAGCCATGGCCATTCCCTGTTTGCACTGCAGAGCAGCCCTGAGCAGCTCCTGAAGCTGGAGAGGGAATGTTCATGGCCCAAACCACCCTGTAAAGAAATCCTTGTCTCTGAGAAGCTGGACACAGCCTCCCCTGCAAGGGGAGGGTCCCAGACTTCTCCCTGTCCTCTGGAGGAAGCAAGGGACAACCTCTGGTTTCTGTGTCTCCTCCAGGGCACTCTCCAGCAGCTGACCTTCGTGATGGGAGACTCAGCAGCCGCCGCCGAGCACTGCCACAGCTACAACTCCTCCTGCCCAGGCTCCTTCAGCCTCCACAGGTCCCCATGGGAGCTCCCAACAGCCTGGCCAGAGGTGTGGCTGAGGGCAGCTGACAAATTTAGGGACTGCTGGGCCAAGCTTTTCCTCGGTGTCCCATATTCCAGTGAAAGGCCCAGCCCAGAGCGTTAATGCAGCCTGGAAGCGCTGGGATCTCCACTTTAGGGTGGGATTCTGCCATCCCTTCAAGGCACAGATGGGTTTGGTGCCAGGGAGGGTGAGTTAAAGGGAGTTTGTGATGTGAGGAAAGCCTGGGGGTGGGTATGACTGGATGTGCCGCTGTGTGTGACACAGGAAGCTCTGAGTAATGCTACAGCTGGAGCTTTGGGAGGAGCTGGAAGCTGTCCTCAGGAATTGGACACACTCTGGAGTTCCTGCCCACCCCCAGCAGCATCTCACCCTTTGGTGCCTCGTCCTTCCAAAAGCTGTCCCTCTGTTCTGCCAGCATTGCTGGAAAACGGAAGTTTGGGGGATTTTGCTTTTATTGCAGCATTCGACAAATTCTCAAGAAATGTATCTGTGTCCAAAAGGCCAGATCACATCATAAATCCCCCAAAACATGAAGCACCCAGGCTTTCCTTAGGAGCTGGAGCTGGCTCCAGGAGATGCCTCATGTTTTAGGCCAGGTGTCTTCATAGGAGGTGTTTTACATGAGCCTGGGAAAAGCTGGAGCCAGGCAAGTACTGCATGTCAGCGCTTGGCACGAGCCTCCCGTGTGTGACACCCACTTCTGGTGCTCCGGTGAGGAGCTGGGACAGCTGCTGGGAAAGGGCAGTGCCAGGGGAGGGAGCTGGGTGTGGGATGGGGCATCTGTCCCATCTGGCTCCTGCCCAGTTTTCCTATGGGGTGCCGGAGCCAGCAGGTCCAGGGAGGGGACAGGAGTGGTGACACGTGGGACAGCCCTGCGGTGGCTGCTGCACTCCCAGCGGGGGCTGCTTTGGTTGGTGCTGGTTGTTCTAAGAGGAGGGTTTTTGGGAAAGCCCTGATAGCGAGGAATTGAGAAGGAGCTTTGCCAAGGAGTTTGGAGAAGGCTGAGTGGAACCCAGGGCTGCTCACGCTGGTTCCCTCCTGCTCTGAGGGAGCCAGGAGTGTCCGAGTGTCCAGTGGAACCCTGGCCATCCCAAAATGACCCCGTGTGTTATCCTGAGCTTTGGAGGCCTGGAGCTCTTCCCTCAATGGTTCCAGCGGCTTTTCCATGACGGACAAAGTTTCACTTTAAGCATCAGTACATTGCCTGCAGGTGGGACACCCCGGGATAATCCTGCCCCACATCTCCCCAGTTCCATCCCTTGCTGGTCCTCCTCAGGACTGAGGAGCCTTCAAATCCAAAGAAACTGCGAAACCACCCAAACTCCTGAGAGTTTTGATCAGAAGCCATTCCCTCGTGTTGCTGTGAAGGATTGGCTCCCAGTGTGCATTCCCTGGATGCTTCCCATGCAGGAGGATGCAGTTCCTCAGTCCTGGAGCCAACAATAAACACAGGCTGAAGGCAGCGCTGCTCCTTGGGCAGTGATGGTTTCCCTCTTTTCTCTCTCCAACTGTCCAGGTGCCAAAGGAAACCAATGAAATCCAGGATTCATCTGCTCAGGTAGGACTCCTGCATCGTCCTTCCTCGTGTCCCTCTGCTGTCACCCCCAGGGTACCTCCTGGGGACATGAGTGGCTCTAATGAGCAATAACACAAAGCCAAAATACCCAGACAAGGCCACTAATTATTATTTTCTTGGCTGTTAGTTGTTCTTTTCTTTATTGCAACCTCTCTCTTTCATGGTTTGAAGGTAACTTGCTGTGTCCCAGACCTGGTGGAGGTCACAGTGAGTGTCCTGAGTGTCTGCACGGAGCCAGAGGGGTGGTGGTGGAGCAGGGAGTGAGGTGGATCAGACCACAGAGGATTTGTGGATCTGCCTGGGAGCTGAGCCAAGCTGGATTAGCCTGGAGGGAAGGAAGTGAGGGTGAGGTCAGCAGGGTGGCAGGATTTGGGATAAAGCAGGAGGCTGGATGAGCGCTGCTCCTGCCCTCATGTGGGATGTGATTCCTGCCCAGGATCTCCCTGCTGTCACTGGGAAGGGCTTGAGCTCTCCGTGGGAGGAAGTGGTTGTGATTTTGGGGTTCTCCTTGGTGTGGCTCCCTGGGGTCTGGTGCTGGCAGAGGGGCGGCTGCTCCCCAGTCCCGCTGGTGCTCCTGGTGCTGAGCTCCTCCTTGGAGCTTGGAGAGCGTCCCCAGCTCTTGTGCACGTGCTGGGGACATGAGGGGTGCTCTGAGGGAGACTGGCTTCGTGTTCCTGCTTTATTTGGGGTTTTTAGCCAAGGTTTGTTGTTCAAGTTCCTGCAAACGCATCCTGAGGGGGAAACCCGCCAGCAAATGCAAATTGGGATTTTTGTGTGTGTGTGTGTGACTGAGCAGTTTGAGTTCTTCATTGCCCTCACCGTCCTGGTTGCTTTTAACCCTTTGGGGGGTCTCTCTCTCCTCCTGCGTGGCTTTCACTGCCTGGCCACACTTTGGTCATTCCAAACTGGAATTGGCCATGTGGTCTTTGGCAGCTGGGTCTGTCCTTTCTGCTCAGGGCTGAACTGCTCCAGCTTTGCTGATGAAGGGACAATGGGTGGGTTTCTCATGAACTCAGGAGGCAAAACCCCTCTTCCTGGGCACTTGAGAAAGGTGGGCTCTGCCATCCTACCAGATCCTGTTTGGGATCTGATTACCCCCATCCCATGCTCCTTTCCCAGCTGGTTCTCCTGGCGCAATGTTGCCATAACAAGGAGAGTGGTGAAATTCACAGGTCTGCAGGGGAAAAGGAACAATATTCTGGATTTGGGACAAGTTTATTTTTCAAGCCCTTAATAAGGAGCAGAGACACCTTGGATTCCTTGGCGTTAGGATTTATGAAGAATAAAAAACGTGCTGCAGTTTGGGTGTAATGAGGAGCAGCCCATCTCTGCTGCAGGGAGGGACCACAGCTCTACTTTGTATTTCTGCTCTCCCTGCCTTTGTTCATTTAGAAGTAAATTGGTACATTGGTGAAATCCTTAATTATTAATTAGAGCTAAATAATTATGGAGGCTTGGGGTGATGGAAGAGGAAGATGTAATGGGATGAAGGCAACAGATGACTTTTTGGTTACTGGCAGCCCCAATGATACCTGAATTGAAGCTTACTCCTTTCGGGATTTTTTTTTTTTGAGGGATAAATTGTCACTTCTGAGCAGTCTTTGGGACATGGATGGTGTTGAGCCACTTCTCCTGCCTTTTGTCTTCTCTTTGACTGCCTGTCCTAAACGTGAGCAAGAAGGCTGAGCTGGTTCCTAAACTGAGAGGCTTTTCCAAGGCAGCTTAACCTGGAATCCTAAAGCCATTCCACAAACAGCCAAAGTTTAAATTCCACAGATTTCCAAAGGGTTAAAACTTCACAGGTTTATTATCTGGGCACTAAAAGTCTGGGAATTTCTTCTTGATTTGAAAAAAGCTGTGAAAGCTCTGTGGAAATGCTCAGTTCAGTCGTGGCGTCTCTGTTCTTTCATGTTTGGGTTTGTCAGTGAGCACAGCTGGTGTGGGAATCGCTCCTTCGGGCTCACTCAGTCCTGAAATTCCATCCTTCCTGTACAAACAGAGCAGTGTGGAGCCTGTGTAACTCAGGCCATGCACACACTCCTGGTGCTGGGCTTGAAAACACCCATCACAAAAGCCTTGGGTTTGACCCATCGTAACAAAGACAAACCCTCCTTGGGGACCTGTCCCTCCTCCCCACACTTTTCCCTGGAGCTCTGGGGCTGCTGGCTCCCCGGATAACCTGGGATAACCCCAAATATCCCTGTGGGGAATGGTGACTGACAGCTGGAGCTCAGCTCCATCTCCCACGCCTTATCTCGAGGTGTAGTTCCTGATAGCTCTGGATCCTGTTCCTCAGGTGGAATAAGCTCTGTGGATCATTTATCGCCCCTCAAATCCACTGTGGATAAATGCAATGAAAGGAATACGCTGAGCTGCACCCCAGAGGTTTTTAATTCCCAAACTAAAGTGGTGTTCCACCCAGCCATGCTCCCCTTGGGGCTCCCCAGCTCCATCCTCTGGTGGCAATTACAGCTGCTCTGTGACCTTGTATGACCTGACCTGCCTGGGGGTGGCTTTTGTGGCCCTGCTGGCTTTTAGGGCTTGCCACGTGCCAGAAGGATCACAGCAAGGGCTTGGGTGATCAGCAGCTTCACCAGAAGCTTCCCAGGCCGTTGTTCTTCCCACCAATGTGCTCGTGGCCCTGTCCTTGGGGAGCACATCCCCTGGGAAAGGCCAGCAGAGCCCTCCCGGCTGAGGGCATTTAGGATTGGGGTCTGCTCTGCTTTTGCTTTGGGAAGGAGAGGCACCAGAGCTGGGGGAGGGTGGCAGGGAGCACATGGCATCCTCCAGAGGTTTCCTGGATGTGGAGCTTGCAGGGATAGTCAGGATTTGGGGTTGCTTCAGTTGGGGTCTGGGTTGGATATCAGAGAGCCCCAGACATCCCCCTGGGGAAATGGGGTATTGCTGAGGGGTCTCACAGGGACCTCCAAATAAAACCCATCCTGTTCCCGAGGACAGGGACACCTCCCACTGTCCCAGGCTGCTCCAAGCCCTGTCCAGCCTGGCCTTGGGCACTGCCAGGGATCCAGGGGCAGCCACAGCTGCTCTGGGAATTCCACCACAGCTCCTCACCACCTTCACAGGCAAGAATTTCTTCCCAATATCCTATCCAAATCTCTTTCTGTTAAAAACTGATCTTCCTTGTCCTATCCCTCCAGGCCCTCGTAAGAAGTCCCCCTCCAGATTTCTCGTAGCCCCTTTAGGTCCTGGCTCTATAAATAATTTATCTTCCTTATTTTTCAGTGTTACAGTCTATTCCTTTCCCAAAACCAGCACCCAGGTGTCACATGGGAAACTCGTGAGCAAATTTCTGCCCCTGTGGGGTGGAGATCACTGTGCTGAGCTATTCCTGTTTCCCTGCAGTGACTCCTGCCTTCCTGGCCTTGGGAGCAACTGGAGGAGGGTGGGGAATGGCTCAGGGCTGCTCTGCTGAGCACCAGAGGGGATTTCTCCTCTCCAGGTACAACTGTGTGACCTGATCTGCTGCTGGACACAACCCATGGCATTTCCTGGCAGTTATTCCTTCTTAAATCAGTCCAACCTTGATTTTCAAGTTTATTTTTTTCCTGTGATGGAGCCTCCTCTAGGACCTTGATGCTAGAAGATGCTGGGAATAAAAAAATTAAATTGTCTTTCTCTGACCTTGAGCTTGTGAATCACATTGTACCTTTGGCTGTTGGATGGAAGTGGCTTCTATTAACACAAAATCTGTTTTCTGAGAGGAGAACCTGAGCTTTGACCTTGGTTTTACCCAGCCTGACCTAGCTGGAAATGAGGGCAGAACGTTATGCTGCTTGTCTGGGCTGCTGGGAACAGGGATGCTCCAAGCTGGGCTTTAACCCCTTTGCCATTTAGGAGTTTTGGATCATGGTGTGAGCTGCAAAGCCCTCCAGAAGTCCAGCAGCATTGTTATCTTTGTCAATAAAACACTCTTAGGATCCTCAGGCAAGATCCCAAGTTAGCAATTCTTTCCAAAACCATGGCATTAATTACGTGTCTGTGGTTTCTTTATTAATGAGCCCCATATCAGTTGCTCTGTTATTTTGCTTGGGCTCAGCTTGAGGGAAGAGGTCTGTAATTACTCAAAGCTTCCTGTTTGCCTTTTTTTTTTGCCTTTTTTTTTTTAAATTTCATATTGGCACAACACAAAGCCTTTTCCCAGTCCCCTGGAACTTCCCCAGCTCTCTGAGCCAAATTGAAAATTCAGTGCTCGTGTTGGGAAGAGCCTGAGGTTTTCATGCTTTTAGGATTAAATTATGGGGCTGGGATTGAGAAAGCTCTGCTCCTCGTCACCTCAGGAATGGGAAGTATTTCATTGTCTTTGGTTATGTCATCTGGATTTTCTAAATGTGGACAGAGCTGGGATTCTCCAGCTGTCTCTTCCCACATCACTGCTGTGGTTCTGTCACTGCCACGTGGCAGGTGACAATGGGGACCCAATCTCTGGCTGGGGCAGAGACTTCTCCTCCTTTTATTCTCCTTGTTCAATCCGATTTTCTGCAAATCACAGACCCTGCCTTGCTCATCACGTGCCAAATCCTTCTTTTTTCCCTTCTGTTTTATCATCTTTAATGGCTGCTTTCAATCTGGATTCGTTCCCCACTTCCCAGCTGGAATTTCTGGGAGTCCAAACCCACATGGCCTCACTCAACTCTCACGCTTTTGGACACCTCCCGAGCTGTTCCCAATTTGTCCCCCTCAGCTGGGTCTCCTCTAAATTTAGCCTGTTTGGAGGAGCGAGCACGGATCCTATTGATTTTGGCTTTTAGTTGTGTTTACACAAACCAATAGAATTCAGTCACTTTTACTTCGAGCCCCCTGAGCTCCCCCAGACGGGAGATTCCAGAGTGGCCCTTTCCCATGGCAAGTGTTGAAGCTGAGTTGGAAACCTCTGTGTGGGAATTCCAGGCTCTCAGTGCCAGCTGCCAGGGCTGGATGTGGCTTCTCGCTGGGATTCCCAGGCTGGCACATCCCGTGGGGCTCAGCATCACCCACTGAGCCCCCAAGCACTTCAGCTCATGAGATTTGGGGATTTTCACCACGCTTTTCCTCACCTGGAGGTCAGGCTGGGTGGAAATCTGAGCAGCCTGGTCCATGGAAGGTGTCCCTGCCCAGGGCAGGGGTGGAATGAGATGGGATTTAAGGTCTTTTCCAACCCAAACCATCCCATGACACCATCTGTGCCAGGATATTTATCCACAGGAAACTGTCCTTTGAGGAACTGTTTTTCTAAATTTTGGCTATTGATACCCATGTCCTCAATCCCCCAGCCCCATGGAGCAGAGAGGTGCTGCTGTCTTACATTCGTTTTCCATTTCAAGATGTACAAAATCAGGCACCCAGTTTTCTTCCAGGGGCTGAACTTGAAACTTTCCCATCCTGGGGATATATTGGTGGCAAAATGTGTTTTAAGGAAATGAGCACTTTGGATCAAAACCAGAAAAATCGGTTGGAGGGAGAAACACAGATTGCATTGGGAAGCTGCAGTACATTGATTATTTTTTTTTCACCATTTAAGCTGTATTTCAAGACCTGCTTTTAATCAGAAAACCCCCAAAGCACCAAAAATGTAACATCAAAACCGCGCTGCTTCACGGTTTAATTTCTGAAAGAGAAATTCTTTATTTCAACTCTTTACGTCTTTGTTCCAACTCCAAAAGAAATGGCTGTGGGTTTCATCTCCTCCAGGGATAAAAGATAACAAATATTCCATGTTCCACTCGAGGGAGCAAGGACAGGTGGCCTTACACCTCTGCTGTCACTTGTCCCCTCCCAGGAGCTTGGCTGGGGTGTGGAGATGAGGAATGGGGCTCTGGAGGTGCTCCCCAAAGAGGCTTTGTGGAAGCCCCTGGCAGAGGTGCCATCCCCAGGCTGGGCAGGGAGGACCCTGGTGATGCTCCAAATTCTGGGCAAAGCTGTTTTGCAGCTCCATGAGGCTGGGCTGGGGTGGCAGGAGGTGCCCAGGGGGCTTGGCTGCATCACTGACCCAATTTGATCCTTTCTTCAGGCGAGTTTTGGCCAGCCAACCTCTCTGGGGGATGCTGCGATGTGATGAGGTGAGGGGAGGCTGTTGGGAATCCTCCCCTCTGCTTCTCTGTGTGGAGCAATGCCTCCACTAATTTCTTTCAATTGATTAATTGCAGCCCTTGCAGCCTCTTTGCCTGGGACAGCTGATCATCAAGTGACTCTCTATTTTAGCATTTTGACAGCGAAACAATGAAAAACTAAAAATCCAAGTAACAACCCACTGATTGAAAGAGTTTTCTTGCTCCAGGCATTCCTGTGGCAGTCCATGGACAGCCTCCATGGCAGCAGCCGGGGATGCAGAGGGGAAAATGTCCTGGAGAAGCTGGCAGGGCCTCCTGGCCAGGGCGATGTGGGGTGCAGGGCACTGGGAACACCTACCTGGGCATTGTGCTCCTGGTGAAGATGGGGGCGTGGGACTGGCTCTGGGTGGGAGCAGGGAATGGGGAATCAGCAGGAGAAGGGAATATGGAATCAGCCAGGGCAGGGAATAGGGAATCAGTCAGGGCAGGGAATATGGAATCAGCTGGAGAAGGGAATGGGGAATCAGCCAGGGCAGGGATTGGGGAATCAGCTGGAGAAGGGAATGTGGAATCAGCCAGGGCAGGGAATGGGGAATCAGCCAGAGAAGGGAATGTGGAATCAGTCAGAGCAGGGATTGGGGAATCAGTCAGAGCAAGGAATGGAGAATCAGTCAGGGCAGGGAATGGGGAGCCAGCTGGAGAAGGGAATGGGGAATCAGCCAGGGCAGGGATTGGGGAATCAGCCAGGGCAGGGAATATGAAATCAGCCATCCAGGTTTTGCTCCTGCTGTAGCTCCTCATGCCTTGGCCTTGCCTGTCCCTGCCCTTTGGCCCTCTCCCAGCTCCCTGGGCCCGTGCACAAGCCTGATCGTGTGCCCAAATCCTCTCTTTCCTGGCTCTGTTGGGTGTCTCTGTGACTGTAAGAATTTCATTCTTAGCAAAGGTCTGGATGAGAGGCAGCTCCGTGTGGGAGCAGGATGAAGCCAATGGATCTCCCTCAGTCCCGGGTTTTGGGGGTGCCTGCCTGGCTCATTTAGGGCTGTGTGTCCCACTGGCGGTTCAGTCTATCCAGAAATATCTTCTGGACATGCCCCAGGAGCTGGGTGCTGGGCAGGTGAAGAGCTGCAGCACCTTTGGCCAAGCAAGAGCTGTTTTGGATGTCCAGGGGATTTTGGATAGAGCCCAGTGCCACACTGGGCTGAGGAGGAATTCCAGGTCCCTTCTGTTCCCCTTTGGAAAGGTGACCTTGCAGGGAATGTGGCTGCTCACAATCACCATCTGAACCCATTTTAGGATGTACAAATGATGGAGTTGAGTTTTAGCCAGGACACTTTTTCTGCAGCTCTCGATTTGATTTCTTGCCTGGAAGAACTTTATAAAATAAACTAGGGGTTTTTTAATTGGTATTAGCTTTAAAAAGCCTAAAAACGGTGCTGTTTTAGAGTTTCTCTTTACAACCCACCCCCAGCTCACAGCCATTCTGCTTAAATAGAAACAGGACCACGAAACAAGTTCATTAAAGTAATGACAGCGTGGCTCCTAATTGGATTTGAAATTTGGCTGTTACATTACTTGAAGGAGCCTCTGAAGGGTTTTACCCTCGTGCAGTTGAATCCATTGATTCTGGTGGATTTGGGAAGGCTGATTTAATTCAGGTTCACTCTTCCCTTAATTAGGGAACCCTAAGCCCTCCCTGCTGGGTGATGTGTGGCCCCAGCTCACCTGGGTGAGCAGGGGCTGCTCTTAGCACAATAAAGTAATTTAGGCTGGAAAAGATCCCTAAAATTGAGTCCAACCATAAAGAGCCTTCATTCCCTATTCCAGCAACTTCCCCCTGTGCTGGGAAGTGAGGTTGTGTCTCAAATCCTGGGGTCAGCTTTGAGTTCTTGATTTGAAGAAGGACCTTGAGGGGTTGGAGTGTGTCCAGGGAAGGGAACGGAGCTGGGAGGGGCTGAGCCCCAGGAGAGGCTGAGGGAGCTGGGAAAGGGCTCAGCCTGGAGCAAAGGAGGCTCAGGGGGACCTTGTGGCTCTGCACAGCTCCTGACAGGAGGGGACAGCCGGGGGGGTCGGGCTGTGCTCGCAGGGAACAGGGACAGGAGGAGAGGGAACGGCCTCAGGCTGGGCCAGGGGAGGCTCAGGGTGGACACCAGGAGGAATTTCCTCATGGAAAGGGCTGTTAAACACCCTCAGGGCCTGCTCAGGGAGGTGCTGGGGTCCCCCATCCCTGGACGTGGCCCTTGAGGACATGGGTGGCCTTGGCAGAGCTGGGTTAAAGGTGGGACCCAATGATCTCAGAGATCTCCAGCCTAAACAATTCTCTGACTGTGTGATTCCCTGTCTGTGCTGTGGAGCCCTGCTCTCCCCATGTGGATCCTGATTCCCCTGCCCCCAGAAGGCAGCAGAGCCGCTGGGATTCCATGGACAGCAATGTTCTGACTGTCCCAGGCTCTGCAGGCTCACTCTTGGTTCATCAGTGTTCCCCTGGGTGGAAACAGCTCCGTGCCTGACTGTCCTCTCCAGGTTCTTCGCTCCCATAACCTCATGGAGAGCTTTTGCCATGGACTTCCCTCCATCTCCTGGGGTTTTGCCTGGATTCTGGGAGCTGCTAGGAAATGGAGTAACCTGCTTTTGATCCTCAGGGTCATGAATTCAGCTGCAGACTGAACTGAGGACTGGGGGAGCCCAAGGGGACATCTGAGAGCAGCCAATGGCTGCAGGGAGCTGGCTGGAGATCATGGAATCCTGGAGTGGTTTGGGTTGGAAGGAGATCGTGGAATCCTGGAGTGGTTTGGGTTGGAAGGAGATCGTGGAATCCTGGAATGGTTTGGGCTGGAAAAGACCTTAAAGCCCATCCAGTGNCATCCAGTGCCACCCCTGCCATGGCAGGGACGCCTCCCACTGTCCCAGGCTGCTCCAAGCCCTGTCCAGCCTGGCCTTGGACACTGCCAGGGATCCAGGGGCAGCTACAGCTTCTCTGGGCACCTGTGCCAGGGCCTGCCCACCCTCACAGGGAACAATTCCTTCCCAAGATCCCATCCACCCCTGCCCTCTGGCAGTGGGAAGCCATTCCGTGTGTCCTGTCCCTCCATCCTTTGGAAATTGTCTCTCTCCATCTCTTCTGTTAGCTCCTTCAAGAACTTCTTAGGTGAACGAGTCTGTGGT
The DNA here is from genome assembly GCA_013397895.1 of Origma solitaria. Lineage (NCBI taxonomy): Eukaryota > Metazoa > Chordata > Aves > Passeriformes > Acanthizidae > Origma > Origma solitaria. The sequence continues at coordinate 33,877 of VZRL01001648.1, read as the reverse complement.
AGATTTTGGAAGGGGAAAAAACAGGTTTTCAAAATACTTCATTTTGATATTTAAAAAGGCCAGACTCCCCCCAAAAAACCAAACAGAGGGGTTTATTTTGTTTGACATGGATTTTAGCTTGTAAAATCGACTGTGCATGAAAGCTTGAAATCAAAGTCAATTAAAATTGTTATAATGATAACAAATTTAAAAAAAAAAATTATATATAACAAAAAAGATGACCAGACATCCCCAAAATAAGTTTTCATAACTGGGAGCAAAGCATGCCTGCTGTTTTTGAAAGAAACACTTCACACTTGAAATATGAAAATCGGGAAATTTAAATTAAAAAATTTAAAATTTTCTCCTCAAGTTGGGCTGGGAAGAGCTTGGAAATCTCCAATCTGGCCTGCAGCAGCAGAGTCAAAGCTTCAGCAGCTCCTGCTGCCTTTGGAGCTCCTCTGCCTGCCATGGTCACCCCAAATGGGGCTTGGCCAGCGTCGGCTCCAATGGGACCATTGGGCTCTCCCTGAAGAGAGGCAGGGAAATTGTTTTTCCTGCTCGCTGCTCCTGCACACCCACCCGTGGTGCTCCCGAGCCACGGGGCCCGTGGTGCAGAGCAGAACCGGAGCCGGGGGATGGCATCAGCCAATGGAATGTGGGAGGAAGGAGGGCAAGGACTCTCCAGGTCTGCTGCCAGCCCTGCGAGGCAAGCGTGGGGCTGCATCTCCCTCTAGTGACTTCTCTCAGCTGCTTCCTCAGCAGCTCCTCCGCCAGGAGCCACCGCCAGGCCTGGTGCCACCAGCTGCAGGTGCCACCAGCTCCGGGTGCCACCAGCTGCAGGTGCCACCAGCTCCGGGTGCCACCAGCTCTGGGTGCCACCAGCCCCAGGTGCCACCAGCTGCAGGTGCCACCAGCTCTGGGTGCCGCTAGCCCCAGGTGCCACCAGCTCTGGGTGCCACCAGCCCTGGGTGTCACCAGCTCCGGGTGCTACCAGCCCCAGGTGCCACCAGCTCTGGGTGCCACCAGCTCAGGGTGCCATCAGCTGCAGGTGCCACCAGCTCAGGGTGCTACCAGCCCCAGGTGCCACCAGCTCAGGGTGCCATCAGCTGCAGGTGCCACCAGCTCAGGGTGCTACCAGCCCCAGGTGCCACCAGCTCAGGGTGCCATCAGCTGCAGGTGCCACCAGCTCTGGGTGCCACTAGCCCCAGGTGCCACCAGCCCCAGGTGCCACCAGCTCTGGGTGCCATCAGCTGCAGGTGCCACCAGCTCTGGGTGCCACTAGCCCCAGGTGCCACCAGCTCCGGGTGCTACCAGCCCCGGGCGCCACCAGCTCTGGGTGCCACCAGCCCTGGGTGTCACCATCTGCAGGTGCCACCAGCTGCAGGTGCCACCAGCTCCGGGTGCCCCGTGCTGTCCATGTCCCCAGGGCTGGTGGCCATGTGGGGCTGATGGGAATGGAAATGCTGCAGCTGCTGCAGGAGAGGTGCAGGACCTCCACCAGCCCAGCCCTGGCCGTGTGCCCCTCGCTCTGTGGGCAGTCCCAGTCTGGGATGCTTCCACTGGTGCTTTCACTGGTGCTGGGTGGAAAAGGGGTGGGATTTTGGAGTGCAGGGAATGCTGAAGTTTGGCTCCTTTCTCACAGTCTCTTGCCTTGAGTGCAGGTATTTCTCCCAGCATTGCAGTTCTCCCCCGTCCATGGGCAGTGCTGGGCTCTGGGGTGGCTGTGGGGCTGACAGAGCCCTTGAGACGCACAGGGACCATTCAGGGTGGCAGATGAAGACAGAGATATCCCCTTGCAAGCCTTCAATCAAATTGCTGGAAGTATTCAGGAGGCTCCTGCTGGCCTTGTGCCTTTGTCCCCTTCCCAGCCCTCGGAGGTTGTTCCCTGAACACTCCCAGGGTTGGCGACTCCACTGCCTCCCTTGGCCGCCTGTTGAGCAGGAAAGAGGCAAGAAATAAGTGAAGCCTTCAAATTTCTTTTCTTTTTCCTTCTCCTTCTTTCAGGACTCCAGACTCACCAGCTCAGATTTAGCCCTGGGGCCACCTTGGCCGTGGGAGGACACCTTGGACCTCCAGCCTGATGGCAGTGCCCTGGCTTCCCTCTCTGCTCACGAGAAGCCATCAGCTGAGGAGGAGGAGGAGGAGGAAGGCAGCCTTTCCATGGAGGATGAAGGCTTTGAGCTGCTCAACTCCACCTATAACAAAATCACCAGGCCTGCCAGGCCAGCACTCAGGAGAAGCTCCGGTGGGTCCATGATTCTCCTCCTTTACCCTATCCCAGTTCCTGGGAATCTGACAGTGCTTTATCCACTCAGGAGCCTCCATCAAACCCCCGCGAGCGGCCAAGAAGGAGCGTGGCTCTGACCCTCGGGAGGAGAACGTCACCACCGAGAAGCTGTCGGGGACCGCGGGCACACGGCGGCAGCTCCCGCCCGGCAAACCCCGCCCGGAGCCCTTCCCCAAGGTGTCCCCATCGGCTCCTCGGGGGGCTGCTCCCACAGGAAACCTTCCCAAATGCCCACCGAGGGCAGGGGCAGTGCTGGGTGTCCCGGAGCATCCTCTCAGAGCAGGACATCCTGGATTGCAGGTAGCACAGGGACACCAGGGGCAAGTGAAGCCAGGACCCCCAGGGCTGCCGGGACCTCCGGGGCTGCCGGTGAGTGGTGAGGGGTGGGCAAGGGCTGCTGGGATGGGGGAATATGGGCAAGGAAAGCTTCTCCGGGATGGGAAAGCTTCTTCAGGGTGGGAAAGCTTCTTCAGGATGGGAAAACTTCTCCAGGATGGGAAAGCTTCTCCAGGGTGGGAAAGCTTCTCCAGGATGGGAAAGCTTCTCCACGATGGGAAAGCTTCTCCAGGGTGGGAAAGCTTCTCCACGATGGGAAAGCTTCTCCACGATGGGAAAGCTTCTTCAGGATGGGAACCCTCCCCGTGCAGGCACAGTGGGGCTATGCACTGACCATGGGAGAAGGTTTTTGAATGTTCCTGAAGAAGCTTCACTGAAAACTGGAGAGAAGATGGATTCCCTTGTCCCCCCTGCTCTAGAGATGGTCTCAGATAATTTGATCCCACCGTTGGTTTTATTTCTGCCCACAGTCAGGCCAAGGGGATCAGAGGGGACCGAGACATCCCCTCCTGCTCCAGTGCCCACAGCAAACCCCTGGCATTGGCCCATGGACCCCACTGGCATTGCTGTTTTGAGCTTCTTCAGCCCCAAATTGATGCTGGTTCAAAGCAGAGCGTTGGCTTTATCTTGAAATAAGTTCTGACTGTTTTTCAAATTCATTGTAGAGGATGAAAAAAAGGGAAATGAAGGAAAAAAAAAAAGTAGGCTTAGACTAGAGAAAGCTTTAGAGGAGTCACATTTTCATTGAGGATGAAAAAAGGAAATTTTTTTTTAAAAAAGGTAAACTTGAAATACAAAAAGCTTTAGAGGAGTCTTGTCTTCATTGAGGAGTAGCTGAAAAATGTTTTTAAATATTTTTCTGTTTATTCATTCTGCCAAAATGATTCCCCTCATTTGGTTCCATTTTCTTAACAATTCCTCTAGAAAACTGAATTTCATTTCCCCTCTGCCAGTGCCAGAAGTGACCATGGGCACCTTCTCTTCCCTCTTCCCTCCATCCCTGTGGAAGCTGTGGGGTCTGCCCCAGGCTCAGGGGGGTCCTGCTGTTTCCATGGCTGTGTTTGAGGGACCTGGCACTAAATCCATCATCCCTGAGCCAGACTTGGGATAAATTTAGGACTGCTAACTTCCCCCTCAAGCCATCTCCTTGCTGCTGCAGCTCTTGCCTGCAAAAATAGAAGAAAATGGCAAAAGGAACAGATGCTGGAGGCTGAAAAAATCCCAGGAGCAGAGGAAACGTCACAGCGTTTGACAGCCCTGCTGTCAGCGGCAGGAGGGACCCAGCCAGGGGGGAATTGCTTTCCTCTCCTGGGAAAAGCCTGGAGATGGGATTTTTGTCCTGAGTAGCCTGCGTGGAAAAACAGCTCCCACAGCTCCATCCCAGAGTTAGGGAGCTGATGGAGAGATGGAGAGGGGTTTTTACAAGGGACAGGACAAGGGGGAATGGTTTTACGTGGAAAAAGAACAGGTTTAGGTTGGATATTAGGGAAAAAATTGTGCTCTGAGGGTGGGGAGGCCCTGGCACAGGTGCCCAGAGAAGCTGTGGCTGCCCCTGGATCCCTGGCAGTGTCCAAGGCCAGGCTGGACAGGGCTTGGAGCAGCCTGGGACAGTGGGAGGTGTCCCTGCCATGGCAGGGGTGGGATGGGATGAGCTTTAAGGTCCCTTCCAACCCAGACCATTCCAGGATTCTGTGTGGGACTGAAGCTCAGTGCTGGCATGTGCCAGGCATAGCCAGGGCCATTATTTTAGCTCAGACGTGTCCCCAGCCTGCCCTGGTGTCCTGGTGCTTTCCAAGGGCTGAGGGCAGGGGGCTCTGGAGCCCCCAGGGAGAGGGGGCTGAGCCTTGGAGCTCCGTGGGGGTCAGAGCTGGGATCTGCAGGCTCAGGACAGAGCTGGGGTCTGGCACTGAAGCTGTCAGAGCTGCAGCACACACAGGCAGAGGCTCTCAGGCTCTGCCAACACCTTCCAGGGAATTGTTGTCATCCCAAACAGCCAGGATCTCCCACCTGGTTGTTTCTGCCCACTCAGATGCCTCAGTAAGCCCTGAAATGGGGTCAGCCCTTGGCCAAAATGTGCATTTTGACCTAGAGCTGGGCCAGACCACATCTCCCAGCAGTTAAAAGCAGCAGATGTTTGAGTCCTTGTTGAAATTCGTGTTGGAGTGTGAATATGATTCAATTGTAGGGGATTTTTTCCCTACCTCTCTGCCTTCCCTCCCCAAGAGATTCTCCTGCTGCCCTGGCTGCTCTGGGCTGTTTCTGTGCTGCTCCAGGATGGCACTGGTGCCAGGGCAGGAGCAGAAAAACCAGGAGCTCTTCCCACCCCACACTGTCTTTGGGGTGTTTCTTGGGGCCCTGGTTTGCTCTCCATCAGCCATTGCAGTCCCTGCTTCCCTGGGGCTGTGGCCCTGGGCACTCAGGCACTGTAGGGTCTCCCTTTGGGGTCACAGCTCTCCTCTTTTGCCTTTCAGGGCTGTCCTGGCAGGCGGGGGCTGGTGGGGCCCAAAGGAGACAAAGTGAGTACCCGAACACACAGGGCTGTGCACATATGGGGTGTAGGGTCTGGGGCAAACCCCACTGGTGGTTTGGGTTGGTTTGGGGGTTTTTCATCAAGAGGGTGGTGGGAGCTCCTGAAGCTGCAGGGTGCTGGCCCTGTCTGGGTTTGGAGGAGGAAGGAACTGGGTTTAGTGGGGAATTTAAACCCACCTTGAGTTTTGGGGGCAGTTTTGGGCACCACAATATCAAAAAGACATTAAGTTATGTGTTCAGAGGAGGCCATGAGGATGGGGAAGGGTCTGGAGGGGAAGCCTTGTGAGGAGCAGCCGAGGGCACTGGGATTGTTCAGCCTGGAGGGTACTGAGGGGAGACCTCGTGGTGGTCTTCAATAGAAGACCCCTTTCAGGAGGGGAAAAAGGAGGGGCAGCTCCGATCTGTGCTCTGGGACAGGGACAGGAGCCAGGGAACGGCTGGAGCTGGGCCAGGGCAGCTCAGGCTGCAGATCAGGGCAAGGTTCTTCCCCAGAGGGTGCTGGGCACTGCCCAGGCTCCCCAGGGAATGGGCACGGCCCCGAGGCTGCCACAGCTGCAGGAACTTTGGGTCAGAGGCTGTGTCCAGCCTGTGCTGAGTCCTGAATCCTGGTTGGATTGAAGGAGCTGTCCTTGTCTCTGCAGGGACACCCTGGAGCCATGGGGCGCATGGGCCCCCCGGGGGACCCTGGCCCTGCTGGCATCCCCGGGGTGCCCACCATCGTCCTCTGGAGGAACTCCAGGGAGGACTGGCAGTCGTTCACGGTGAGTTACAGCCACAGTGGGCAAGTGCTCCCCTCACACCTCCTCTGCAGCTNGATGGATGGGATGGGGGGAAGGGTTATACATGGCTGAGATTCCTCATTGCTGGGTGGGAGCTGAGGGCAGAGGGGCAGTGCCAAGGAGGGAGGTGCAGCTCCCTGGGGTGGCTCTGCGGACAGCTGTCCATGGCAATGGGATCAGAGCGTGCCCTGTCCCTCTGTCCCCTGTGCCTGACCAGGACATCTTGGCTCCCCGGGGTCCATCCCTCCCCTCCCTGGGATGGCTGTGCAGGGCAGGGCCCAGGGAGGATCCAAGCCACACAGAACCATCCCTTCTGCTCTGCGCTGCTGCTTCCAGAGTGCCTCTGCTGCTTTCCCCCACACCCCAGCTCCCTGCTGTGCCCCAGCCTTTAGCTCACGGGGTTTGTGCCCATCCAGCTCCTGCTGAGATGTTCTCCCAGCTGATCCACTGGAGCAGGATGGGATCTGTGGGGAGGCAGGAGTGCCTCAGGTGCTGCACAGCTGCAAAACTCCATGGGATGACTCCAAACCTCACTGTACAGCCCTGCCAGGCTCGTCAGGAATTCCCAACTCCTGACAGCACAGCCACTGCTGTGACTAAGCTTCATTTTAAGCTCCCTGTGGAGCTGGCCTAGGCAGGGCAGCAGCTGAAGACATTGGGTTTCTAAGTGCTCCAGGCACTTTTCCCGGGGCTGGGAATGCTCTTTGCTTGGCAGGGCTGTCTTGTCCCTCTGGTCCCTTCGGTCTGGCACGCTGATGTCAGTGGCTCCAGGGGCAGAGCAATGGGCTGGGAGCGCTCAGGCTCCACACCGCAGCTCTCCAAGAGCTCCAGTGACCTCGGGCAGGAGATTTGCGTTCTCCACAGCTCATTCAGTGGTGATGAGCCATCCTTGCATCCTCTGCTCCGGGGCAAACGCCTGGAATTCTGGGGAGAGGATGCAGAGGGAGGATCTCTGCTCTGCCAACAAAACCAGGGGAGGGATGGTGCTGGAGGAGGAGGAGGATGGTCCTGTGCCGATGTGGATCTGAGCTCGGGTTGACCTGCTGGGAGTCCTTGGGCCAGAGCTCTGTGGATTTGGGTTGGATTGGATCAAAGCAGCTGCAGAACATAAATCCCTGCCTTCCAGGAGACAATTCTGCCTGGGAAGCGCAGCAGAGCTGAGCACAGGAGAAGTCTTGGTTGACCTGGAGGACCTCCACGTTCTGCCACCCTCCTGCTGCTCTCAGTGCTCACAGGGCCCATTCCAGGCATGCAGGGTGTTCAGGAGTAAACACGGATAGGAAAGACCTGGATATCTCCATGCCAGGGCAGACCCCTCCCAAATCCATTCCTGCTCTCATGCCATGCCTACAGCACTTTGCAGAGCTGCTCCCACCCTTCACTCTGCAGTCAGAATTCCCTTTTTTTCCCCTGCCTGCATTTGGAGAGAGGCTTTGTTCTCCTGCAGACAGAAACACTCATTCCTGTGGATGTTGCTGTAGACCAGGATTTCCTTGGGATGCTGGACGGAGCATGTCCTGTCTGTGCTTGGGAAGCTGAAGCTGCAGAACTGCTGGGAGCTGTCTGTGGGCTCCTGTGGGCTCTGAGTGCTGGCCCTTGTCCCCTGAGCCCTGAGGGCTGGCTGTGTCCCCTGAGCGCTGGCCGTGTCCCCTGAGCTCTCAGTGCTCACTGTGTCCCCTGAGCCCTGAATGCTGGCCCATGTCCCAGCAGGGCTGGCCCTTGTCCCCTGAGCCCTGAGTGCTGGCTGTGTCCCCTGAGCTCTCAGTGCTGGCCATGTCCCCTGGGCCCTGAGTGCTGGCCGTGTCCCCTGAGCTCTCAGTGCTGGCTGTGTCCCCTGAGCGCTGGCCGTGTCCCCTGAGCTCTGAATGCTGGCCGTGTCTCCTGAGCCCTTAGTGCTCGCCGTGTCCCCTGAGCCCTGAGCGCTGGCCATGTCCCAACAGGGCTGGCCCATGTCCCCTGGGCCCTGAGTGCTCACTGTCTCCCCCAAGCTCTCAGTGCTGGCCATGTCTCCTGAGCTCTCAGTGCTGGCCCTTGTCCCCTGGGCCCTGAGCGCTGGCCATGTCCCAGCAGGGCTGGCCCCGTGCCGATCTCCAGGGGAAGGTAGTGTCTGCCATGGGGCACCCCAAAGCCACGCAGGCCCATTGTGTCTATGGCCTCGTGACCCCAGCGGTGCCGCCAGCGGCAGCAGGAAAGCGCAAAGCCCTGGGCTGGGATTTGGGATTTGCTAATCTGTGCTGAGATAAGGCTGGAGTGGAATGCTGGCTGCTCTGGGATGGGGCTGGCAGTGCCTGCAGCCCCCACAGCGCTGCGGTTTGGGCACTGCTGCTCCCATGGAGCCCATCCCTGTGGTTTGGTGGATTTGGGCTGTCCTGGGGTCTGCTGTTGGCTCAGCCTCTGGGAAGGCAGGGCAGGGAAGCTGCCCCTCAGGCTCAGGGACATGCAGGGGGATGGCCTGGGAAAACAAGGGACATGGTGACTGTCCCAGAGCGCTTGTGGCTGTTGTGGTGCTCAGCAGCCTCTCCTGCTCCTTTCCCATGGAAAAAAGCCTTTGTTGTCAATGGGAATTAAGGAAAGCAGCCCAAGGCCGCTGTGATTCCAGCCCAAGCCTCTGCCCTCTGTTTTGTTCCCGATGTGTTGACAGATGTTGGCTTTGCCAAGAAATTGTCTCGGTGTGAGTGGAGGGGCAGGAACTGCTGCTACCCAGTTCTGGCATTGACTGCAGTAGTGGGGAAGTCCCTGAATCCTGGGAAGGAGAACTGGAGCTCCCACAGTTATGGGAGAGCTTAATCTGCAGTGCTGGAGTCCGTTCCTTTTATCCATCCCAATACCTCTCAAAGCAGGAGGTCAGGCTGGGAAGTCACAGCTGGGAACCTCAGAGGGAAAGAAAATGTTGACCCATGGGAAAAGGAGGCAACTTTTAGGGATGTGCTGCTACTGCGGGGTCGGCATCTGCCATGGGGTGGCCACGGGGTGACTGCAGAGGGTGGTACAGGTTGGGGTGGCTGTGGAGTGACTGCAGAGGGTGGCACAGGTGGGAATGGCTATGGGGTGTCTGCAGAGTGTGGCAGAGATGGGAATGGTTGTGGGGTGACTGCAGAGGGTGGCACAGGTGGGGATGGCCATGGGGTGACCCACAGTATGGCACAGGTGGGGCAGCCACAACTGCTCTGCCGGGCGTGTCCTGCTCCCCCCAGGGCTGCTGGAAGTGCTCCCTCTGCTCTGCTCCCAGGCTGGAGTTTTCCAGGACCACAGATCCCCACGGCCACTGCTCCCCACTGCAGATGAACATTTCATTTCCTGGACATATCCAAAAATTTGGGAAAGCCCAGCTTGGAGAAGAGGTTTTAGGACCTTTATGCTGGTTTGGAATGTGACAGGATTAGGGTTGGGATGGGATTAATCCACCCTGGGGCTTTCAGGTGGATTTTCCCTCCATCCCCTCCCCTTCCCGGAGCAGCAGCAGCAAAGCTCCCACTGTTTCCTACTGGAATTGCAGAGGCCAATTAATTGCTCTCCCCTCTCCTTGGCATCTGGCGCTCCGAAATCCGAGTCCATGTCTCATGTGGGATTTTTTCCTCCCCCTTTTTAAAAGGTTGGATGAAATAATATCCTGTCCTGAGTGAATCGGAGTTCACTGATTCCTCAGACAAGGCAAAAGCGTTGGCCACATTCCAACCTCCTCCAGGAAGGTTTTGTGAGAGGATTTGGAGGGAAATGAGAACTGGCTGGACAGGAGGAACTTGGCCCTGGCAGGGACTGCACCCGTTCAGCCCCAGAAATCAATCTGGGATCAGTTTGAAAGGAGCAGGGACGCCATCCATCACCTGCCCCCTGAGCCCTGCTCACTGCTAGGAATATTTCCATCTTTATTCTCCTTCATGAGTTCCTTGGCTTTTCCCCTTCTCTCCCCACTGCTATTGGGGGACAAATCTTTGGAGTGGGGGCTTTCCTGGTGACCTCGAGGCTGAAACTGGGGGGTCTAGAGGAGCCCTGCCCCTCCAGCTGCCCAGGATTGGGATGATGGATAAGGAGGGGGATTTCTCAGCCTTTGATGGCAGCCAGGATTTGGAGGAGCTGCCTGGACCACAGGTCTGGGCTCAGCATGGGGAGGAGAAGGAGGAGGAGGAGAAGTGGGGTTTGCCTCCCTGTGCTGCTGGCAGGGAGGATGGCTGGTGGCTGGAGGTGAACATTTCATTTCCTGGACATCTCCAAAAACTTGGGAAAACCCAGCTTGGAGAAGAGGCAGCACCAGGAGGTTTTAGGACCTTTATGCTGGTTTGGAATATGATGGGATTAGGGTTGGGATGGGATTAATCCACCCTGGGGCTTTCAGGTGGATTTTCCCCTCTCTGTGGTCATCTGTTCTTCAAAAAAACTGGAGGTGGATCAAAGATTTGGCTGCTGGGAGCAGCCAGGGGAAAACCTACCGGGAATGTGTTCCTCTGGGTTTTCCAGGGGCTGGAGGAGATTCCCCACCTGGGGCAAACTGCGATATCCAAAGAGCTGATTTAATCCAAAATCTGACAGACCTGTGCTCACCCCCAGCGTGTTTCTGACCTTTCCATGTTCTGAACATTTCTGGTGTCCCAGGGCTGCAGGGCACCCCTGGAGGAGCTGAACTTCACCAAACCCCAGGAGAATTGGCTCTCTGCTTAATTTGCTGATGAATTTGTTCCTTATTTCCTGCAGATTATCCTTCCTCCCATGCCTTGCATGCACAGAGTATGAAATAAATAAATGAATTAAAGGAGTGGTTCATTGCTGCATCTTCCCAAGCCAAGGAGAAAGTCCTTAACACCAGCAAAAAGGGTTGTTTTTGGTTTTTGGGTTTTTTTGGGGTTTTTTTTTTAACATTTTGCTTTTTCTCCCTCGTTCTCCTTTCAGCAATCCTCATTTTACCAACTCCTGCACGCGGGCTGGCCGGTGAGTGCCACTTCGGTCACTTTGTGTTTGGATTTTTCCTTGTTGGCAGCTGAGTTCTCCTTTCTCCAAGCACTTGATGGGTTTTACCAATGTCTTTCCTTCTAATCTAGAGAAAACCCGGAGCCCCCGGGCCCCCAGGACACCCCGGGAAAACCGGAGCACCTGTAAGTACCAAACCCCGGTGTCCCCTCGGTGGCCCTGCTGCCCTGGGGACACTTGCAGGGTGGATGTCGCCAAGCCCTTGGGCTGTGGCTGCTGCTGTGCTGTAATTAAGGGCTTTGGGATTGGGTTTCAAAGCAGCCTAATGGATTTCTTGTCTGCTTCCCACTGAAATCTGGGATGTTTGATATCCAGCTCCAGGGTTTTCCTGGCAGCCGCAGCCCCTCTGGCTCTGCCAGCTGAGCTTCATTTCCTGGGGCATCAGGTTCCAGCCCCCCTTGTTGGATAAGGGATCATGTGGATCACTCCCAGAGGCACAAAAATGAGACAGGGGAGGGCTGGGGCAGGATTTGTGTGGGGCCAGCCTGAGCTGGGGGTCTCAGCCCCATGCCCACCCCTCTGGCATTGCTGGGTGGTGCTTGCCCCCCGTCTGGCCATAAGGCAAAGGAAAGGGCAAAACTCTGTCCTGGCATCCCATCAGGAGCCAAAGCAGGATGGCAATGGATCTGACCCCAAACCTGCCCTGGGCACACAGCCGGGCACAGTGGGCAGCGTGGAGGTGCCAGGGATGCGAATTCTCCCACTCTGCCCTTCCCAAGGCCCCCTCAGGGCATTGCTGCTTGTCCTGCCAGCCTGCACAGGGCTGGGGGCAGGGGGGGGACACCTCGGGTGACTCAAGCCCTGTCTGTGCCCAGGGACCCTGCGGAGCACCAGGAGAGCCGGGGGAGAAAGGCCAGCGGGGGTACACGGTGAGTGGGGGCTGTGGGGCACTTTGGAACGGCTGAATGTGCCCCCAGGGCTGTTCTGGGACCCTCGGGAAGCCTGGCCGGGCTGGGCACAGTTTGGGAATGGTGGGCCTGGTTTGGAGGTGATGGGATGGCTGCCCTGGTGCCCTCCCAGCCCTCGCTGTGCTCCCCTTGCCCTGTGCCTGCAGCACCCAGGGCTGGCTCAGCCACAGCTCAGCACAGCCCCTCTGGGTGCTGCTCTCCCCCAGGGGCTGCCCTCCCAGGCAGGTGTCCCCAACAGCTGTCCCAGAGTCCTTCTGTCACCCTCTGTCACCCGCGGCTCTGGAAGGGATGGCTGAGCTCTGCCTGTGCAGGAGCAGCTGTGCCCTGAGGGATCCCATCTCCCCCGGGACTGGCCAGCCCAGCTCCCTGTGGGATTTAGGGACCCAGGGAAAGCAGAGCCAAGTCCCCCCGTCCCAGCGTGGCTGGGGCTTTGCTCTGAGCCTGCCTGAATTCAGCACTCACTGAGCTGAGGAGAAAGGAAAAGCTGCCCTGGAGCTGTAGCTGGTTCTGGATCCTGAGATGGATCCGTGCCCACTCCTGCACGTGGGGAAGGATCAGGAATGGCTTTGAGCCAAGCAGCCGAGGCAGGAGGCTTCCACTCGACCATCTCCCACTGCACCACCTCCTCCCTGCCCTTGCCGTTGCTTCCCATGGGCTTCAGCCATCCCAGAGTTTGGGTGGAGAGCCTGGGCAGGCGCAGGTGCCCAAGCCTTGCAGCACATGCAGGAAGCTTTCCCGAGCTCCTGGCTGGGGCTGCTGCCAGAGCCCGAGGCAGGAAGAGCTCAGCATTTCATCTTCTGGTTTCATAATGGGGATTTTTAAAATTTTCCATGCTTGGATTTTTCTAATTTTCCATGCTTGGATTTTTCTTCCCAGGGGGAACCCGGGCTCCAGGGCTTGCCAGGACGTGTGGGATACCCCGGCTCCGACGGCTTCCCTGGCTTGGATGGCAAACCTGGGCCGTGGGGGCTGCCAGGGCAGCAGGTGAGCCGTGAGCAGGCAGGGCCAGGGAATGCTCAGGATCAGAGCGAAGCTGGAGCTTCAAACCCCAGGCAGCAGCCAGGGAGTTCCTAAAGCTGTTTCTCCTTCTCTTGCCTCCTTTAGAATATTTCTCCTCAGCTCCCAAAGCAGGCAGTCGAGATTTAGGTTTCCCAGGAAAGCAAGGGCTGTGGAGCATCCCACACGTGCATTTGAGGGCTGGGATGACTGCAGTGGTCTGAGCACAAGGGCTGGGCTGCTGCACCGCACCCCCATGGAAAATACTGAAAATCGTGGAATGCTTGGGTTGGAAGGGACCGTAAATCCCATCTCATTCCACCCTCGTGCCACGGGCAGGGCCACCCTCCACTTCCCCTTGAGGGCTCAGAACTTGGAGGATGAGCAAGAAATGAGAGCAATTATGGGATGCCTGGATAGGGTTCAATCCAGGAGTCTGGTTCCTTGCTCCCTGCCCTTCTCCAGACCCCTGGCAGCAATGCCTCTGGGCTTGGGAACTTTCTCAGGGAGGGTTTGGAGGACAGGGATTGGGATTGGGAGGTTTGGGGCTCTCAGCAGCTGCTGGGCAGTGGGGCTGGACTCGGCTGGGAGGTGCTGGGCAGTCCCTCAGTGCCTGCTCTGCTCCTTCCTCCCTCTTCCCAGGGCCTCCAGGGCTTCCAGGGGGACCGAGGGCTGGCTGGTGACAAGGGAGAAGAGGTGAGTTGGCTCTGGCTGGCACAGCCATGGGCACAATCAGGTGCCAGCCTCACCAACAGCTTTCGTTACTGGTTTCACTGGTGCCACACCAGCACCTCCCCCGGCTGTTCCAGGCCTTTGTCAGCCAGGATAGAAAAAGTCCATAAAAAGTGAATGCTGGCACTTTGTTGCCCTTTTATTTTTTTCCTTTTGCCCCCACTTTGGTGGCCAAAATTTTTCTTTTTTCTCTTTAAGGCCAAAATTTTTAGAGCTGCCCAGGAGATTTTTGGGCTCCTCCAAGGGCTGATCATCCTGGGGGATTTGAGACCTAATTCCTTCTTTTTGAAGCAGCAATCCCCCGTGGGTTATCAGATATCTTTTTTGGGCCATGTTTCGTACCCTCGTGCCTGTGCAGAGCCCTGTGTCACTGCTGGGGGTGACATGGGGCACCAGGAGGTGACAGTGTGCTGGGGACACTGGGCACAGTGTGCTGTTTAGCACAGCCTTGAGTGTCCCCACCCCCTGTCCCCCCCCCATTGTGTCCCTTGAGGCACAGTAGCACCATCTGAGCTCCTCACGGCCCATCCTTTTTCCCATTTCATCCTTACTGTTCCATTCCAGGGATTCTTGGGAGACCCCGGCCCAGCTGGGGACAGAGGAGAGAAGGGACTGAAGGTGAGGGTGTGTGTCCTGCCCCTCACAGCCAGGCAGGCGGGGGTCCCTCTGTCCCTGCTGCAGCCCCCCAGCCCCGGGCAGTGCTCTCCTTGGCACTCAGGCTGCTCCTGCCTTTTCCAGGGGGTCAAGGGAGAGAATGGACTGCCAGGTCCTGCTGGGCTCCAGGTGAGTGCCCTGCGGAGCTGGAGGTGTCCCACACCCTTCCCTCCGTCCCCTTGGCTGGCCTGACCCCTGTCCCTCTCTGGGATGTCCCCGAGCTCCACCCCATGTTCTCCTGCTTTGGGCAAAGCCTTCGTGGTCTCCATGCTGTCCCTGTGAGGGATGGGACAAAGGCGGTGCCACCTCCGGGTGCTGCCACCTCACTCCTGCTTCTCTCCCAGGGGCTGGCAGGGCTGAAGGGTGCCATGGGCTTCCAGGGCCCTGCAGGGCCAGAGGTGAGTGGTTTCACCTTCTCTGGGTCACCTGCCCTCCCTGGAGAGGAGGATTCCCGCTGGGAAAAGGGGTCTGAGCAGGGAGGATTTGGGCGTTGCATCCCCAGGCACATTGGGGCATTTCCCACAGGGAGGTTTGCATCCCTGCCCGTTCTCCTGGCTGGGAATGAAGAGAAACGGCACATTGGGATTTATTTTAGGTGGCCACCTCCAGCTGAGATGAATCCCAGGCTGGCAGCCCCTGGTTTTTCCAGGCTGCTCTCAGCACATGGATAGCTCAGTGCTCCCACGTAATTGGGAGACATCCTCTGCAGGAAAGGGTTGGAAAAGGATTTAAAAGGAAAATTGAAGCGGTTTGGTGGTGAATGGATGCATTTTCCAGCATGAAGGGAGTTGGGGAGCTGCTCAGCAACTGTCTGAGGGGGCATGGAGCAGCTGATGTGAAGGAATGTGGAAAACGACATGAGGACAAAGGGGGATTTGGGACGAAAGAGAGAATCAAAGCAAAAACGGCAATATTTTTTCTCCTGCTGCAGGGAGAAGGAGGCTCGGTGGGTCCCCCAGGCCCTGCTGGTCCCATGGTGAGTCCCAGGGGGTGGTGCACGTGGAAATGTGGGAACACCCCGGGCAGGGTGGGATGTGCCACCATCCCTGCCCATTCACCCCTTGTTCTCATTCACATCTAAAAATGATGCATTTGGTTAAAATCATCCCTGGTAGCAGCGGGAGGAATTGCAAAAGGACCGATGGTGTTAAAACTCACCCAGCAAAGCCCCCCCACATCCCGGGGGTGCCTCTGCTCCGGGGAATGTCCTGTCCCACATCCCGGGGGGCTGTGGGGCTGAGCAGGGTCTTGCCTCGCAGGGCCAGCCGGGCCAGCCGGGATCCGCGGGATGCCGAGGCACCAATGGCTCTCAGGTGGGTCTGCCCCAGCCCCATCCTTTGGTGTTTGGGATTTCCCGGTGGCTGCGCTCACCCAGCCCTTTCCCACTCTCTCCACAGGGAGAATTGGGCCCTCCTGGGATGCCTGGCCCCCGTGGCCCCAAGGTAGGCCATCCCAGGGACGACGATGGGGTGTCCCGGTGTCACCCGGCCTGGAGTGGTCTCCTCCAGCTGGGATGGGGTCCCAACCATCCCAAAATCTGCAAGAGGCAGGGGCAGGGGTGGGAATCCTTTCTGTAGCCCTCAGTGTGCCATATGGCTGGGAGGCTCCTGGTGCTCCTCAGCAGCTGGGAATTCTCAGGAGAGGTTTTGCACTGATTTGATCCTAATTCGATCCTAACGGCAGCTCCCTGTCCCCCCTCGGCAGGGACCCCCGGGCTTGCAGGGCAGGCGTGGCCCCCCCGGCCCCAGGGGCTCTCAGGTGAGTGGGTGCTGTCCTGGGGTGAGTGCATGGCCCCAGTTCTCCTCCAGGAGCTGCTGGGATTTGTCCCCCGAGTGCTTTGGAAGTGGACACGAAATCCTTGCCCTTGGGCGTCCTTGTGGGGGAGGGGGTGGGTGGGAAGGGCTGTGTCCCCTGGGCTCAGGGGACAAAGGGTGACCTGGTGGGGGTGTGGGGTGTGGAGCAGCTCCTGGGGGCTGGGGTCTCATCCCCAGAGCAGGACCCTCTTCTTCCCAACATCTATGCCTTTGCTTTTCCCAGGGTCCAGCAGGGATGGAGGGACCCCCTGGTCCCAAAGGAGACACGGTAAGAGCATTTTTCTGCCTCTCTGACATCGGTGGGGATGGGGTCCAGGTTTGAGGGATTTCCTTGGAGGGACCTGAGCTGTGGGTAGAGGAGGTCCCTGTCTCTGTTTTTGGAGGGGGCAGCACTTCCAGCAGACTTCCCAAATGCCACTTGGAGGGCCCTGGTCACCCTGGGGAGGGGACTGGAGGGGCTGGGCACTGTGATATCAGCACTCTGGGACAGGGACAGGAGCCAGGGAACGGCTGGAGCTGGGCCAGGGCAGCTCAGGCTGGAGATCAGGGCAAGGTTCTTCCCCAGAGGGTGCTGGGCACTGCCCAGGCTCCCCAGGGAATGGGCACGGCCCCGAGGCTGCCACAGCTCCAGGAGCGTTTGGACAGCGCTGCCAGGGATGCACAGGGTGGCATTGTTGGGTGTCTGTGCAGGGCCAGGAGCTGCTCTGGGTGATCCTTGGGGGTTCTTCCAGCTCAGGCCAGTCTGTGATTCCAGGATTCTTCTTGCAGGGTACAGATGGTGCCCCTGGGGTGAGGGGACAGCCGGGACAGGAGGGCCCTGGGGTAAGTCTATGGGAAGGGGGTGGTGGATGTGGGGTGCCGTCATCCCACAAAATCCTGCAGGGAATGCCCTGCTTCCCCTGGCTTTCTCCAGGGCTGATGGAGATGACAGCCACATCCCCAAATCTCCTCTGACCCTCCTGCTCTCAGGGACCTTGATTTTTATTTTTTCCCTATGGATTTATGAGCAGAGGTTCCCCAGCCCTGCCCATCCCTTCCCTGGGGCACTGTTTTCCCAAAGGGTTTGGGTGCTGAGCTGCCCTTCCCAAAGGGCTGGGGCAGTCTGAGCTCCCTCCTGCCTGGCCCACAGTGTCCCTTCCCCATGCCCTGGGACCCCAACTCACAGAGCTGAGCTGGGGCTTGGAATGCAATGAGGGATGCAGGGTGGCATGTGGGGGGTACACTCTGGAGTCTCAAGGACCTCATCCTTGTCCTGGGGCAGCCTTGGGAGGGTTTGTGCATCTCCTGGTCCCTTTTTGGGGATCAAATCCCACTGTGGCGTCCCAGCAGCAACTCTGCAGAGCCAAACTGGTTCCACCCATTTCCCAGCCCATCCCCGTGCTGTGGGAGGCCTGTCACCTCCAGACGCACATGCAATATTCCCCTTGGCGGTCTGGTGGTTTTTAACTTGCATTTTCTCTCTCTCTGCAGGGTTTTTTTGGCCTGCCAGGTTCCAAAGGCACCCAAGGAGAGCGGGTGAGTGATGGCATCTGTGGGATCCCTGCTGGGGACACAGGAGAGCTGGGGCAGAGCAGCCCAAAGCTGCAGCTCTGTGCTCCTCACGTGTGCTTGGGCTTGATGTTTGAATCGAGCTGGAGTTGTTTGGGAAGGCAGAGCTGAGCTGGGGCTCCTTTTGCTGTGAAAAGAGGAGCTTTGACACGTGGGAGTGTCCTAAGGGATGGCTCAATGTTAGTTTGCAGGCTGTGGTGCTAATGAGCAACGCAGAGACCCCAGGCAGGTGCAAAGGAGAGCTGTTTATTGCAAAAAGCCTGGGGTTTTTAGCCATTAATTGGTTATGAGTTTACATAGTTCTAAGGCACAGCAAGCCCAAGTCAAAACCAACCACCAAACACCACGAGGTGGACACGGAACGTCACGCAGAGTCTCTCAGGTTCTCACGTCCCTCTATTCCAGCTGAACCGCTCTCCCATAGTTCCTTTCTGCTTAGCCTAAGGAGCAGGCCAGAGCCATTTTACAAGGCCTTTTCCTTTAGAAAGCCTTACCTATGGGTAACAGCTCAAGGGAGGTGGGAATGCTGTGGCCTGAGTTCAGGAATGCAGCAATGAGGATGAGGCACTTGTCATCGCTGTGCTGGTGCCAGAGCCACTGTCACCAGCTGGGACTGGGACAGGGACTGGGACTAGGACTGGGACTGGGACGGGGACTAGGACTGGGACTGGGACTGGGACTGGGACTGGGACGGGGACTAGGACTGGGACTGGGACTGGGACTGGGACTGGGACTGGCACGGAGGGCTGGGCTTGGTTTGGTTTTGGGGATTGAACCCAAAAGCCGTGGAGCCTCCCCAGCGCGAGGAGCAGACCCTGCTCCCAGCCCAGCAAGGCCCACCCAGAGGACAGCCCTGACTGAAACGGGGCAGAACTGCCTTCATCTGCTGCCAGAATCAGATCCCTGCTTGCACCAGGGCGTTCTCGGTGTAACCTCCACTGCTGCTGCTCTTGCAGGGCTGCCGAGGTCCGGGTGGAGCCAAGGGAGATTTGGGAGCCAAAGGAGGCAAGGTACCAATTCCTGAGCTCGTGGTGCCTCCAGCTGCTCCCTCTTTTGCTCTGATATCCTTTATCCCAGCTGTGGGTGCCTTGGTGTGGCCTCCCCAGGACCCTGTTGGATTTTGGGGACCGTGGGGGTCAGGCAGCTCCTTCTGTGTTGATCCCAGCCCCTGATCCATCCTTCCCTGCTCCATCTCACTCTGGCTGGCCAAAAAATGTATTTCCCCACTTTTGGTGCTGTGGGGGGAGGAGGGTTTGGGTGTTCAGCCGTGCCAGTGATGGGTTCTCAGGGGAATCGCTGTCCCTGCTTTGTCACACGCTGTGTTTTGTTCCTCCAAGGGTCCACGAGGAGCACAAGGAGCAAAAGGTCCCCCAGGGACCCGGGGCCAGGGGGGCTTGCAGGGCTTCCCTGGCCCCCGAGGGGTGGCAGGGCCCTGGGGACCAGATGTAAGTGCCAATGCTGGGCTGGGGTGTCCTGGGGGGGACACAGGTGTGACCAGGGTCACAGTGTGGGGACAGCCCTGAGGGCTGCAGGCAGTGCCACATGCGGCAGTGCTGATTTTTGGGATCTCTCCTAAGGGATCACCCCCAGCACTGCTCAGCCACGGGGAGCTTGGCCCAGAGCCCCCAACCTTGGGGCTGCAGGTGCCCCCAGCTCCCCAACCGAGCTTTGCCCTGGCTGCTCCAGACCTCTCCATCCCAAAATTCACTGCTGGGCTCACTGAGGCCACAGCAGCTCCAGGCAGAGCATTCCCAGCCCTCCCCAGCTGCCTGAGCTTTGCAGGATCCCACTGAGTCCCTGCTCCAGGTCAGCTCCTTGGTGGGTTTTGGGAGCAGAGGGCTCACGGATTGCTGGGTTTGTGTCCATCCCTGACTCCTGCCAGGCTCAGGGCTCATGGATTGCTGGGTTTGTGTCCATCCCTGACTCCTGCCAGGCTCTCGGCTCCTGGAGCTGTGCTGGCACCCCTGAAGGGCCTTGGGAATGCTTTTTCCTGTGGTGAGTGCTCTGAGGGAGCTGTCAGGGTGACTGAACCCACCTCCAGATCCGTGTTTTTGCTGGGAACTGAGGCCAGGCTGGCTGCTGATCTCTAGTGATTCGCAGCTTCCCAGAAAAAGGAGGATTATTTTCCCACCCACCTTTGCAGTCTGCAGGGGATGCCCTCCCACTCCCAAGGATTTTGGGATGCCTTCCTGGATCTGCTCTTTTGCTCTTCAGGATGAATAACAAACCCTTGCACCTCTCCAGGAGCTGGGGATGCAGCAGGAATCATCTCCCTGCCTTTTCCACCCTCCCAGGCAGCTGGAGCAGGCAGGAGCCTTGGCACAGCATTCCTTGGAATTGCCTTAATTTGTCCATCAGGAAACAAAAATATTCAAAGGTGTTGCTTTGGGCCACACCAAACTGTTGAGATTTTTCTTTCTGCCCAATTTTTTAACCCCGGGGGATGAGGGAAGTCCCCATTCCCACCCCAAGGCTCAACTGGTCCCCCAGGCCATTTATTAATGTCACCTCTGGGCACACTCCCAGTGTTTTTCCCTGCTCCAGGCAGCAGGATGGTGACTCCTCTGGGACCAGAGGCTGTGTTTTCCAGTGCTTTCCCCCTCCCCTCTCTCCTGGCAGGGGGAAGAAGGTCAGATTGGCCCTGCAGGGCTGAACAGCAGCGAGGGACCCAAGGTCAGCACCCGTGGTTGCTGCTTTCCCATGGGCTGCCCACTTCCCTGCATGGCAAACAGGGGTGTGGGCACCTGGCAGGGTCCCAGCAGCCAGGGACACCATCCTGGGGAGGGGCTGCAGCCTCCTGGCCCCTTCCCCGTGCATGGCATCCCTGACCTGCCCCTGTGCCAGGGGCTGGATGAGTCCCCTCGGGCTGGATGAGTCCCCTCCGGGCTGGATGAGTCCCCTCGGGGCTGGATGTGTTCCCTCGGGGCTGGATGAGTCCCCTCGGGGCTGGATGAGTCCCCTCGGGGCTGGAGGGCTGCGGGACACCTGCACATTTGCAGTGTTTTGTTTCCCTTTCTGTGAATTTTAGGGATGCCAAGGACCTGATGGCCCCAAGGGAAGCCCAGGACCACGGGGAGCTCGGGTAATTAACGGGGTGCTGGAATTTGTGGCTGGATCTTGGAGCATCTTTGGCTGTGGGGGATTGAAACAACCCCGGATTGAAACATCCCTTGCCTGGCTTGGGATGTGCCGGGGCAGAGCACATCCTTCAGGCACCAGATTTTCCTCCAAATCTGCAGATGATTTGAGATTCCTGATGTTTTCCAGGGCCGTGTGGGGCAGCGTGGGCTGGTTGGAGTGCCTGGACTGCCCGTGAGTGGAAGCTATCCCACATCCCTGTGGTGCCGTGTGGGGCTGAGGGCTCTGGGACATGGGAGCAGCATCCCGGGATGGAGCCAGATCAGAGAATTGGGCTCTGCCTGGGAATTGGTGCAGGGAAATTTGGGGACGAGCAGCTCAGGCTGTTGCACGTCGCATTTTGACAAACCAACCGCCCAACCCCACAACTTCCCCCCGAGCGCTGAGCACAGAAAATTCCAGGAAAGAACATTTAAGGAAGTTCTGTTATTCGGAGTCGTGGTTGCCGAGGGAGCCAGGAATAAATAGTTGGGGCAGGAGGGGGGAAAACCCAGCGGAGGTGTTCATGGTGGGAACGCTTCCCTCCCACTCGGGTGTTATTTCCCATCCCGAGGCAGGATGGAGCTGCAGGAATTGCGTGGGATGGATGAGCTTTGCGCTGAGGAACCCACGCCAGGCGGTGCCACGGCTGCTGTCCCCCCTTGTCCCCCTGGAGGGAGGCTCTGGGGCTGGAGGAGCCCTCGGGGGTCACCCTGCTGTTTTCCTGAGACAAAACTCTCCCTGCAGGGCTCGCGGGGCGTGCCGGGAGCGGAGGGCGCCGAAGGAAAGCCTGGTACACAGGTTCCCATCCTACATCTGTACTTGGCTGCGGGACAGGGACAGGGGCTGGGCTGTGGGGCCAGGGGGAGCCGAGCCCAACGGGGGCACTTCCCAACCCCACGGCCGTGTGGGGAAAGAGCTTGGCTCCATGTGGGATCTTGCCGTGGTTGGGAATGGGAGAGGCTGTTCTGCCTCCTCATCGTCATCGTCATCGTCATCGTCATCGTCATCCTCATCCTCATCCTCATGCTCATTGTCATCCTCATCCTCATTCTCATCCTCATCCTCATCCTCGTCCTCGTCCTCATCCTCGTCCTCGTCCTCGTCCTCGTCCTCGTTCTCGTCCTCATCCTCATCCTCACCCTCATCGTCATCCTCATCCTCCTCCTCATCCTCATCCTCATCCTCATCCTCATCCTCGTCCTGCAGGGTCACCCAGGGATCGTGGGCAGCCCAGGCAGGAGGGGCCCACCGGTGAGTAGAGCTGATTTCTGGCCTTCCACCCCTCTGCTCAGCTTTATCCCTTTGGGAATGTGCCCCAAAAGCATGTCTGTGGGGTGGAGTGAGAGCAGTTTGCTCCTCTGGGAGTCCTGCTGAGGACTGGGACAGGGCAGTGGGATTTCCCATCCCTGGCACTGCTGTCCTGAACAGATCAGCAGCAAGACTGGGGCTGGCGGGAGGTTTGCCGTGCTGTAGGATTTAATGGATTTATCTTTGCTCTGAAATTCAAAAAAATCATTAAAAATTAGAAGTCTGGTGCTTCCCTCAAAACAGAAACCTGCCCTGCCCTGGGTCAGAGGCACACCTGAGTGTGCTGCCAGCATCACAGCATGCCCGGGGGCACAAGTGGGTGTTGTGTGTGTCCACATGCAGCCGCGGGGATTCCATCAGGAATCCAGGGGCTGGATTTTAGGGAAAAGCCCCAGTGCTGCCTTCACCAGGCTGAGCCCTTCACCTGTGCTTTGGGTTGGGCTCAAACCCGGGGAAGAGTCTCTCCATCCTCCTGCTCCTGCCTTCCCTCCATGGCTCCTCTGTTGCCCTTTCCTGCAGGGATTTGCCGGTTTGCCGGGGGGCCGTGGCCACGCTGGAACTCCTGGATCCATAGTAAGGAGAAAAAAAAATATTCCTCTGCATGACCTCTGTGTTTTCCCAGGTGGAGCTGGTGGGGAATATGACACTGTCCTTGGGAATCAGGAAAGATTAAAGATAAAAGATTAGAAAGCCTCTGTGGTGGAAATAGCTGGGGCTAGGGAAGAGCAGAATCATTTCCCCAAGGAATCAGCCTGCTCTAGGAACTGTGCAACTTCCCTAAGCCTAGCAGGCATCCATGGGGAATGGCAGCTCATGGAAACCCTCCATGGCTGAGTAGGAGCTGGCCCTGGGTCCTGGGAGGAGATCCTAGTGGCAGAGGGTGGCACAGGTTCACTGGGAGGGCACTGGGGCACTGCCCAGGCTCCCCAGGGAATGGGCACGGCCCCGAGGCTGCCACAGCTCCAGGAGCGTTTGGACAGCGCTGCCAGGGATGCACAGGGTGGCATTGTTGGGTGTCTGTGCAGGGCCAGGGGCTGGAATGGATGATCCTGGTGATCCTTCCAGCTCTGTGTTCTCAGATGGAGACCTGAAGCAGCTCCTTCCTGAGAGCTCGGCCTCAGCTGGGCTTGGTGACCTCGAGAGCGAGGGTTGTCCCCTTGCCCAGTGCCAGCCCTGCCAGCTGTAGGGGGTTGGTGTGCAGGAGCCACCAGGACAGGCCACAACAGCCGTGTTTGTCCCCTGTGACCCTGCTGGCCCCAGGTGACCCTGGCCAGGTGCACAGGACAGCACTGGGGGCTCGGGGCTTATCTCCTCTCAGCCTTTGCCTCACACCACCTCCCTAAACCATCCCAAAGGGCTCTCCGGGAAAGCCTGGACCTGATGGAGACCTGGGTTCCCTGGGCCCAAAGGTGAGGACTGGGGTTTGGGGGGCTCTGGGTGTGTTTGGGGTCTGGCTGGGGGAGTGGTGGTGGTCAACAGCCCCCAGGGGCTCTGGGCTGCCATGGGAGACCTGGAGAATCCCATGGACTCAGCCCCAGGGCTCATCAGATCCCATGGGATCCCTGGGGAAGGGAGGATGCCTGACTGCATCCCCGGAGTGGGAATGTGCTAATTCCCACGTTTTTCCTGGCAGGGGCTGCCTGGGAAGCCTGGCCTGGAGGGGCCACAAGGACCTGTGGGCTCCTACGTAAGTGGTGGAGCTGCCCACGGAGCGGGGTTGGCACTGGCCACACTGGGAGGAGGCTGGAGCAGCCTCTAGCTGGGCATTCACCACCCTCCCACGGCTCCTGCCTTTCCCTCAGCCTCCTTTTCCCAAAAATACAGAGATGCCAGGCAGCCCTGGCTGCCTCCTAACGCCGAGCTCTCCCCAGGGCTATCCAGGAGCTGCCGGTGACCGCGGGAGGTTGGGACGCAGGGGAGACAAGGTAGGGATGGGACACCAGCACGGCACTGGGGGGGAGCCTGGCCTGTGGAAGCATTTTTGGGATGAGTTTTGGACCCAAAGGATGGGTTTGGAGGTGTCCAGTCTCCATCAGCCATGCTGGAGGAGAACAGCTGGATCTGTGTCCCACATCAGGTGAACCATTGGCTCTACAGTGCTTCGTCTGCCCAAACACCTCTGGATTATTCCAAGAGTTATTTTTTGTTTGTTTTGTTGTGGTTTTAAAAGAGGTTTTTGCATTAAAACATACAGAGGAAAGGAAATCTGTCTTGCCTCCTAACAGGGAGAAAGGGGAGCTCAAGGTCCACCAGGATTTCCAGGAAAAGCTGGTCCCAAGGTCAGTGCTGTTTGCTGCTGCTCTGGGCAGCTCCAGCCCCCTGCAAAAGCACCAGGAAAACATGGGAAATCTTTGCCATGGGGAATTTTTGCCAATCCTGCAGCATCAAGGGGCTAAACTGGGAACACAGGGCTGTGTCCCTGATGCTGCTCTTGTCCCCCAGGCCCTGCCAGGTCCCCCTGGTCCTCGCGGTGCTCCTGGCTCCCAGGTAGGGCTCTCCAGCTCCGGCTGCTCCGATCCCTCTGCATGGATGTGTGACCTGCAGTACCTCCCCTGTGCTGCCTGCAGCACGGATCCATCCCAAACCCCGTTTTGGGAGCAGGCAGGACCCTGGCCCCACTCCCTGTCTTGATGCAGCACAGACCCCACTGAGATGGTCCCAGCATATGGGGCTTTATCTGAGCAAAGCCTCACCCCAATGCCAGTCCCCCGGTCCCCCTTTCCATGGCCACGCTGCTGAAGTTCCTTTTTTTGCAGGGCAGAACAGGTGACCCAGGTCCTCGAGGGCCCCCGGGGCTGCCTGTAAGTGCAGAGCTGCACCTTGCTGGGGTGGGGCGATGTCCCACAGGGTGGAGATCAGTGCCCCCTCCGGGGCATTTCATCCCTAGGGTGGCTGTGGGGCAGGGAACACCCCAAACCCTGTGTGTATGGGTGTCCTACACCTGCAGGGATGAGCTCTGGAGCAGGTGGCACCTTTGGGACCCTGAGGTGACCCAGCTGGATCAGCCACAGAGCTTCTCCTGGCTTTGCCCTCCCAGAGCTGTGCTTTGGGGGGCCTACGGGGCTCTTTTTGGCCTTGCAGGGTGTTCCTGGCACCAGAGGGCTGGATGGCATTCCCGGGAAGCCTGGCTTGGCTGGAGAAAGAGGCACTCCTGGAGCAGCTGGGGCTGCTGGCCCGGCTGGGTACCCGGTGAGTGCAGCTGGGGCTCCTCCATGGATCCTTTCAGGAGGACAGGGATGAAGGATTTTGCTGCTGCAGCACCTTTGGGGAGCTCCTGCAGGAAGGGAAGGGAAAGGGAAGCTGGTGCAAGGGCCTTGGGGAGCTGGAGCTGGGTTCTGTTCCCTGTGTGATGTCCCAGGACATCCCAGACCCCACCCGGGGGCTGCAAAGGCTCCTGAGCTCGGGCCAAGCCTCTCTGCTGACGTGGGGTGTTTGTTCCCAGGGCCGGGAAGGTCCAAACGGACAGGAAGGACCCTCGGGGATGAGAGGAGAGAAGGTGAGGACACAGGAGGGGTTTGGTTCCGTTTCCAGTCAGGAGCTGCCCACTGACCCCCCCAGGGCAGGGGGTGGCACTGCTCCCAGTTTGGCCCCACCCCGGTGGGATCTCTGGGGGCTGCAGAGACAGAGAACCACCTCAGCTGCTTGTCCTGGTTTTGTGTCCCCTCCAGGGTGACGTGGGAGATGCCGGGGGAGTCGGAGTCCGTGGGCTGGATGGGGAGCAGGTACAGCGCCTGGGGACAGTGCTCCCACCCTGATGGGGCTGCTCCAGCCTCTCCCTCCCCTCTCCCCCACTCCAGGGCTGGAAAAGGATGGGAGGAGGCTGCTGATCCTCAAAAGAGCCAGAAGGTTAAAGCTGGATCAGCGAGCTGTGCTAGGGCTGGGCTTTTCTTTCCTCCCCAGGGACCACCAGGACCGCCAGGAGCAGAGGGTCAGCTGGGGCCCAAGGGTGAGCAGGTGGGTGCTGGGGGTGATGCTGGGGGTGGTGCTGGGCTCACCGCACTCCTGCAGGGTCACTGGGAGGTGTTGAACCACCCCTCAGCATCCTCATGCCTGGGGATTGATGTTGCTGGGCATGGCAGGGAGGTTCCCTCAAAAAAACTGGGGAAAACTGAGGGTTTCCCAGAATGGGAAGTGATGGAGGGCAGAGCCAGGCTCAGCTGGAAAAGGCAGCCAAGAGTCATCCTGCTCATCTTCATCCTGTCCAGGGAGAGGCAGGAACCCATGGAGCTCCAGGCATCAGAGGGAGCCCTGGGGAGCCAGGGGACGATGGGCCAGAGGGGCCCCCAGGACGGCCTGGGAAGCAAGGGAAGGAGGTACGTGTGGGATTGTCCCCGGGGGGAATGGGAATGGGAAAGGGGCTGGCGCTGGACACTGCCCATGGGACGGCTGTGCCCCACGCAGGCTGGGATGCTCCCAGGGAACCTGGGTTGGTGCTTTGGGATCCCTGTGCTGGGCAAGGCGTGCTCAGCATTTTGCCCACACCCACATTTGGGGTAGTGGGGTCACAGCTGGGGTGACCTCCCAGCACAGGAGGAGAGGCCATGCCTCACCCAGCATCAAAATCCCAGCCAGGAGAGGGTGGAAAAGCCCATGGAAGTCAGAGCCCAGCTTTTAACCCTCCCTGGGACGGGGCTGAGGAACAGCTGCTGTGTCTGATGTGGGCATTTCCCCCTGGGCAGGGTGACACCGGTGACATCGGAGATCCGGGCGAGCCAGGACTGTGGGGACAGAAGGTGAGGGGTGTCTCCAACTCTGTCCCTCCTTCCAGCACCTTGGGAACACCCCTGGCCTGCTCAGCCTCCGCTGCTCCATGGTGGGGACAGAGCAGCACAGGGCTGTCCCCATGGCTGAGGAGCACCTGAGCACCCCAGGGTGACACAGCTCATCTCCGTGCCGAAGCTCATTTATTGCTGTCCCTTCTCCTTCCTCGTGGTGACAATTGTCTCCATTCCGGAGCAGGGCAATGCTGGCCCCAGGGGCCTTCCCGGAGTGCCCGGTCCAGGAGCTGCCACGGGGGAAATTGGAGGCAAAGGCCAGAAGGGAGAGAAGGGCCGAGAAGGTTTGCTGGCAAGTACAGCCGGGGCTGGGCTGCCTCACCACCCAAACGTGGCCCCAAAGGTTGGGTCATGGGTGCCAGGGAGAGGGCTCACCCCCAGCAGGAAACCTTTGCCTCCAGGAGCTGCAGAAAATCCTGGGAATTGCCCAATCTCCATAATTAGGGAGGTTCATGTCTCACAGGCATGACACCAAAATTGGGTCTTGCTGGCACAAAAGGATGGTTTGGGTTTGTGGGGCGGTTTGGGATAGTGCTGCTTCTGGCCAAATTCTAGACCCTGCCAGGCTGGGAACACATCTCCCTCTGTGTCCCAGGGCCAGGTCGGTGTCACCGGAGCTGCAGGACCTGCTGGAGCCAGGGGATGGTTTGTAAGTCACATTGTGTTCCCTCTCCCCTTTCAACCAGGCAGGGACCTGGTGGGGGACATTTGTGTCACTGGGAGCACTGGGCAGAGCTCTTCTCTGTCACAGACCTGTCATGGGGACATTTGTGTGACTGGGAGCACTGGGAGCACTGGGCAGGGCTGGGTCACCTGGGCTCCTCTGCTTTGTGCCCTGAACAGGGTGGGACAGGGCTCCGAGGTCCTCCTGGGCTCGACGGTCCCGAGGGAGAGAAGGTAGGGTGGGACGATAGATTTAACCCTTCATCTCCGGGTGGATCGCCCTTTTCTGGCCTATTCCCAACCTTTCCTGGTGGGGGATGAGGGGGGGTTGGCTGCCTGGAGCTCCTGGGCAGGCTGGTGACAGGGGGGACAATCTCTCTTGTTGCCTGAGAGATCCAAAGCCAGCAAGGCAGGGAAGGTTTTCCCAGGGACAGAGCTGTTTCCCCTCCTTTCCCAGGGAGATCCAGGGCCACGAGGCACGGATGGAGCTGCTGGGGCTGCAGGATTCGAGGTACTGATGGCCGGAGTGTTGCAGGGCTGGGAATTGCCAAAGGCTTCCCCAGTGTTTCCCATTTCCAGTACAACCCACAGGATTTATTGACCTTTCACTGGTTGGGGGCTCAGGAGTGAGGGGGTGGTTTAACACCTCATATCTCAGCACTGACTCCCAGGGCCCTAAGACCCCAAACTTCCAGGACCCTAAAACCCCAAACTTCCAGGACCCTAAAACCCCAAATATCAGACCCTTTCCAGCAGCCAGGGGTGCCTCATGGAAAACCTGCTCCTGGAATTGCATGCTGTCTCCTCCCATGTGGTGCCTTGGCCAGCGGAGTGTGGGATGAGGGACAGGATGCTCCAAGTCCCCACAGAGGTGAAGGACACGGTGGTGAGGGGCTCATTCTAAAGCCCCAGTGTCCCCACAGGGACTGGCTGGAGATGACGGAGCAAAGGGAGACCGTGGCAAGCCTGGCCCAGTGGTGAGTACCAGCCCTGCTCCCGAAAAGCTCCCCTGGGAAAGATTTGGGGTCCTTTTGGGATGGAGCAGCAGAATCTGGGGCTGTGAGAGTGGATGAGAAGTGAGTTTTGCCAGCCTGAGTTCATCCATGCTGAGTCACCACTTCCTTGGAATTCCCAGAGCAAAAGCTCCCTAAAGGAATTTTAATAGAGCTGTAAAGAGCCGTGCCAAAGTGCCAGGGCTGTTGTACAGGTGACACCCATCTGCTGGAGCCTGCCTGAGGCAGCTCCAGGCTCAGGATTTCCCCCTCTTGGAGCAGATCCACCCGTGTCCGTGGGGCTCCAGGAGCTGCCCAGTGCTCGGAACATCCCTGGGGTGGGAATTGTGGGTGTGACAGAGAGCCCCAGATGTGCTCTCAGTGCCCTGAGCTCAGCTGCAGGATAAATCCCATGTGCTTCCCAGTTTTCCCACACTGCAGTGCTGCTCTGCCCAGTGCCTTATGGAATCCCAGAATTCCAGACTGGTTTGGGTTGGAAGGGACCTCAAAGCTCATTGAATTCCACCCCCTGCCATGGGCAGGGACACCTGCCACAGACCAGGCTGCTCCAAGCCTCCAACTTGGGTGATTTGCTGGGAGAGGCTGGGCTGTGAATAAACTTCAGGGGGATTTACTGTGGAATAAACTCCAGGGAATTTGCTGTGGAATAAACTGCAAGGGAATTTGCTGTGGAATAAACTGCAAGGGAATTTACTGTGGAATAAACTGCAGGGGAATTTGCTGTGGAATAAACTCCAGGGGAATTTGCTATGGGATAAACTGCAGGGGAATTTGCTGTGGAATAAACTGCAGGGGAATTTGCTATGGAATAAATTCCAGGGGAATTTGCTGTGGACTAAACTGCAGGGGAATTTGCTGTGGAATAAACTGCAGGGGAATTTGCTGTGGAATAAACTCCAGGGGAATTTGCTATGGGATAAACTGCAGGGGAATTTGCTGTGGAATAAACTCCAGGGGAATTTGCTATGGGATAAACTGCAGGGGAATTTGCTGTGGAATAAACTGCAGGGGAATTTGCTGTGGAATAAATTCCAGGGGAATTTGCTGTGGAATGAACTCCAGGGGAATTTGCTGTGGAATAAACTGCAGGGGAATTTGCTGTGGAATAAACTTCAGGGGGATTTGCTGTGGAATGAACTCCAGGGGGATTTGCTATGGAATAAATTCCAGGGGGATTTGCAAAGCTCAGAGCAGTTGCAGCCCCTCGAGGGGCGGCTGCTCGTACCCTGCTGGGGACGGGGTGCCCAGTGTGCCCATCTCTGTGCCCTGCAGGGCTCCCAGGGGGCTCAGGGACTGGCAGGTGCCCCCGGGCTCCGGGGATACACCGGGCACGAGGGAGCCAGAGGAGTGACGGGCACCAAGGGACAGCCAGGCCGGCAGGTAATGCCTCTCTGCCCCATGGGGACAGGCAGGGGACATCCCCACAGTGGGGACATCCCTGGCACAGCTCTCCCTGGGGACAACGGCCCCAGCTCTGCCCTCCCCTGGTGCCAGCCTCGGGTTTTGTCCCCAAATGAACTCAGGGGACTCTTGGGCCTCCGGGTGAAGCTGGAGCCACCGGGCTGAGCGGCACTGAGGTGAGTGGGCTCCTTTTCCCCAATCCCTGCTCCAGCTTTTCCCACCTCCCAGGGCTGTGTCCCTCTGACAGCCTGCCTGGGAATTGGGTAAATAACCTAAATTTTTGGATTTGGCTTGAATTTTGATATCCTTCTTAGGGCCTGGTGGGTGCAAAAGGGGAGCCAGGCAAGCCGGGAAAACCTGGACAAATGGTGAGGAGTGGCATGGAGCCATGGTGGTTCTCCCTGAAAGAGGCTGTGGGATGCTGGAATCTCCTGGATGTGGAAAAATCCCATGCAGGCACCATCCCCTGCTCCTGCTGAACCCTGCCCAGGCTGCTCCAGAGGGAAAATCCCAAAGGGAAGATCCCAGCCTAGAGCATCCTCCCGTGCATGGGGCAAGGCTGGGAGGGAAGCCAGGAGTGGCACCCTTGGCACAGCACCCTCACAGAGGGGTTTCCTTCTCCTCTGGAATTTTAGGGGTCTCCTGGACACGCCGGTCCTAAAGGATGGAAAGGTCGCAAAGGAGAGAAGGTACCCCCAAAATCCTCCCCTGGGGATGGCACCCAGTGGGCACGGGGTGGGCAAGTCTGAGCTGGTCAATCCCATTTGGATCCATGGATAGAAAACTGGAAATTGCCAAGGGGGACCTGTTTGTCCCTGCCTGGCAAACACTGGGTCCCCATGGGCTGCCTTGGCTGGTTTTGGGCTGAGGGGCTGGCAGATATCCCCAGGGCTGCCTCCAGCCTGGCTCAGGTGGCCCTGGCAGGGCACAGGGGCGTCCCCAGCTCTCGGCGCCCATCCCCAGGGTCCCCCAGGGCCCGGTGGGCTCTGTCCCCATCTCCCTGCAGGCAGCAGCTCCTCCTCCCCAGTCCTGGGATGTGGCTGAGCTCTCGGTGACCCACATCCCCATCTCCACTTCCCCCAGGGTGACAAGGGACAGGAAGGGGACGAAGGGGTCCCTGGAGAAGCTGGCAGACGGGTGAGTGACACTGCTGTCCCAAGGGAGGGTGGCAGAGAGCACACAGCTGCTCCTTGGAGCCCCTGCAGGCTTTGCAGGGCGGTCCCAGTTTTCTGGGGGCTCGGAATCCCCGGTGGGGGCACCCTGGGGGGATGAGGGGTGCGTGGATTCGTTTGCAATTACCTGTGAATCTTTCATCCACGGCTGCCAGGGCAAGCGAGGCAAGGTGGGCCAGCAGCCCCCGCGGGGACCCCGGGGACACAAGGTAGGTGTGGCTCTGTGGGGCTGCCGTGGCCCCCGGGCAGTTTGGGGGGGCTCCCACCTGCCTGAGCCCCGCGTTAGAAAAGAATAAACTGAGATAAGCGGAGGGCTCTGTGCCCCCAGACCCTCCCAGCCCAACACGGGGGTCTCCCACACCCCCAGCCCCCCTGGGCTGCTGTCCCTGCCCTGGAGCTTCACACCAGCCAGGGCTTGTCCCTTTTGCATTTCAGGGCTCCCCAGGTGACAAAGGACTGCCAGGACCCCAGGGCCCCCAGGGACCCTATGTGAGTATCAGCTGGGGGTTTGGGGTGCTGGCTGCTCCCTGTGTGACCCCACTGTGGCACCCAGCTCTGCAGAGACCCACTGGAAATGGGGGGAGTTTATAAGGGGCTCATCCATCTCCTCCTCCCAAATTACCATCCCAGGAGGGTGTGTGCCATCAGGCAAATCCCGTCATTCCCAAAATGTGGCTCTGGAGGCAAAATCCTTCATTTTCAGGGATCTGGCTGATGCCAGGCAGTGTTGACTACAGGACTGTGCCCACCTTCCCAGAGAGCTGCCATGGCTGGAGGGACTAACTGCCAAAAAACCCTCAAATATTTCTTTTCGTTACTAGAAATTGCTTTTTTCTCTACTTAAAATAAAGAAGCTTTGGCAAGAAGCTCCCAGCTTTGGCAACTGCACCCAAAAAAAAGCTGGGGTGTTCTCAGACAGCTGAGGTACCTCAAGAGCATTTTAATGGGGCTTGTTGAGGGATCCTCCCAAAAGCAAAAATCAAAGAAATTATGAGAAAATGCCTCCAAATTTCTAAAACTGCCTGAAATCCTCCAAATCCTTGGCTATGGGGAGGTGCCTCCTTGCCAGGGGGTGATGGGAGCAGCTCAGCCACAGGGTGAGGCAGTTCCATCTTCCTCTCTTAGGGCATCCCAGGGCTGAAGGGCATCAAAGGAGACCCTGGAGCGAAAGGACACAAGGTAGGGACATGTGCCAGGAGCAGCAGGGACACTGGGCACAGGGTGGCATTGAATTTGCTGAATGCCACCATTTTCTCCCCTTGTTTTGAGCTCCACTGGCTGCACCATCCTTCTGTGGGGTTCACCACCATGTCCCCGGGTACTGGGAGATGGAACTTTCAATTTTCTCCCAAATCCAGTTCTTTTCCAGCCTCTCCATCCTCCTGGAGCTGCAACCAGCAGCTGGGAGCCTTTTCATCCCTGCTCTCAGCATTGATGCTGAGGCACCATGAGCTGTGCCTCCTTTGTGCCATTCCTGATGAATCCAGCCTTGGCTGGAGAAGCTGAGCACATCCCATCCCATCCCATCCCATCCCATCCCATCCCATCCCATCCCGTGGATCCCATCCCATCCCATCCCAAATTCTCATCCCCATCCCCATCCCATCCCATCCCT
>VZRL01001646.1:20572-40209 GCA_013397895.1 Origma solitaria | reverse complement strand
ACCCACAACAAAGTTCAAGCAATCATTCGTCGTATGGGCATTTTGGGTATGAATTTATGTTCTCCAGCAGAAATTAGTAGGATTTTTAGCTAGTATTGTTTAGATACAAGTGTTTGCTATTACCGACCATTTCAACGATGTCACTATCATATTTACAGATACTCAATTAAGTTTAACACTGGAGTAAAATATTAGCAGGGCATACAATAGGCTTGCATACAGCTGAACAATAGGCCATTAAAAAGATTGTAACCGATTGTTAGAGAATAAATGAAAGCTATGAACTGTGCCCATCTCTAGAACTTAGGTTATTGTTAAAACTGCCATCTAATTGAAAGGAGACACCATTACTTTTATAGCATTAATTATATGTTCAGTCCCAACAACTCAAATCAGAGGTCAACAAGTATGAAAGCATGTGCTATAAAAAGGGAAAAAGCTATTACTGAAACTGTTGTTCTAAACTAGCTAATCTGTTACTACTTGCTCATAATTTTCATTGTCAGTATTAGTGTTTAAGAAAATCTAAAAAGCAAAATTTCTAGTTTCTTTGATAGTGACCCCCCTCCACTTTATTTCTTTCACTTCCATAACAGAAATCTTACGAATTTCTATTTCTTATGTATGAAAAATTTGTTTTCCAAATGAGAGATAAGGAGGAAAAGTGATGAAACTATCAAATACATTAATGATGAAACTTAAAACTCTTCCATTTGCCTTTGAAGTCTGCCAGTCTTGTTCTACGTCTAGTGTGTGAATGAAGATAAACTCAGTTATGGAAAGAAAAGAAAGGAATTGAGCTGTTTAATCTTCTTATATTGATAATTGTGGAGTGTGATAGTTCTTTATACTCTGTGCTTTCATTGTTTTCATGTAACAGTATTTTAAACACATTCTGCTATTTTTAGAGATGGCTTCTTACCATTTTCCTTGTATTTTACTGATCACCATATTTAGGGCAAGGAGAGAAATGTCATTATTCACGTTCAGCTTTTTTCCTTGGTCTAAGAAACCAAACGGTGATGGAGTGCATATTCCACAAGCCAAATCTGCCAAGGCTTGGAAGGTTGTTTTGGTTTCCTCTATGCACCATATTGTGGTGGGTGAAGATTTTGCTTTGCACTGAGTGCTGGTGGCTGGGAAAACGTTATGGCATAGTGGAACAGGGACCAAAGCAGGATGCATGTAATCTTGTGGATTTAACATACTTTATGTCCTGCATGTTCTTTTATGGGAATATACTCAGACCTGCTTTTCCCTTGTTTACCTTCCTCATAATGTACTTCTGTGGAAAAGCAAGAACTCTGAAGTAAGACTTTTCAGGGTTTGCTTATTTAAAATCTGACTGCATAAAGTAGAAGTGTTCAGACCACTTGTAGGACTCATCACAGAGTTGACAGAATTATCTTTCAAGGGGCCTCCAACATTAACAGAGTTTCCTGCAGCTAATGACTTCCTCAACAATATTTATTTGAGTACCAGCCTAAGAAAGGTTGAACATTTCAAAACTGCCAATGGAAGAGAAGTCCTGAAAATGTGAACTGTTTTCCTGAGCAGCAGTTTTAAGCCCTTGTCTTATATGCATAAACAATGAAATGGCCATCATCCAGATAAAAATTAAGGACGTATCTGCATGGTTTTCCTGTCAGTTCATACATTTTCTGTACTACTCTGCAAACTCAGGAAACAAAAAAATTAAATACACTGTTACTGAAAAAATGCTCTTCAGATAGGGCTTTTTTGTATATTCAAAAGTTGTACTATATTTAAGTATTCTCCTAATTAGTAAGAAGGGGAATTTATCACTCTGGAACAGGAATTACATGGGATTTGATGCACTAAATCTAGTAGAGCATCAACTAAATTCAACTAAACATCAGTTTTGCAGAATCCATACTTTTAAAATTTCAGTAAGGCTGGGTGAAAGTAATTAAGAATAATCATTATGAAGATATGATGGGAGAGAAAACGAAAAGTAAAACTCTGTGCGACCAAGACTGTAACTATCCCAGGATTTGGAGACAGGGATTCAGCCCTGTTTCTTGTGCACCAGAGTGAACATTAATGGCAGAATTCTTCTAGGGTTTTAATCTTCATCTATTCCTTCTTATATTTTATTTGTCATGGGAGAAACCAGTAGAGGTTGAAATGATAGTACCTTGGTCATTCTTGTATAAAATAAGCTTTTTTGTAGATGTTCATTACATCTCAACTGAGTAACTGCTGTTACTCTAATTTTTAAAGCCACTTAAAATGTCTCAATGAAAGCAATTTTCAAAACCTTTCTACATTCTGAACTAAACCGTGTTTCTTGCAAAGCATCCTTTTGGTTGAGTGGAAGATCAGAACACAACAAATTTACCTGAATGCACTACAGAAATATGTAGTTTGAAGGCTGGGCTTGATGATCTTGGGGGTCTTTTCCAATCTTAATATTTCTATGATTCTATGATGTTTTGTTTGCAATCAAAGGGAAAAGTTAATGTGGACATTAAGTTCAAAAATTTCACCAGGACAGAAGAAGTTTTCTATGTCTTATTAACTTCTTTTTAGATCAATATTTTTTAGACTAGAATCAGAGCTGGAGCTCTTCATATTTAAAAAAAAAAAAAAAAAAAGGTAGTCTAAAGCTCAAGTTACCCTATACTCTGATTTTTATACACAGGACTGAGAACAGTCCAATTTTGCATCACACAAAGAGTAAATTTATTTGCTTGCCTTGCTACCCAGAGGATCCTATAAGGATGGGGGGAAAATTAATTTACTCTTTGCATTTCAGCCATGATCATTCTGGCCATCTCCCTGTGTCGACTCACACAGTCCTTAAAGATGGACTCAGGATGAGGCTGACCATAGTGGACATGAGAACAGGGGAAGGTAGGCCTTACTCCTTTCCCTATAAAAACTGAGGATGGTTTCAAGAATGTTTTGATGTGTACATTTTAAAAAAGAAAACACCAAGGTTGCAGCATCAGGCTGAACAAACTCCTGCCCAAGATAAAGATCCAAAGCTAATCCAGTCAGAAGCTATTTTTTTGTAATTCTAGAGTAATCCTTTGGAGATTGGTTTAGCCCAGGAGCCTCTGAGAGTTGTCAGAGTAGAAAGAAGCGCTGAAGAAAGGCTGAATGATGGCAGATTACTTTGAAGTTACCTTGCTTCTTTTAACTAGAAGGTCTGAGGACCTTTTCCTATTGCTAGAAGCATCTTCTACTTAGTTTGTAATTTTCACATTTTCTGTAATACAAATCTCTTAAATTTGGGATCTGATGTGTCTTTTGGTATCCCCAGTTTGATGTAAAAATATAACCAACTGAAATGTGCAATGAACACATTAAAAAAGATAAAAAGGCCTTAAAAGTAAATTTCAAAAGGTATTAAAGAGATAGAAAACTTGTAAGTGCCAAGAGTTGGTCATTCCAAAAGTATGTGGATTTTAGGCAGCAAACAAACTTTATGAATTGGAACAAAATAGGAAAGCAAGAGAAATATGTATTTTTATAATATGCATGTAATTTAACTTCTTTTCCTTCTGAGCACCTGATTATTGCATGCTAGATAGTTATCTGGAACTGTGTTAGACAGACCCCATAACAAACTGTATTTACAGCACTCCAGAAACCCAGTACAGAATATGGAGCTCAGAAGCACCATCACTGACAAAGGATGCAGCTGAAACCTCCCTGCTAACATGGATATAAATAGCAAACCTTCATCTCTACAGCATCTCCCAAGTGGGCAATTATGTTCCAGTGCTGCACTGTTGGGGTGTTACAGCTGTATCTGCTGCCATGCATCCTTTTGGGATTATGGCAAAAGGCGATATAGGCTGCAGTTGCCTGAAGCTAGCAGCTCATTTTCCACCTGTGCTTTAGTCACAGGGTTTGAACTTCTCCAGGTGCATCCAAAATGTGGCCTTAAGTGGATATGACAAATAACAGACAACACTTTTGGCCAGTAGCTGCACTCAGAGAGTCCCACAAAGTCAGGCACAGACAGCATCTTGTGCAGCAGTCTCTGGGTTCTACACTGGGGACTTGAGGATTGAAGAAACCTCTTTTCCTATGTCTTTAACACCAGTGATGGACCCTGAGACCTTCAGAGCCCTGATTTGGAGGATTGCAACTTGGGAAGTGATAAGCTCCCAGCTGACTTTGAACTTGTACAGTATCTTCTGCTGCAGCTGAATGCAAATATTGCAAATAAGTCTTTGGGGTCTGATGGGTTTCATACCAGGGTACTGAAAGAGTTGGCCAGGGTTATTGTGAGACCCATCTCCTTTATTTATCAATGGTCTTGGGAATCTGAAGAGATCCCACTTGACTGTAAGCTAGCAAATATTATTCCAGTTCTCAAGAAGGGCAAGAAAGAAGACTGTGGTAACCACAGGCCTGTCTGTCTGACTTCAGTACCTGGTAAAATTATGGACAGGATATTCTGGGAGTTGTTGAAAAACACTTGAAAAACCTTGCCGTCATTGATCAAACAAAAATGGGTTCAAGAAGGGAAAATAATGCTTTACTTACTATGTTTCTATGACTGGTGTATCACCTAGTGTGCAAAGGGAAGGCAGTGGATGTGATTTTTTATTTTAACAAAGCTTTGGATAGAGTCTCTCGAAGTATCCTTCTGGATGAAATGTCCGGCACACAGAACAATGTTCATGATGGGATGAGTGAACAATTGATTGACGGGTCAGACTCAAAGAATTAGAGTAAATGGGGTAATATCTGTCTCATGGCCAGTCAGTACTGATGTTAACCAGGGCTCAATTTGAGGCCTGTTTTCTTCAATGTTCTTACCAAACCTGGGTATGGCCGCTGAGTGAAACGAACTGTGTTGACTCCATTAAATGAAACAATGGAGTCCATCAGGGGTGGAGAGGCCTTATAGAGAGATCTTCATAAGTTAGTACACTGGGCAGCCACTAACAGTATGTAATTCAACAAGAACAAATGGCAGATTTGGCACCTGCGTTGATATAATCCTGGATGTACATACAGACCAGCAGGCTTGTGGCACTGTCCACCTCTCTAGGAAACCAATTGCTGTATTTGACCATTATTGCTGTAAAGAAATGCTTCCTAAAATCAAACTGGGACTGGGCAACCTGGAGAGCATCCACCAAGATGTGTGAACTTTTAAAGACAGGGTGCAAAGGAGATGAAGCCAGGCTCTTTTCAATGGTGTCCCGTGAAAGGACACGAGGCAATGGGTGTGCACTGAAACACAGATAATTCTGTCGACCATCAGGAACACAGAAACCTGTTTTTACTGTGAAGGTGAATGAGCACTGGCACAGTTTTCCTGGAGGGGTTGTGGGCCCTTCCTCCTCAGAGATATTCAAAAGCCACCTGGGCGTTGTCCTGTGCAACTCTAGGTGTCCTGAGCCATTTTGATTCTGTATCCTTCCTGCATGGGGTAATTTCACCAAATTCCTCTTTCTTTGATACTTTCCTGGAGCCATCTTGATGTTTCCAAACTTCTGCTGTCTCTAAGTTAGAACTATAAATTCTCTGAAATTTCCCAAGGGTTTCCTAGTTTCCAGAATGTGTGACTCCATCTGTCAAGCTCTTAACTGAACTGCAAGAACTTTGTCTTGTCTTCAGTTCATCTAAGGATTAGACATTTTAAATGATTGCATTGAAATTTAACTAAGTTTTGTTATCGTAATTCTTATACTACCTCCTAAACTCATGAATTTCACTTCTTGGGGGGTGGAAAATAAAGACCCCCAAGACAAGTTGTATGAGCAAGCTCCTATCTTGGGATGTAAATAACTGAATGAATAGCATAGAAAATTAAATAATTTCCATTATGTAAGAATGATTTGTTCTCCAACAGATACTCTGATTTAATGCTTGTGTGTCTTAAATACGACTATATATTGAAAATTTATATTCAAAGATTTTGCCAAGAGGTTCACTCGGTGTTTCCTAAAGGAAAATAGATGAAGTAAGGAAAAAGCAACATGTTAGATGATACATTGCACAAGAAATTTCCAGAAATTATCTGCATTTTGAGTGTTATGCCTCCCAGCTGTTCTTCAAATATGAAGCACCAGTCAAAATTACACAGAATAAATAGTCCAATGTTTCTAAAGGGCTTTTCATTCCTTCCAGTTTCCTACAGGTTTCTGTGCTAACACATGAGGTCATTATGCAAATTAAGAAGTACAGCATGGAAGAGAAGAGGTTCCACACAAATTTCATTTTGTCTTTTTTTTTTTACTGTTTCTGAAGTGTCCTCACTTGTAGATATTTATTTATAAAGGTGTTGTGCAGGATGTTCCACTTTTCCCAGATGTCGTCTGCAGAGCTGAATATCCTGTAACTCTCAAAACTTACACTTCCAGAATAAACCACAACTATTTTTTGGAAGCCGTTTAAATGCTCAGGAAAATAATCTAATTTTCACAGTTTGTCACTGTGAAAGCATGTAAGCTAATACTTATTTGCTTACTCTCTAGAAAATGAGAGTTTGTTTCAGAAGTGCTTAATACAGGACCTTCAAGTTAAGGTTGAGAGAATACTTGCTATTTTACTCTAAGTTATATATTATTCTTCCAGAGATTTTGAGCACTATTTTTTCTTGAAGCACAATTAAGAGATTTCTCCAAGAGAATTTATTTCCTAAGGTGGAATTTCCTATTGGAAGTAGAAAGACAAGTATGGCCCTTTGTCAGCGATGGTGATATGAACAGAGCACTCACTTGAGCCGTGACAGTCTGGGTGCCTGACTCCCTATCTCGAATTAGACTAAGCAAGGATCTTGTATGCTGGTGGCATACAAGACGTTATGGCTGGACCCAATGATCTTAGAGGTCTTTTCCAACTTAAATGTTTCCGAACGATGCTAAGACTTGATGAGGGCATAGCCAGTGGCTCAGTATGGATGGATGGGTATATACATTTATTTTCCTGTTTCTCTGGGGTTTTTTTTGGTTTTGTTTTGTTGTGTCAACAATCTTTGAGAAATCTTGGGTTTGTTTGGATGCAAAATAAGATTAAGAACAGGCACAGATTTTTTTTCAATACAGCTCCAGTCAAGAAATGAATAGAGATTACAGATGTTCAGATCTGTAGATTTAAAATAGTGTGGTACAAACAAGAGTGAGTAGATGACAGACAGGAACCTGTAGAAACTTGGAAGACACTATAGCATATAGAATATGCATTATTTGCACAGAGAGGGCATTAACACCATCTCTATTAGAAAACTTGGGCACAGTTGATGAGTTCAAGGCCTAACTTTCCATTCAGTCAAAGAGATGCTAACAGGTGGCAATTCAGAGCACTTAAAATAGATATGTAGGGGAGATTTATACCCCCAGACCAATCAGCTATATCAAAAATTACTTTCTTCTTCAACACAGAAATAAGTCCACAACCAGCATCCTAAATGACTATCTGGGAAGAACAACAGCAGCCTGAGCGAAACATGTGGATTGCTGACTCGACCATACAGTTTCCCCTTCTTGCAGATAAATCACCACAGGCATGGAAGGAAGAAAACACACGAGCTTTTCTTCTGTTATCAAATTCAACCACCGTTGTCATCATCATCATCTTTTTCTTCTGAGGTATTTTTTAAATGAAGAACTGTATTATCAAAAAGCAAATAGAATTCGTTTCCAGGAAAGTGAAGTACTAAGTAGGGGTTCTTAAGAGTGCAACAGCAAAGCTGAATTTACTTGGGTTGCTAAGGCAAAAAATGAGACCCCTTTGATCACTCTTTATACCTTAACCATAATAAAACAGAATGGAACACTATACAATCTACTTCCACTGTTAAGAATAGGAAAATGAGAGAAAATTATGGAAAAAAAATCCTACCCTTATGGGGAAAGATATTGTACAAGGAAAAAACCAATGTAATTATGTAAAGGATGTTGAGCTTTAGGTGGAAATGACAGACATTGCCAAATTGCAATGATTCTGAAAAATGTGAACTATTGCTGCAAGTACTGGTGAGGAAGGATGATTATTCTCTTTCCCTCATGCCTAGCATTCAGAGGTGAATAAGGATGTGGAGTAACTAGCTGAATAAGGAAAGGAGCAGGAGGAAACATCAGTCTATGCAAAACACCATTTTCATACTGATGCTAGAATATACGTAGGTGTAGTTCATGCAAAATACTTGAACACACGACACCAAGATCACAAAGTAACAACTCTGAAAGAAACTCTGTCTTCACATCTGAAATTTTTAAACTGGGAAAAACATAACTTACAGATATTTAATTTGAATTCTCTCTTAATAAGTGTTGGGAACTATATAGCCTCTCTGATGGCTGCTGCATTATTTACTTCTTACTGCGCTTGGCAATACAGATAACACTACAATGTCCTAAGACTAAGCCTCAGCAAGATCATGTTTCTAGGGAATAATGTTTCTGCCAAAAAGGAATATAATGAGGTGACAGATTGCGAAGGATGATCTCCAGACTTCTTAGCCAAGAATACAAAAATAATTCTGCAGGTGACTGAAGAGTAGTTTCAACCAGGAACTAAAACAAGACATAGAATCACAACTTCTACAGAACTTTTTGGAAGGGCATGAAACCTCATATGATTTGCATTGTCACTATGATTTCCCTGCATTTTGATACATATCACCAGCCACTTACAGATCTGATGGACACTCCACACCCTCTCCAAGATGCTTGCATATATAAATAGCGAAGAATGTAGTACAAGATTGACAACTTTAAATTTGATACAGAACTGCAACTGACACTGCTTATGGTCACCCAGAAAACTGTGTATTTGAAGAAAATACCATCACATAGCATATGAATTAGGTCACTGCTAAAATGAGATTGTAAATCCAATAGTAACTATACAGATACTGTTACTTCTCACCATTTTTGTAATGGGACCTAAACTAAATTATTGTGGGGAATCTTTCCAGAATACTTTTGATGACTTTTTCCTCAAAGTTACCTAAAATTCTTTTTAACTTACTGAAACTAAGTTGTATCATTTGAATCTTACAAGAGAAACTCACAGGCATTAGACAAGAAAGGACAATGAGAAGGGCTTATAAATAGCTTTTTTCCTGTGTACCTTGTCCATACAAGACAGGGCTTTCCTTTGACAATTTAAAAAAAAATTTCTGTTAACTCACCATGTCTCTGAGATGCAGGAGTCTCTGCATTGACTGATTGCTGGAAGATTTCTTCTGTCCACCCTAAACCCTGACAGTCCTCATTTCAGCTTCATGTTCCTTTTTCAAAAGCAGAAAGCTTTCAGCACCTTGTCTTACTGTAATTTTCAAAAATTTGCAAACATCTAAAGCCAACCCACCACCATAGTCAGTATTTCTCCCATGAATCTCTCCCTTCTCCCCACTATCCATTGGGTTTCCATGTCACTCATTAACTTTCAGAATGATTTTGCACAAGTCCACAGTCGAAGACACTGTTTTGACACAACTTTGTTATAAGGAGTGCTCATTTTACATCACTTCAGGGAAGCTCACCACAGTTTTAGTGACTTCATGCGCCTCATTAAAACCACGTATTCGATAATTGTATGAAATTCATATATTATTGTTATACATTGTTTACACTAAACAATTTGAGACAGAAATATGAAGTATCAATTTGACACACAGTAAGGCATTTCAATCAGATAGTGAAACACACTAAATGCATGGTATGAACATCATTGCTATTTGATATATCTTAAGCTATGGGCTGCTAAAACTTACTGCTGAACTACAATATTCTGAAAAGGCAAAATAGCAATGACTTTCTCTGAGGCTGAGATTTGACCAACCACTGCAAGGCAAAGCTAATCAGCTCAGATACTTCTATATATTTACCAAAGAGTTACTAAAATAATTTGTTGTCTTCTTTTTGTGTGTACTTTCTGGCATCTATTACAGCTTTGAACAAGAGCACAGCAGTTTATAAAACCATATGATGGTTTCATATGAAGGCACAGAAAAGGCTGTTCAAAATTGTTAATGAAATGCTAATTTTCCACTAGCAGTGGATGTACTCAATGCAAGCCATGAGTTTTAAAGAATGTTAAAAATTAAATAGTTCATATATATATATCAAGTAAAAAGCTGGAGAAACTCCTTATTTGCTTAACTCTTTGAATCTCTGTTTTCATCCAAAGCAGTCAATATTTGCATCAGAGCATGAGATTCACTGGTCCCCAGGCATTGGGAATAGGAGTCTTTAAGGATAAGTATTTCTTCTAAAAACCTGTAGTTTGGCAAATATATCTAACCAATGCTTTCATCTGTGTCAAGAAAGACTAACATAAACCAATAGACAGTTCCTAAGGAGCAACTGCAGTGGAAAACAGAAATAGAGGAAAATCACTGAGTATGAATAAACAAAAGAGCAAGAGATAGTGACGTATGAAGAATATTTGACAGGAAATTGGTTAATTCTTTGGGATAATTATAGCTACTGAACAGAAGGGATGAGCACCCCAGACCCAGCTGACATTCATGAGGGATTCTGGTACCCTGTATCCCTAATAAAGCAGCTTGTTTTTTATAGGTCTTAAAGGAAAATAAACAATTCTCAGTATCTCTCTCCAAAAGTAGCACATGCAAATTTTAAAATTAATTAGGACAAGCTGAGTGTTTCCCAGCTTGAGAGATTTATATAAATATTTCAGGTCCTCTCTCTGGCAAGTTTTGGGTGAAATGATGTAGCAGAAGAGCAAGCAAAGTAATAGCAAACCACAAAAGTGAGATTGTTCTAGCACTAACAGGACTGCAGGGCCCATGCTCCAAGTTACTCTGTTCCCATAGGAAATAAGCTCCTAAATTACATGTCATTAATACCATAGACCTCCATATTCTCCACTGTATTTTTCTCTCTTTACAACTAATATGGAAACAGAAGTAGACATGGCAGTGATTTGCCTTCTCAGGCATAATTACAGGCATATCTATTCCTGTTTGTAAATTAGTTTACAGCTCTGCTGCGTGTTCTACAAGAGCAGAGACTAATGGAAAGCAGAATAATATTGAGTAAAAATAAAATTACTGGGAACATTATAAATTACCCAAATGGTGTTGATGTGACAAAATTAAACAAGAGAGATTGATTGACAAATTTTAGTCAGGTATTTATTCTAGGACATGATTAACAGCCAAATCTACATTTTGACAAGGATGTCAGTACAAAGATAACTTTTAAACTGTAACTAGCTTTTATTTTAGTTCTTTAATTACTTTCTAAACAGTTTAGAAATAAAGATGGGCCCATATTCATATTTCCAATAATGATGATCACAGGGACTTGTCAGATATGGTGATATGCTCCATAAACATGCAGATAGGACCCTGAAGTTTATTTGACAAAGA
This sequence comes from Origma solitaria, assembly GCA_013397895.1. NCBI lineage: Eukaryota > Metazoa > Chordata > Aves > Passeriformes > Acanthizidae > Origma > Origma solitaria. The sequence goes on along the minus strand of VZRL01001646.1, from coordinate 28,874 downwards.
TCTTATTTTGATAACATGCCCTACAGCAAAAGTAACACAGCCATTTCCTTTATTTTCTAGGAGCTGGCAGTGCCATGAAATGAGGTAGTGCTCAATGCAATATCATGCCCCTGAAGTAAGGAACTTGAAAACAACATTGGAATTATCTCTTTTTTTCCTTTGCATTTTGCAAAAGGCAGCACAAAAGCATGTGAGTTTCTAAAAAGCTTTGGAAATGCTGTGAATCAAACCCATCATGCATGAGATAGACTGCTTTTCATTACAGCAAGTACAAATTAAAGTTTTTTCTTCTCTCTTCCTTTTATGGGGAATGGGAAAAGATTTTTCCATTTGAGAAGTTGTTAGGGGAAGGGTGACTGTTGTTCAGCTCAGCAAAGTGTTCCTGATTTCAAATGAGCAAGTTGAGCTTGTTAACTTATTCCTTGTTATTGACAGACTGCAATATATAATTATGATTCATGTCAAGTATTTCCAAACTATCTCCACTAGTTATTCAAGCTATTTGTATGGAGATCCCAAAATATCTCCTCTTCACCGCACTCACCATCTTTCTGTCTTTACTTAACAGCTGTTGCAAATGACAGAAGTTCCATGGAGCAAAAGTAGCCAACAGGTTTGGGTATTTTAAAAGTAGATGAGGCACAAGTACATTTATGCTTCTTTTCTTGGATGTAGTAACCCTTGCCTGTACAAAACACATCTGCATTTTATTAATAGTTACTTCTGTTAAGTGTTTTTCTACTACTTTACGATATAACTCTATGAATTATTTTGAAGTGTATATTTTGTCAGGGAAATTATCACCGTTTGTCCAAAGATGTATTCCAATAATGATGAATTAAAGATACATAATTATGAAAGGTTGGGGGGAGCGGAATTTTTCCCCATTCTGTTGCTAGGTAACCAATGACCAGCTATTTAAGGACCATTTACTCTTTTTGTAAGAGACAAAGGATGTGGCCACGGTGGGGTGAGAGGAGGAGAGATCTGGCCATCGGTAACTCACTCACTCGCCAGACTGGGAGGAGAGAGCAGTGAAAAAACTGCTGCTTCCTTTTCAGGGCGACTGCAAAGAGAGGACCCAGCTCTACACTGTTTTCTCTTCCTTACTGGGCTGCTGAGGAGGGGGCCTAGCTGCCGCTGCCCCACGTCCCGCCTGCCAGAACACACTGCCACAACTGCGGAGTTCCTGCCACCTTTTGCTGGCCAGCCTGGGTGAGCCCATCTTGCCGCTCCATCTCCCTGCTCTGAGCTCCCTGCCCAGCCCGTCCTGCTGTGCCATCCCTGCCCACGCCCATCCTGCTCACGCCATCCCTGCCCAGCCTGTCTGCCATTATCCTTGTGAGACCAACCTGATTTCGCCCCACAACGCCCCTTGCAACTGCCCTGCTCCGCTGGGAGCCAACAGCGCCCCTGCTGGCTGTGACTGGGACTGCACCAAAGGGACAGTACCTGGCAGCCCAGGGACATCTGCCACCGGGTTTGGTTTTGTTTGCTGTTACTGTTGTTGCTTGTTTGCCTCATTATAGATACTAGTAAAGAACTGTTATTCCTTTTCCCATATCTTTGCCTGAAAGCCCTTGATTCCAAAGTTACAATAATTTGGAGGTAAGGGGGTTCACATTCTCTATTCTAAGGAAGGTTCCCACCTTCCTTAGCAGACACCTGTCTTTCAAACCAAGACAATAATATTAACATGTATGTTTTATTTTTCATTGTCAGTAAATAAATTTTCCCCATAGTAATGATAAGAATAACTGACCTACTTCTACACTGAAACATAAAGCTCTGAGCTTTAACAGTGTCCATCCTTCAAGAAAATCTTGTTGTGGTTTCATACATGGCATTATTGCACCCACCATGTATTAAATTTAGTGTTGTGCTATTACATAAAGGAAGTAAAATGACTTGCAAAAATGTGTCTTTGATTCAAGAAGAACATAATTTTGAATTCTGAATTGCAAATTGAATTAGGTGACATTTTTCTGTGCATCCTGCACTGTTTTGGATACCCCCTGCCCAAGCTCCTTGAAACCGTTTCCATCATGGGTAGACAACAATGGCTGCAACTATCAGGAGGACTCCATCCCGTTTCCAGCTTCTTTGTACCTGCCATATTGCACTTGAAGTAGCCACATTTTCTGGCAAAACTGAGTCTTTTCCTGTTTATTCCTATAGAGTCTATACCTTCAGCATAATACCTTTTATGAGTTAGTAGACATTTAAAACAATGATAGAACTGGAGTGGAACATCAGGAACACATCTCAAAAGTACATGAAACTAAATTTAGTTAATAAAGTACAGGAGGAAGGTAGAGTCTTTATTTCCTGATCAGAGAGAAAACTGGAGCATCAATTTGGGGATCCTGGCCATCCTTCCCAGGCACAGTGCAAGTATCTGAGCACAGAGGGTTTCATGTGAGCCCTGGTGAGTGTACACTGGAACCGCCATATGTTGACAAAATTATTGCATCCATCTCTCATGTCTACCCAATACCTCCATGCTGCACTTTGGAGAATTAGATGCCCTGTTGGCTCTAATTTTCTGATATTCGTGGAGATTCGCGGAAGCTCGCAGGGAAGTCAGGTAGGCAGCACTCAAGATGGCGATTGAGAGAACTTTATTTACAAAACTTTCTTTATATAAGCATTAATAATCTAGCAGCTATTGGTCAGCAGTTTTCCACCCCCTAAAAGGATAGGTTACAATCCTACAACATCCAGTACCAAAACACTGAGATTAGAAAAGTACAGAAATGCAACTTATCTCTATTCTCCATGAGAAAGAAGAGAAGGATTTCTAAAACAGTGTAACTACAATTCCCCCTTTTTGGTTTAAAAGGAAAAGCAAAAACAAAGATATTGCTTGTATTGCTACCTAGTTAGCAAGGTATTGCTAACTAACTCCCTGTTAGTTCCCTAAGAAGGGAGGATGAGCTCAGCATGAAGGATCTACTTGATAGTGGCCAGCTACCAAGAAGATCCTGAATTAAATACCGATAAGGGGTCTGTCAGTGGTGGCCAGCCGTTGACAGGGCCCAAACCAGCTGCTGATTGAAGGTGGAGAGAGAGACTTTAATAAATGATACATCTATCAAAACCTAATTCTATTAAAACTTCTTATTTTTCTGACTCCACAATAAAAAAGGTTAAAATTCAGTCTCTGCTTGTAGAAGGACCACCTGTCTGATGGTCAGTGTCTTGGTCATCGTTTTGAGGTTGCCAGTTCTGCTTCTGAAGTCGCAGATCAGGACGGACGCATCTTGCAGGCAGCCACTGCACTCCAATATCTGTGGAAACGCAAGCATACCCAGGGCCCCAAGTAATAAGCTCATGTGAGCCTTCCCAAGCGTTAGTAACTAGGTTTCAAATCCAAACCTTCGCCTGGGGCAAGCGCGACTCACCCGATGACTGCAATGAGAGAAAATGGTTCAAAATGACAGGATAATTCAAATTTGGTGGCACAGTGAGATGATTAATTGTATACAAGGCTTTTTCCAGCCGGCTCTGTGGTGATTCCCCATGCATTCCCCCTTTTTGTTTTTCCAGAAAGCGCTTCAGAGTACCATGCGCATGTTCCACGATTGCTTGACCAATTGGGGAATGTGGAATACCAAATTTACACACCCCATAGGTGCAAGAACTGCTGCGTCTTCTGTGAGGCGTAGGCAGGGCCATTGTCGATTTTCACCGCAGATGGCAAACCCAAGACCGAGAAGGCCAATTTCCAATGGGCAATGACATCACGACCTTTTTCTCCAGAATGAGCAGATGCCCACATGGCTGAGGAGAAAGTGTCAATAGACACGTGCACATACTTAAATCGGCCAAATTCAGGGATGTGTGTCACATCCATCTGTCAAAGCTGCAAGGCCTTTAGGCCTCTGGGGTTTACTCCTGATGGCAGAGGTGCAGTGAGTCCATGGCAATCAGCACAAGCGCTGACAATGTCACGAGCCTCAGTTGGAGTCAATTGGAACTGCTTCTGCAGAGTATGTGCACTCTGGTGGAAGAAATCATGGGAAGCTTTGGCTTGTGCAATTTTGTCAGACTGAGGCGCCATCCATGCAGGATTGGCTAGCATATCAGCCCTGGCATTGCCTTCTGTTATAAAACCTGGCAATTTGGTGTGGCTTCGAATGTGCAAAATGTAATATGGGTGCGTTCGAGCTTGAATTGCATTCCACAAAGCTTGTAATAATGAAAACAGAGCCGCATTATTGACTTCTTTTAGAAGTGAGCAATCTAGACGTTTGGTTATATCTGCTACATAAGCAGAATCTGTGACCAAATTCAAAGGCACCTGAGAGAACCGCTGAAACGCCAAGGCGACTGCCTTCAGTTCAACCAGTTGGGCAGAGCCTGATTCATGGCTTTTCAGCACCTGCCACTCAGATCCCTCCTTCCAGGTAACAATAGCTTTTCCTGTTTTCCCAGAACCATCTGTAAAGACGGTGGGTCCACGCACTGGCACCCGACTGTTCTTAGGTCGCAAGGCAAGGCTAGTTGAATTTGCCAATTGTAATAATTTGTGACTGGGCAGGTGATAAGCAATCTGCCCTGAAAAGTTCTGCAGTGCACTTTGCAAAGGAGCGCTGTTAGCAAGGCTCCATTCAAAATTATCCCTTGTAACTGGGACAATAATGGTGGCAGGATCTTCAGCCATCAACTGCAGACATCGGTAACGACATTTGATTATCAAACACGCGATCAATTCGAACAGCGTGGATGCTGTCTTTTTCGGCTGATGGGGCAGAAAGACCCATTCCAAAATGTGCAGAGGATCGGCCCATTGTTTGTTCCATTGGCCGATGATACCTGTGGGATGGAGGTCTGGAGCAGTAATAAAGACAGTGATATCAACAGAGGGATCTACTCGATAAACCTGGTGAGCAGAAACAGCTCGTTGCACCTCATTCAGCACTCGTCGCGCCTCCGGGGTCAATTTTCGAGGTGAATTCAGATCAGGGTCCCCCTTTAAAATATTAAAGAGCGGGGAAAGTTGCGTGGTGGTCAGTCCTAAATAAGGACGTACCCAATTAATTGTACCAAGCAATTTCTGGGCATCATTCAAAGTTTTGATAGTGTCTGAAAATTGCACCTCTTGGTGTTGTATAGTTTGATCCAAAATTTTGACTCCCAAATATTTCCAAGGAGGCTGTTGCTGAACCTTGTCTGGGGCCACTTGCAATCCATAGGAATGCAGGGCAGCGAGCAGTTGAGGCTGTAACCTCTGCAACTCATCCTGGGTGGATGCAGCCACCAGGATATCATCCATATAATGGTAGCAGAGTGCCTTAGGAAACTGCTTGCGGACTCCAGATAGAGCTTGGGCGACATACCACTGACAGATTGTCGGGCTATTTTTCATGCCCTGAGGTAACACTTTCCATTGAAATCTCTTTACAGGCTCAGCATTATTAATTGCAGGCACTGTAAAGGCAAATTTTGGTCTGTCATTGGGGTGCAAAGGAATTGTGAGAAAACAATCCTTCAGATCAATGATCAGGATTTCCCACTTTGTGGGAATCATTGTGGGTGAGGGCATACCAGGCTGCAAGGCTCCCATACTTTCCATCACTGCATTAACTTTGCGAAGATCCTACAACAATCTCCACTTCCCCGATTTTTTCTTAATTACGAACACGGGGGTATTCCAGGGACTAGTAGAAGGCTCAATGTGTCCCTGTTGCAATTGTTCCTGAACCAGCTGACAAAGGGTGACTAATTTTTCTTTGGGCAAGGGCCACTGTGGTTCCCATATGGGTTTTTCAGTCAGCCATCGCAAGGATAGCATGTGATACAGTGCACCCTTGCTCACAGTGACCCCCATCAAAAGTTTGTTCCAATCCGGACTCCCCACGCCGCCAACACGTTCCTCCCCCAAAGGTTAATTGGGCTGAAGTAACATAGGGCTGGATTACAGCTGTGTGACCCCCCGGGTCCTTCACCAACACAGGCCGTTTGCTCAGGTGGCTCTGTGTGGTTCCTCCAAACCTCGCAATGGCTGATCCCACATGGGCTAGAGGCCATGTAGAAGGCCATGAAGAGGAGGAGAGGATTGTTGCATCGGCACCTGTGTCAATCAAACCTTGAAGTTGAATCCGATGTGGGTGGGCTTTTGGCAAGATCAGAATGCACGTCAACTGTGGCCTCTGATTAGAGATGTCTGCGGCTCAGCAGACCTGTGGAAGTTCTGGAATTCCAGAGCCGCTGCTTCCGCATGCTTGCTGCTCTGCTCTGGGAACAGGAGACTCGAAAGGCACCAAGTGAGCAACGGGAGTTCTTTCAGGGATTGTAATAGGGGGACTTGGCGTGGAAACCATAGCATGAATTTGGCCTGTAAAATCCTCATCTATTACTTCCGGATGAACAAAGATCCCTTGGTGGGTGACCTCAGGTCTTCCCACCAGGAGAGCACCAAACCCTTGGTTTAGGGGTTCGTGCACATCCAAGGGGACTCTGTGAATGTTATCAGAGTCTAGGACGACTGTCTTGGCTGTGTAGACGTCGACCTGGGCTGGCCCTTGGGCACCGTCTCCACACTGGCCAAATGGCCCAGTGCTGGTGACGTTGGCCTGGGTTGGCCCTTGGGTGCCACACTAACTGGATAAGCCAGTATTTTCAGCCTGTTTTGGGGGAATGTTCGGGATGGAGGGCAAGTCCCCCTTTTTGCACCTCCCTTTATGTTTCCCGACAACGGCCGGCCATCTACATGGTATTTAGAGCTGCAATATTCTGTGCAATGCCCTGGTCTACCACACCTCTTGCACTGGGGAATCGCAGTCCCTGCATTTCCCTTTTCCTGTGATTTAGGTCATCTTCGTTTGTTCCCAGCCTTGGACTGCTTCTGCCCACTGTCAGGGTTTGCCTGAACAGGTGGCAGAAATGCAGCCAAAGCAGGCTTCTTTGAGCTCCATGGTGCCACCTCGGAGCAGGCCTCTACCATCTCTGCAATGGAGACATCGCCTTGCAATGTACCTATAATTCTTTTGCAGTCTTCGTTGGCATTGTCTTTTGCCAACTGTTTGCACAGCACCTGTCTCAAGGTGTCATCCTCCACTTGTTTTTCCAGGGCAGCAGGTAGCTTCTCGACAAAGGATAAGAAAGGCTCAGATGTCCCCTGATATATCTTAGAATATGGGACTTTTTGCTCTGCCATGCGGATTGTTTTAAGAAGGGCACCTACACTGAGTTTTTGGGCCTGCTCCAACAGCTGGGGATCCCATCTGGCCTGCAGGACAGGATTGTCATGGGGTTTAAGTCCCATCAGAATGTCCAATCCAGCCCCCTGTCTAGGGTCAGCGAGAGGCAGACGCATGTTTTCATCTGCGGCTTTTTGAGTCATCTTCCTCCAATGATTTTCAAAAACTATAAATTGCACAGGTCGAAGCAGAGCTTGACCCAAGTGCCAAATGTCAAAGGATGCCAACAGATCAGTACTTATTACCTTTAGAACTTGCATAACATCAGGAGACCCAAGCCTATATTGTGCTACCTTAGTTTGTAAATCCTGGACCACTTTCCAAGCTATAACTTGGTGGTTATCCACTTGGCCTGAGTTCGTGGCTGCTTTAAACACTGGAAAGGCTTGAACATCCCCTTGCAAAGCATTAATATCACCCTGGGCCACTGGTCCACCTTCTGAAGGCACTGCATCTGTCACCTGAGTCTCCATTGCCTCTGGTAGGGGTTGGGGCATCCCTATTCATTCCAATAAATCCCAGTCCCCCGCCTGCAAAGCTCCTAACTTGACACAGTCCCAATATCTTCTCAGATTTCAGGCCCTTCATGTGATGGAATACTCCTGGTTTATCCAGGGTCTGGTCTGTAGCAAGCGCTTTTTTCTCCGCTTTGTGACTTCTCCCTTTCTCCCACGTACTGGGGAGCTGCCCATGTCGGTGTCAGAATCATCCATTCAGGCCTCATCTGCTGTCCCTATCACAAAAGACAGAATTTCCGTGATGACAGGCGTTGGGCTGGGAGAAAAGGTCTCCAAAGAAGCCCGGCTGGGGGCCAGAGAGGACAGTGGGGTGAGGTCCATCTCCTCTGACCCAGCAGAATGCAGGGACTGCAGAGATGCTGCCGATTCTGTTGTCACTATCAGATTCCTAGGTCCTGGCAAGTGCTGGTGAAAAGCAGACTGCCGAGAAATATTGGGCAAGGCCAGGAGGATTTCAGAGACAGTGTCGAGTTTTTGCAAGATGCAGTCCAAGGGCTCGAGAGGGCAGACGAGCTGGACGCTCGGCGCCTTGGCCGTTGCTGCCGCTGCGGGGCTGGGACAGCCTCCCAGGGCCCATCC
>VZRL01001646.1:6739-20511 GCA_013397895.1 Origma solitaria | reverse complement strand
CCCAGGCCCGCCCCCAGCCCCACCCCCGGGCCGGCCGGCAAGGGCCGGAGGGGGACGGGGGCGCGCGCTGCCTCCTCCGTGGTGCAGAGGCGCGTGGGCAGTGCTGGGGCCGGCCAGTATGGGGGGGGCGGCACTGCCGCATCGGGCGCTGCTTCTCCTCCTCCAGCAGCTGCGGTGGGGGGCACCCGCGCTGTTCTGAAGCCGGCGGGGATGGAGGAGGCGGTGGCACACCGGGCTCCGCTTCTCCCGCGGTGACATCACCCACCACCGGTCCAGGATCAAGCCAGGAGTGGCAGGGAAGCCCAACCCCCACCTGCGGCGGCATGGGCGGGGGGATCCATGCCATGCTGGGTGCCGGGACTGCTCCCGCGGCTTTGGCTCGGCGTTTTTGCTCTAAGTGCTCTGCCAAGACCTCCTCTGGCGTTGGATAGGTGCGTGGCCTGTAATCCAACGGGGATATATATTTTTGATCAGTGCTTCTGCCTTTTTCAGGGAAAAGGCAGGGCTGTCCAGGCCAATGGGCATGGGGTGGAGCCCGCGATTCCAAATATGAACGGGGGTCCTTTTCCCCAAAATCAGAGCTTTCTTCCCTCAATAAATCGAGGATTCTCCTCCAGGTGTGACACAGCCGTATAGTCTTAAAGTTTCCAAACGAAACTTCAAACCACAATTTGTCTCCGAGATGAGCCCACGCCTCAAAGGACGGAACGACTTGAGAAATACTGGAGCATCCTTTTCGCTCAAACCGTAGTAATAAATCCCCGAGCAGCGTGTCAGAGACCTTAGCTCGGACGGGGGCCCAGGCATCCTGGTGGGCCTGCGAGGGAGCCCCAGAGTTCTCAGCTGCGTCCTCCATTACGTACCCGGGACCCCGGGAGGGCGGGAGGGTAAAGCAGGTGGGTAGGGAGGGCTTCTCCTACCTTCAGAGGACACATCAGTTTCACTAATTGTTGGCTCTAATTTTCTGATAATCGTGGAGGTTCGCGGAAGCTCGCAGGGAAGTCAGGTAGGCAGCACTCAAGATGGCGATTGAGAGAACTTTATTTACAAAACTTTCTTTATATAAGCATTAATAATCTAGCAGCTATTGGTCAGCAGTTTTCCACCCCCTAAAAGGATAGGTTACAATCCTACAACATCCAGTACCAAAACACTGAGATTAGAAAAGTACAGAAATGCAACTTATCTCTATTCTCCATGAGAAAGAAGAGAAGGATTTCTAAAACAGTGCAACTACAATGCTCTAACTAAGAACGTCTATAAAAGCTGTTCTATTCTATACTAATTAGTTCTGTGGACTTTGAAGAGAGGTTTAAAGTTGTAATGCATCATACCTAACTCCAAACAAGTCTTGACATGCAAGTGACAGTTAAACCTCATGATGAATCTCTGTTCTAGTGAGCACAGAGTCATAGAGTCATTAAGGTTGGAAAAGAACTCCAAGATCGTGAAATCCAACCTTTGACTTCATGCCACCATGGCCACTGTCATACCCTGGACACTTTGTGTGCAGGCTAACCCAAGGTTCTTTTGCTCTGGGTAGGCGCAAAGGAGAAACACTGACCAGATATTCTCAAGAGGTAAAAATCACACAAAAGTTTACTTGCAAAAATAAGGAAAATCAAGGAATTTTGGCAAAAGGGTAAATCCAATACCAAACTCTATATAAAACACTTATCATAACATTAGCATTAACTTAGCATTTACTTACACCATTCAAACTAGAAACCTTTAAAACCTTAAGACGTTATGCTACCCAAAATTTCCATGAAAAGAGAATTAGGAGAAGAAAGAGAGAGACAGAGCAAGACAGAAGAGATATGGAAAACCACACATATCGCTACCAACACGTAGGGTTCCAGCATTGGTGAGATGGAAGCACCAGGAAGCTGGCACAGTCCAGACAAATAACCACCCCCTGGTCATTACTCTTTAAACCCTTGTCCCTTTGTGGGCCTGCCCTTTGGGTGGGACTTCTGGTTACTCAACCAATCAAGGGGCTGTGTTAGCATGGCCCCAGCTGTGTGATTGATTGTCAGCTCTGCCTGGGCCGGGGGCTGTGGGTGCAGGGGAGGCACTGCTTCATGTGTACAAAGGCCAGCCTGCCCCTGCCACCAGACACAGACACCGGCATTACAAGATGTCTCGAGACACTGATCTAATCCAGTCTCTGCCAACCACTAAACCATATTGGGAGGTGCCCGCTCTCCTCATTTTTCGTCACCATCCCTTGTTCTCCAGGGTTGGCGACTTTACTGCTGCACTAGGGAGCCTGTGCTAGTGCTTAACCACTCTTATAGTGAAAAAATTTTTCCTAATATCCAACCTCAACCTCCACTGTTGTAACTTTAGGTCATTTCCCCTTAGAATCACAGAATATGCTGAATTGGAAGGGACCCACAGGGATCACCCAGTCCAACTCCTGTCCCTACAAAAGACCACCCAGCAATCCCATCCTGTGGCTGGGAGCATTGTCCAAACGCTCCTGGGAGCACTGGCAGGCTTGGGGGCTGGAACCATTCCCTGGGGAACCTGGTCAGTGCCCAGCCACATTCTGGGTAAAAGACTTTCCCCTGATATCCCACCTAAACCTTCTCTGATTCAGCTGCAGCCATTTCCTCATGTCCTGTCACTGGCCACGACAGGGAAGAGATGAGAGCTGCCCTCATGGTTCCCCTTGGGAGGATGTTGAAGAGCTCAGTGACGTCTGACCTCAGTGACTTCCAGCTGAACAAACCAAGTGCCCTCAACTGCTCCTCATACAGTTCCTCCTGACTCTTCCCCATCCTCGTGGCCCATCTCTAATAGTTTAGTACCTTTTTTATATTGTGGCACCCAAAACAGCCCCCAACACTTGAGGTGAGGCCACCGCAGAGTGAAGAGCAGAGCGGGACAATCTTCCCCCAGGCCTGGCCAACGATGCTGGGCCTGGTGTCCCCCAGGACAGGGATGTCCCTCCTGGCTGCCAGGGTACTGCTGACTCAGATCCAGCTGGGTCTGGTGTCCCCCAGGACAGGGATGTCCCTCCTGGCTCCAGGGCACTGCTGACTCAGATCCAGCTGGCCATGGACCATAGACCCCCAGAGCCCTTCCCACATCTGCTCTCCAACCTCTCCTTCCCCAGTCCATACACACAGCCATGGTGTTGCCCTTGTCCTATCCCTTGTTCTCTCTGAGACTGACCCTCCACCTGGCTACAACCTTCTTTCAGGGAGCTGTAGGGAGCACTAAGGTCTCCCCTGAGCCTTATCGAGCCTTATTGGCTTTTTTTAAAAAATTATTTATAATTTTGACAACGGTAACATTCCATGAGAATGAATTGAATTTATGTTCGAAAGAATTATTTTACTGCTGTTACTGGGCAGTTTCTTTATTTGCCCTCTTGGTCTGTATAAGAAGTGGAGAATTACTTTTTCCTCTCTCCCTTCTGCATACCACTTACTGCAATTCATTCACTAAACACTCTCACCTTTATTCCAGAATAAAGAAATCTTGCTAATTTGTTCTCGGCTTGCATGGCAGTTGTTCAAGCAGTTTTGATTATCTTCCAGAATTATTTGTGAAAATTCTTTATATCCTTTATAGTTTTCTATATCCTTTATATATAGAGTTGCATTTCTGGTGTTGAAAATACCAGCACTCTTTGTAAGCATTTATGTTTTGAGGGTGATTATAATTTTTCTTTTGTTCTTGACTCCTCTTTTAGCTATTCCTACAATACTAACTGGTAATGTAAAAAATGCAAGTGAGATCATTACAAACCAGGAAAATATCACAGTGTTTTGACATTTAAAAACAAAGAAGTCAGTCTTCTTAAGTTCTCTCATCTTCTTCCTTATGTGAATGCTCTAAAGAGATTGCTATAATTGATGCAAAGGTTAGATTATGGTAGTATTTAATTAACTTAGAAAGACTTCACACACAAACAGAAGCAAGTGTCCCAGTGAGATAGATGACAGTGGATAATGGTGTCAGAGCAATATTGGAAGAAATCTATAGGTGTTTCGGAAATCCTGAAGAGAAAACAGATATAATTAAAATAACTGTTTACTCTTTATCATTAGGTTATGTTATCTTAAGCAGATTAAATACTTTAGTCTGAAAAAATGTTTTAATTTATTTCAACCTTTAAAATTTCCTATTTCTTCACCTTCTTTCTCATTACATCCTCTTGAAATGCCCATCTACCTGTATCTTTCTTTACTCAACTCCTGTTCCTTCTAACCTTTCCAGATTTTGCAGAGCAGTAGGATCACGATGTATTTCTGCCATGTGTTTTGTCACCAAAAGAGGGAAGAGTCCAGATTGTGTTCAGAAAAATGGGGAAAAATGGAAAATTTAGTCTACAGCTTATCTGTACCTTGTCTCTTTAAAAGTCCTTGATAGATGAGGGAGTTTACAGATGGTACCTTGAGTCTATTTCCAAGATAGTATTGAAACCTTGCTCAAAGGGTATGTCAGCAGAGAGAATAAACTGGAACCATCCAGTGCATGCTGTCCCAAAGGAAGAAAAGGAAGGGTGAACCTTTAACCATAATTCATGCTGAGTTCATTATACCATATTTGCTGAGTTCATATACCATAATTTATGCCTCATAGTCAGCCTCACTGGATTCCTAGCACGCTTTTCAGCACATGAGTGCCGTTTCCTAGAATGCACATTTTACTTCTGAAATCCTGTTTATTTAAATTTTTTTTTGTAATTCTCTTCATGTCTAGGAATGGAAGCATGTAGGAATGCTGTCTGTTATGTTCCTTTGTCAAACTGTGAAGGAGTCTGGACAATAGTTCACTTTCCCTTTAGAAAGAGGAATTTTTCAACAAAGAGAAGGATTTGTCTTGTTTCCAAATCCCATAATCACAATCATTTCTCTCCAGAAAGGAAACATACAATTTGATTATTTCTACATATAATGAATATAAATCCTCCCTAGCAATACTGTTCCTTTACCTGTTTGCCAAGTAACATTGCAATTTTTAAAAGACAGAAGAATTTTAGTCAAGTCCCCCATAATGTCCTTTGTATTTGGAGGTTTATTGTAGACCAGAGGAAATTTAATGTGGGGATGTCTTTTAAAATATCAAAAGACCTGGCAAAACAGTGAAATATGCGTAACTATGGTACTTCTGAATCACTGTGAGACAATCTATTCAACACAATGACTTCGATGACCATAAATTCTCAAGGATGCAAAGTTCTTCATTAATGTCTAATTGGCACAGCAACTGGCTCACAAATACATGTGACTGTATTATTTCTGATCCCACATTATCCAAAGTTTTCATAGTGGAATGACATTATTAAGCCCTGAAGACCCCACTGCAATTAGAGAAACGGAAAAGAAAGCAGGCTTAGGCAATTTCTACTTGCTCTTTCATTATTAAACTTTTCCAGCTTAAGAAGATAAAAATATAGCAGCTTGCTTTTGCAGCATTCTTTTTGTCTGCAAAGCAAAATTCTTCCTAAAGCCAAAAGCTTCAGGATAATGCTGTCAGCCAATATTTGCCCCACAGGGAAACACAAACGAGATAATTTATAAGTGTGCTGGCTTTAAAACTCAACAGGAAAATTAAGCCTAATCAAACTGCCCCCTTTCAATAGTGGAGGAATAAAAACCAGGAGAGATTACGAGTTGGAGTCACAATTTACTGAAGAAATTGCAATAAACACAATTATATTAGTAAAATTGTATAAAAGAAAGAATGGTTTACCCATAAAAAGGTTATTCACTGCCAAAAGATGTCCCTGGCCCTCAGGGACAAAAACAAGGTGGCAGCTGTTCCTGGACAATAAACAACACCCATTTTTTCTGAACTCTTTCCTATTTCTCAAATGCAAGTCTTCATCTGGAACAATAATCCATGTTCCAGCAAATGCGAACACTTGATGGTGTCATGGATAAGAAAGAGGATGAAGCTGCCTGTTCTCTGATATGTCAGCATACATAGAAATTGTATGAAAATACATGTGATACTCTTTAAGCCTCTAATTTGGCTTGTCTCCAACTTCCACCAAAATGAGGAAATAGACGAGCTGGAGATGTGATTATATTGATATAAATTCAGAGTCTTCTGTATATTGTGCTTGGGTGTAAATGTCAGATAAACTGCAGACCAAGTTGTGAAATAGAGAATTTTTAAGTACAAACTTTCCCTCTTTGACCAGCAAGTGCCCTAGTTAATATCTTTTATTTATACACCTTGTGACTGTATCAATTGCATCACTGGATTCCTTGTAAGCTCATCCTTTTCACTGCCAGAGTGACATTTGAAAATCAACTGTAGAATTCCTTATCAGGCAATGGAAAGGTAGAGATGGTAATACAGGTGTACCCCATAAGCCTCCTAGGCAGAAGATGAACTCTTAGGTGTGTGTCTGTGCCCCTTTGATCTAAAAGTTGCATTGTCAAATACATTTAAGCTATAGAGCAGCTTCAGCACAAATGTTGTGCTCCTTCAGTGTGCCCAGGGTCTCTCTGTGATGGTTAGACCAAGTTAGATGGTGCCAAATCAGAATGCCAGAGAAGTCAGCACACGAAAAACAGAGCCTGAAACAAAATGTCATAATACACAAAGTGAAGCTGAAGGGTGAGTGACACTCTTCAGTCCCTACCAGCGGCTCTTATTTTTAAAACTTTGTGCTTGAACTGAAGGACACATAACAGGAATTATTAAACCCCACTTTTCTTTAATGTAGGCCAGTACAGAGTAATGTATCTAAAATAATTTCAAAGAGAAAAAGAAGAAAGGAGCGAGAACAGCGGTTGGTAGATAGGAGACTGTGGGAATAAGTGTATTCAAAGCAGAGCCTTCTTATCCAAATGAAGGATGAGGAAGCAACAGCAAAGAGAGAAGTGCTGTGCTGTAGCCAGATCTACTTTGTCTCAGTTTATTTTCTCCATCACTGTAAATGGGAGCTGCACCATTAGTCACAGTCAGAATGGATTTTTCTTGTGAAATGCACAACTTGTCAGGCAGGTGACTAAATGCAGAATATGCTTCAGCAAGGTATTGTAGGACAAGAATCCACATGCAGGGCAATTTCCCAACAGGCATTCACTGAGCCCGAATGAGCTGAAATTAGTAGAAAAGTGTGAACTTTATGGAAAGGAGGACTGATTGAAAAAACACCTCTCCAATAACCTCAAACTTCCCCCCTTGGAATAAATTAATGCACTAATTAGTAAATTAGTCACTGAGCCAGTATTTTCTAACTTCCATGCAAAACTTCCTTCACATCTGGGAATAAAAAATGTGTCATTTATTGCAGCTGTCATGACAGTCCTTTTCTCAGTGATTCATCTGTGTAGCTTGGAACAGGACTTTTGTTCTGAGTAAAGCTGAACTGGTGCGCTCGAAGAGGTGGGATTGTTCTGGGAGATCTCTCTGCAGGAAGTAGGAGGGAAAAAAGGTGTTATAATGCAAATTTTCTTTAGAGTTTTGCAAATCCCTGCTACAGGGATTTTGTTTTTCAAGGATTTCTCTTTCACTTGTAGCTCTTATTTGTGAAATTCTATGTCTTCAAGCCAGGATTTTCCTGTGCAGCAAATCTCAGGCTGATTCTTGAATAATAAGAGGATTTCTTATTTCTTCCAGCAAAGACATAGAACTAATGCAAAAGTTACAAACATGTTTCTTATATTTAGTGTCCAGTATTGTTTTAGGAATAATTCCACGATGGTGAATTGTCCTTCTTTGATGACATTTGCAAGACTCTACATAGTGCAGGAAATGTTCATACAGAATTTGGAACCTCTTCGCAAGGACCTGAAACATTCTTCTGAAAACTATTACTTCCAGGAGCAAATTCAAACTACACAGGATTTTAAAAAATAGTTTTTAATATTATCAGTGAAATAATAATTTAATAATTATTGTCCTCAGCACTGAATACCTCCAAGAGCATTATATAAAGGAGAAGCTCTGTTCAGACTATTTTGCCCTCATAATAATGGTGAAAACAACATCTAATATCTGTTCAGAAGAATCCTCAGGTATTTCTTTCATCCTGAAAATAAAAGAAGAAAATATTTTTATTGCATTCCAGATGTTCTTTAGGTACGATAAAAAGCCATTTCATTTAAGGGATATTAAAAGCATCAAGATCATAATTCCTATAATATTTTTCTCTGAGTCTTTCAAGACACTGATAAAATCTCTTACAGGGATTTTCATTTCCACTTCCAAATGTAAACTCACACAAGTAGATTTCATTTGGTAAAGACTGACTTTCCAGCCAGTTCACTTCCTGCTTAGTGAGTGGAGGCAAATGTGTAATGACTTAACTGTTTTATTTTTATGAAATATATCTCCCTAAAAATAAGATATATATCATCAACAACTCTGCCTTCATTTCCAGTAAAACCTCAAAATGGAGTTTCCAGTACATGCACTACTGGTCTTCATATTCCATTTGCAAACCTCTTAGAGTGGACATGGCACATAATTTATGACTGATGGGGCCACGGTCAATCTCATGGAATGAATATAGCTCCAACACGTATGCATCTCTCTTCATTTAAGAATTGTTAGGTTTTAAGGTGCAGGATTTTATCAACAATTTTTTTCCTTCTTTCTCACCCTACTGCGAGATATTCATTCTCTGAGGGTGCTTAAGAGAGTGAACATCCTAAACTTCTGGACATCTTGTGTTGCCATTGTATTTGTTGAACCTGAAGGAGAGGAACACTTCTTAAGAATGAACATGGAAATTTCATGCCATAAGAATTTCTTCTCCCCCAGCATTTTGGATTCAAAATGTAATTTTACTTGCTTGTTTATTTGCAGGTGCCATTAATGTAGTAGATTGAACATTGTCACAAAAAGAAAAACATCCATTTTTGCTGTCACCAATGTTTTTGAAAGTAATTAAATGCATATCTGCCTTGTCTTCCCACTCCATCCCTTTTAATGGAGGAAGGACACAAGAAAAAAAGGAAGAATAAAATTAAAAATCCCTCTTTCTTATGACATCTACATCAGTTTATAAAGATCTGTTTAAAATCTGTGTCAAAGGCAGCAAGGGTGTAAAACAAGGCCTCAAATGTCATCTTACCTAACAAACTAAACTAACTTTTGCAAAAAAGTTTTATTACATGAATTATATTAGAACCTGGACTTCAGCACCCTCATGTAAGCCCAAATTCTGACATACTGCACAAATTGTAACATTTTTATCAGACATGATGTAATATTGGTGAAAATGAGATCTGAAGCTGATGTAGTACTGGAGATGAGAAATACACAACCAAGACATTCAGAACATGTTTTCATTGAAGAAAAAGGGTGAAATGCTGCACCAAGGAAAATGGCAGCTAATCATTGATATCAATGCCATTTCTTTTCTCCATATGTAATTAGCCTGTTTCTTTAACAAATAAAAAAGGCCTAATGACAAAATAACATTGGAAGTAGTATTTTAAGATATTTTGGTTATCTTTTTTAAAAAATTTTGCATTCTTTTGATAATTTGAATTGTTCTTTCTCTGCTTTTTCTCTTTTTTTTCTTTTAATCTGAAATATTTGAATATAAGAAGTGTAATGAAAACAATGATTCTGGGTTTCTCAAACCCATGTTCATATTTCCCTGTTTGATGAAAAATTATATAACAAAATCACAAAGTCAGAGAGATGAAAAAGGATTATTCCAAAGTCCAAACTTGGTTTTTAAAATTCCAGAATGTTCACACTGTAGAAATAATCAACTTAATATTTAGTTTAGGAAATCTAATATGCTTCTTTCTATTTCGGTATTTTATAAAAGATATACTAAAGATGAAACAAAATGAAAAGTCTCATTTAGAGGACAAGAAAAGAAAAAAGGAAAATAACAATGGAATTTGTGCAGGAATAATTACTTAGAATGCTAAATAGTCTATGCCAATCTAGTGCAGTGTATTCCTTTAGAGAGGCACAAGGTCAGCTTTATTCATATCTAGCTTGCAAATATGGGTGAAACACAAGGTGATGACATGAATATATTCAATGATTGACTTTTGACTGTAAAAAATAGTTGCAATCTTATTTCAAAGAGTCTCATCCTGATCCTTATTATCTGTGACAGTGATTATAGAACTTTTCCACAGGCAGCCTTATATTTTAATTTTTAAATTCTTTAAAAGATTTTTTGGGCTTACTTTGATACAAATCTTTTCTGATCACTCTGCTTTAGATTGCAATCAAGAAAAAAAGATTTCCTTGCAAAAAGAGACCCTCTATAAGGTATGCATGTGAAGGACAATAGCTCTTAAGAGAAATGAATGAGAATCAGGCATCATTTGCTCAAGGAGGTTTTTAAAATCTCCACTTGGGACTGTCACCATGATGCCCGTGATTTTTATCTTTTCTTTTTATACCCTTTTTATACATTTTTATACCCTTTCCCTTCCCTGGTACCCTCTATGTACACTCCTTGTACCCTTCACAAACCTTGTACTTTAGCCCCACATGTTTATAACTCGTGTGGTCTGATATTTAGCTTAGTTTGCTGTCTTGCAAAACAAAGAAAACTAAACATTCATACTATCTCAGAACTAGAGGCTCCAACCTTGGATGGAGCCTTCTCTCTGGAACATGCTTTTGTAAACTAGGCTGTAGTTTCATTTGGGGGGATTAATTAGAATAGGGGGACAATTACTTCATTTATTAAGTTTCTTATTGGGGGATTTTAAGTAGATGTGCTAATTTTGTGAGGTCCATAAAAATCTGGTATGCATTGTACAGTGGTCAATCTCCCACTCTCTCATACTTCCCAGCACATTTCCACCTTTGATAAGTTGAGCATCTAGGATTCTATTAAACCAAGGTAAATTCCCTTTTCCCTTTACTGCTGTGTCTGCTTCATATTTTTACTAGCAGATAAGGCATCACCATGACAAATTGTGTTCCAAGTTCAGACATTTTTATGTAGTCAGGTCTTCTGTAATGAGACTTTCATAGTCCTTTTAAGGAACTAGAGAGAATGACTCACTTTTTCCCGTTATGAAACACAGCTGGAAAATGGTAATGACTCTTTTGATATGGATTCCATTAACTAAATTCTTATTTTGGTAAAAAAATGATTATTCCAATTGCTAATTATGCCTTTTGCAGCTTTTTAGTGCATATACTCATGGCATATATTTTACTTTGATTTTCCTATTGTAAATGCCAAAGTTAATATTTCAGATTTACATTAACTGCAAGTGTTTCATGTTTACATTAAAGGCAATCTTATGTACAATTTAGCTCCTATTTTAACCTTTGTTTTCTGTTAGAATAATACATTCCCTCTGGGGACCACTTAGCTACTTCTTACTGATTGCTTTGTAATGGACCAGGTTTTTGACAACTTGGTTGATGACCTATTAGGAACTTCCCTAAACTTGATTTTAATGGTAACCAATACTGCTATTTTTTGTTTCCCTCTCTGCTTCAGGGTATTTCTTTTAATGCATTTAATATATTTCAGCTATGCCAGAAGATTGAATGTTTGAAAAACTTTGAGGCTTTTACAAAGATGTGTGAAAGTGTGAAATTTTTCTGGGTTTTTTTTAATTCATGATTTATAAAGGGTGTATTTATGCATATTTCATAAAATTTATATGTTACAAGAAATTTTTATGATCTTCACAGACTTTAAAGGACACGCTTGGCACTGCCTAAGGATTAAGGTGGCATAGGTCTTATTATACAGAATTTATTTAAGTTAAATAGCAGCTTCTTGGGAGCTGAAGCAATCAACAGCAGTGTTGGATAAGAAAAGCTCTGCTACTGGTGTGGGAATAAAAGGAGATCTGTGGTACAATGGTGGCTTTTTCCCTTGGATTCAGTTCAAAAGCTGGCAGTATCCTATTAAAAACCACGGGTACTGCACCTGCTTTGACACTGAGGATCAGCATTGCTTGCATACACAGGAGATGGAGGTGTGTTATAATATCTATTTATTTTAGATTATGATGATGATGCGTGTAATAATTATTACAATTAAATATTTATTTTAAAAAGAAATAATTGCTGGCTTCTGAAAAATAGCAATTTTTAAATTTTCCCCTGTATGTGCTGTTTCTGAACAGGGAAGCAGGCAAGTCATGACACCACACTACCTTTTCCCAGAAAGAAAGAAACACCAGTTACACAACAAAGAATGTACTGGGAAGAAGAGCATGAAGTCTGTGCTAATTTTTGTCAGAAGGATGAATTAACTTCAGGCATCCTGGCCAGTAATATCGGACTTTATCATCTTGGAGGTATTTTCCAACCTTAATGATTCTATGATTCCTTTGCCTTCTCCTCACTTCCCCTCTTTATTAAATACACTGTTCTTCCTTAATTAGTTTAAATTAAATTAAATTAAATTAAATAGCTGCTCACTGCAGCTTTTACCTAATCACTTACATAAACTTCTTCACTTCCTCATCTCCTGCTTCACATATCAAAAAATGAGAAAAATTGCATTCAGACCCTCTTTAATTTTTTGTAAGTGGTACGATGAGGGGAGGTGTGGTATCACACAAGTTACAGGAAGGAGGATTCTGTTGGGGTACGCCCCCAAAGTCCCGCCCTTTCCCGGGCGAACCCAGAGACGGACAGCCTCAGGGAGCAGGAGTCCCGGGTATGAACACGCCCCTGGGGCTGGTCCTTGGAGTGACAATCATCTCAGCCCCGCCCCTCCTTCTAGCACCTTCCCTGCCTGTCAGGGCCGGTGGGTGGTACTGGGTGGGGCGACTCCCCTCTCCCCTCCCCAAGTTCTAGAGAGTTCTATGTTCCTTACGCTGTAATTGGTTGTGTCTATATCTGTCATCCTCGGTTCCACCCTCCAGTTATGATGATTAGTTACTTATGTTCTGTTGACACCCCCTTGCTGTGTTCCTATTGGTTGTTTGCTCCCCTTAAAACCGCGTGTCCCGAGTGCCTCGGGGTCTCTCTCGCGTGGATCCCTTGTTCTGCTGCCTTCCTGCTTCTGACCCGAACCCGATCCAGACCCTTCAATAAACCCTGCCACCGGAGACTGCTCCCTCTCTCCTTTGTTCCCTGCGCTGACACCATCTAGCTGCAGGCAGACGGACCTTAAGGTTGAGAGCCTCCCACAGAGCAAGCCGGGGAGAACCACCCTCCCAGGGAGAAGAGCTCTGGAGTGCCTGCCCGGTTGCCCCGGAGACCTTCCCCTCCACTGGCACACAGCCCAGGGAGGGATCGGAAGATACTTTTTATTTATTTTATTAAAACTATAGGATTCAACTAAACTTAATAAAACAATATGTTCAACGGACACTTCAGTATGCTACTTTCTTACAATTTATCCCATGTAGCTTTTCAGCAGACTTTTTTTATACCCATACACTTCTACTTCCATGCTTTTTTTCCTGAATGTCATACCTTCTGTCATAATTTCAGTGGTTCTGTAAAATTGCTTTGATTTAGCAACCAACCTGAAATATGAAAGCAGTCAGACAGTATCACTTTCTGTGCTTTGATGGCTCATTAAAAGTTAACATAATTTACAACTAAAAAAGTAAGTAACATTCAGGAAAAACAATTTTTCAGGGAACTGTACGAGGAAAGAACAGAGCTGGAGTTGCCAAAGGAGAGCTTTTTTGTCTCACAGTGGTATAATTCAAGATTTGTATAAAATTCCATGAAAAGCATGATTAAAAATCACTATGATAAGTTATGAATATTTATGTACTCAAGACAAAACAAAAATCAAATGTGTTTATAAAAACACTGAGCTGCATAATTGTAATTCCTTCCAAAATAAATAAGTTGCCTGTCTCTTTCTTACAAAAAAAAAA
>VZRL01001644.1:386090-397249 GCA_013397895.1 Origma solitaria | reverse complement strand
CACGAGATTAGCATCGATAGTGCTCTGCCACCTGGCCCAGCTATGAACCAACGACCCAGCACCTGGCCTTGATGAACCTCACTCCATTGGCCTCAGCGCACCAATGCAGCCCGTCCAGATCCCTCTGCAGACCCCTCCTGCCCTCCAGCAGATCAGTAGTCCCACCCAACTTGGTTTCGCCTGCAACACTGAGGATACACTCAATCTCCTCATCCAGATCATTAATGAAGATATTGAACAGTACTGTCCCCAGTACTGGGCCCTGGGGAGCCCCACTCATGACTGGCCACCACCTGGGTGTAACCCCATTCACCACCAATCTCTGGGCCCAGCCATCCCAACAATTTTTACCCAGCAAAGAGTGCATCTGTCCAAGCCATGGGCTGCCAGCTTTTCCGAGAGAATAGCATTGGAGACAGTATCAAAGGCATTAGTAAAGTCCAGGTAGACAGCATCCACAGCCTTTCCTTCATCCGCTAAATAGGTCACCTGGTCAAAGGAGATCAGGTTGGCCAAGCAGGACCTACTTCTTCTGACACCATGCTGGATGGGCCTGATCCTTTTGCTGTCCTGCATATGCCATATGATTGTACTATTGCCCTCAAGATGATCTGTTCCATTAACCTTCCCAGGCACCAAGGTCAGGCTGACAGGCCTGTAGCATCCCAGATCCTCCTTCTAACCTGTCCTGTAGATGGGCATCACATTGGCCAAGCTCCACTCAAGTCAACTGGGACCTCCCCAGTTTGCCAGGGCTGTTGGTAAATGATGTAGAGTATCTCAGCGAGCTCTTCCACCAGCTCCCTCAGTACCCTCGTGCGGATTCCATCTGGCCCTCTACACTTCTGAGTGTCCAAGTAGCTCAGCAGGTCACTTACTAACTTCTCGTGGATCACAGGGGCTCTATTCGGCTCCTTGTTGTCTACCAGCTCAGAGGGCTGGTTGTCTTCATAGTAACTGTCTTTGTGTTAAAGGCTGAGGAAAAGAAGGCATTAAGTACCTCTGTCTTTTTCTCACCCTTAGTTACAATGTTCCACTCTGCACCCAATAGGGGATGGAGATTTTCATGGGTCCTCCTTTTGTTGTTAATTTTTTAATAGAAATTCTTTTCATTATCTTTCACAGGAGTGGCCAGATGGAGTTCTAGCTGAGCTTTTGCCTTTCTAATTTTCAGTCTACATGGCCTTGTACACTTCCTGAGTTGCCATCTTCCAAAGGTAATAACATCTCTTTTTTACTCTGAGTTCCAGGAACAATTCCCTGTTCAGTCAGACCAGTCTTCTTTTCTCCCCTGGCTCATCTTTTGACAAATAGGGATGGGTTGCTCTTCCACCTTTAAGATTTCCTTCTTAAAGTATGTCCAGCCTTCCTGGATCCCTTTTTTATTAAGTACTGTTTTATTAAGTATTGTCTCCCAAGTGACTCTCTGAACCACTGTCCTGAACAGGCCAAAGTCTGCCCTCTGGTAGGCCAAGGTAGAAGTTTTTTTGATGCCCTGTCTTCCTTCACCAAGAACTGAAAGCTATCATTTTGTGGTCACTATGCCCAAGACAGTCTCTCACCACCACATAATCCCCACTCCTTCTCCACTCACAAACAGAGGGTCCAGTGAGCTCTTCCCTCACTGGCTCACAAACGCCAGCTGTGTGAGGAAGTTGCCTTCCACACGGTCCAGGAACCTCCTAGAATGCCTCCTCTCAACTGTGCTTATTTTCCAGCAGACCTCCAGCAAGTAAAACCTCCCATAGTAATAAGGGCCAGTGATCATGAGACATCTGCCAGTTGCTTGTAGAATGCTTTGTCTGTCTCTTCATCCTGGCTGCGGAGTCCTAAACAGACTCCCACCAGGACATCTGCCTTGCTGGCCATCCCCTTGATTCCTACCCATCAGGACTCAAACTTGTGACATCAATGTCCTTGAGCTCTATACAGTTGAAACACTCCCTACTGCACAAAGACACCCCACCATCTTCTCCTTCCTCACATAATGGGATAAAGTATAAGACCAAAAAAAGTATTTTGGCAGGCATTTGAAATGCGCTTTAATTTCTAGTAGCAAAATACATGATACTTACATGAGTATAGTACACACTCAGATTCTTAATTAAGCAAATACTATAGAAAAATATAGAAACACACTTTATTTCCTACTACTACACATTTTTGTGTCACTCCAAAAGAAGTACAAAACACTTAACCTTTTTTTAAAAACCCAGTGTGCCCAATGTACAGCCAATCTGAACCAAAGGATCAGGCAGAAAGCTAAAATCAGAGTTTTCATATAACAGGTTTAAATCTGATTAATACCCATTTGATCCAGAAAGCTTCTGATGCAGTGAGCCCCATATTTAAAAACTAGAAAGCAAATGGCCATCTAATGCTAATAATAAAAATCCCAATGCTAATGTATGTTCTTCTCAACAAATGATTATTTGTATAATCAGCTCCCAAACACAGTGAGAATTCCTCAGTACGAACACAGTCCTAATGAACAGTCCTACTGCAAAGTTTTAAATATCTTTCAGCTTCATGTTCACAATAGAAAACATTTTAAGCAGCAAAATTAAAAGAATGGAGCAGTATACAAAAGTGTGCAGCAACATCTAGTCATTATAATTTACAGTAACATGATGAACATTAGTATAAAGTGTCTGGGCTTGTCTATTTTTATGTATTATCCCTTCCAGGAAAGGATAGTAAGATGACTTTACCAATTTATTCAGGATTTCAGTGGGTCTGTCTACATAAATAAAACAATGGGATTTGACTGTATTAAATAATTGGCCATTATTATTTGCATTGTATTATGTATAACCTCTAGTTATTTGATTTTGCAAGAGTTGTGAGCATCTCTGCATCCAATGCATTCGGATGAAGAGATGTAGATGCAGATCCAAGTGCTTGTTGACTCCTTATTTTCTGAAGAATTTTTGTATGAAAATTACCACTGACTTTGACAGGAGCAGAATTTTGAGCAAAGGCTTCAATAAAGCTGTAGTTAACAGTCCATATTTTGAAGTAATACCTCATTATTAATTTTGAATTATGCATAAGTATAAATTTTACCTATATTATTGAAATTAAATGATCATTTTACCTCTCTCAAGATAATGGCTGTTCCCACCTCAAATAACTAGTATCTTGCTGACACTAGTGAAAAGCCAGAACAAGAACTGGGAGGCTATGTTTTTGTTTACGGTAATTAGAGGTAGAAATTCTTTTGGAACAAGCTTTTAAAAGAGCAGCTTCTCCACTTCAAGTTTTTCACATACAGTGTAACTGAAAACAGCCTGACTAGTAGTTTTTCTCCCTTTTACAGTAAAAGCATCCATCTCCAACAATGCATTCCAGAAACACTGTGCAGTATTAGGCTAAGGGCTTTTGAAGCCAATTGAATGGTTTATCTCCATTAAGTAGTATTCCTTCCATGTCATGAGAGATAATAAACAGAGTTTAAAAGGGTGCAATTTTTTTTCAAATAGGTGAACGCTGCCTACATTACGTTTCTTTTGTTGAAGGATAAAGTCATGGTATACACCTTCTCCAAAACATTACACATGTGAATTCTGAATGTACTTAGCTTCTGCCACCCACAAAGTAAAGCAAGTGAATATCCACTGTTCCAAATTTTTTTAAAAAAACCAAACTGTAACTGTTTTAGTAACTCAAAATAGTAACTGTTAATGACAAGAAACTGTTCAAGTGAAAAGGAATTATGTTGAAGGAATTATGAACTAAACATTCAATACCAAGTGACTAATTTTCCTAAGATGCTTGTTTCTACCCTACTCTTTTCTCTATAAAGTGAAATCCCTGTGTTTTCCCTAAAATTAGCCTTTCTAACATGTGAACTTAGAACATATTAAATTTGAAATAAGGATAGCAGATGACTAGAATGATATCAGGATCTTACACATACCTAAATATAAGCAGGTCTCAATTTAATGCCATTTCATTTCATATCTCTTTTTTTCTTTAAAAAATCCATATTGGCACCAACCCGTTCCTCTTTTTTTTTTTATTTTTTTTTTTAATTTTCCCCCTTTTTAAAATAACTATATTAATTTAGAAACATTGTACATCCAAGTGAAGAAAACCTTTTTCAAAAGGATTTTCTGCAGGTTTTGCCCATCAATGTACATAGTACTAAGTTTTTTGAAACTGTATCTTTGTGAACTTTTTGAAAGACAGTGATGATACTTTCTGTGAACTTGGTCATTTAGGGTACTGAGGGAGCTGACAGAAGGGCTCGCTAAGCCATTTATCATCAATGCTGGCTAACTGGGGAGGTCCCAGTTGACTGGAGGTTGCCAAATGTGATGCTCATCCACAAGAAGCACCAGAAGGAGCATCCAGGGAGCTACAGGCCTGTCAGCCTGACCTCGGTGCCCAGCAAGGTCATGGAGAAGATCACCTAAAGTGTCATCACACAGCACACACAGGGCAGCCAAGGGTTCAGGCCCAGCCAGCACAGGTCTAGGAAAGGCAGGTCCTGCCTGAGCAACGCCGAGTTGGGAGGTAGTCAAGAAATTACTGGATGTGGCACTTTGGTCCACTTGACAAGGTGGTGGTTAGTCAAAGGTTGGACCCTATGATCTCAGAGGTTTTTTTCCAGCATAAAGGATTCTGTGATTCTGTAATTATTACAAATTGGCTCAAAAGAAATAGGCAAAGCACCCTCAAAAGACAAGTGCTGGGCCTCCTGTTTAGGAAATATTACACCCCACTTCTCCCAAAACAAAGATATTATACTACAACAATGTTGCGAGAAAGGCTAATAGCATATCTTTTATAAATAAAGGCAAGTTTCTTGAAAATATTTTTTTAATTATGATGGCTATTGGGTATGCATTTAAAATATTTTGAGAGACACCAAAAAGCACAGTGAGTTTTTTCCTTCGTAATGTGTGACACATCTGTCAATGTTATAAAATGAAAACTGGCAACATGCAATACTAAGGAGAAACTGTTTTTCATTAGGCTCTTAATTGTTTATAATTGAATTACACACCTGCCCTTTCATTAAAAACTTCCTTCTTGCCCAACAGTAAGGCATACAGAGGAGGTACTTGATTGTCTGTTTTTCTTTGCATAGCTGACTAACAATTGTTTTCAATTATATTGCAAGGGCAGTCCCATTTCAGTATGAAGACAATCAGAAAGATGTTTCCACTAAGCAAGAAGACCTTCCTGGGAAAGCTGTGCCTTCAAGGGAGCATAGGGCTCATGCCGTTCACACCAGCGTTATCCATTCCATAGATGTAAAAGAGAGCTGAAGGTTGCACCTTAAGGTAGGTCCCTGATAGGAAGCCTTCCTTAGATGATCTCTGTAAAAATCTCCTCTATTAAAGTATTCACATTACACCATCTCTTGTGTACATCTCTTGTGTAATTAGCAGTGCTGTCGTTATTTGCATGTGTAAGTAATTTATCTGTAGGTCTAGAAAAAAAATCTTCCTAGAAATCTGCTGGTTGTTGTAAGCTTCACCAAAAGTGAGCTCCTTTGCTCACTACTAAAATGAAGTTGTTATTTATTGTTGTTGTTTGCCATTGTTATTATCATGATAATTATTTTTATTATTAAATACTTTCCAAAGTCCAGGACACTTCAGTGTCCCATGCTGTGCGGCAATCCAGTGCACAAGAGGCTGGGGGAGCATGGCCAGGGCTGGGAGAGCTGACCCAAACTGGCCAGACCTGATATGCCCAGGGTATGAACTGGAGGGCGCTGGCTGGGAGGGACTCACTGTTGCTGCAGGATGACAGGCTGGGCATCTGTCACTGGGTGATAAGCAACTGCATTTGTGCATCACTTGCCTTTCTGGGGTTTTATTCCTCTCTCTCTCTCCATTATTATTGTTGTTGATGATGAAGATATTATTGATATTGTTATAATTAGTATTATTATGTTTTATTTTGTTTCAATTATTAAACTGTTCTTATCTCAATCCACAAGTTTTACCCTTTTTTCTGACTTTTCTTCCTGCCTGGGGAAATGAGCAGGCAGTTGCACAGTACTTAGTTGCCAGCTGGGTTAAACCATGACAAACAACTTGGGGATTTTAACACTTCTGCACACCCATTCTCTGTTGAAATTCAATCCTCAAATCAATGGCATCTGCACAAGAAATGTGATTAGGAGTAGTAAGTGACATGCCTATTACATAGGTGGGGTTCCTTTCATCCTCCCATCCCACGCTCAAAGAATATAGATTTGTGGGAGATTGTGCATTGTATTTTTATAATATTTTCTTTTCCAATAAGTTGAATAGTGTTGGGACATTGTTATAAGTAAAATGAGTGATTTTTCGCATATTCAAGTTGGCCATTACTATGGTACCTGTTAAATAAAATTAGAAAATCAAGACTTTAATAAAGTTATAGATTATAAGGTTGAAAGAAAGAGAACTTGGTTGGGGATGTTTTGAAAGGGGTGGTGTTTGGAGTAGAAGTTAGGAAGTTAAGAAAGAAACTGTTGAGTAGAAGTTGCAAAGTTAAAAAGGACACTGTTAAGTAGGAGTTGTAGAGTTAAAAAGAAACTGTTTAAGAGTATTTAAGGTGTTGAAATTGTTAAAACCATGTAATCCTAAATTCATAATCTATGTATCTTTAAAAATCCTTTATTTTGGTAATTGTATTCATGTTAAAAACTCGGTTTTCATGTTGTGTTTAATATCTTTAAGCCCATCACCCATCCCAATACTAAAGGCACACTGCACTACCCAATCTAAAAATAGAAGAATCGCATCTCTCCGCCCCCTGCAAGTGGAATACTAATGAGGAACCTTCCCGCCTTTGCAAACTACCCCTAGATACGAGCCATCTATTGGCAGGGGAGGTCCACCTCATTAATTAGTACTGCCAATCACCAGCAGTCAGGAAGGCGGAGATATCAATTCAGACCAGCCCATCAAAAACTTTATAAAAAACCCAAATTTGACCAGCCTCAGTGCGAGCTAGCTGGGTCCCTCTGCCACCAACATCAGCAGACGTGGGTCTGTGCAGGGTGCCTGGTGTCTCTCCTCGCTGAATAGCAGTGAGGTAGAGATTGGGTCGCGTGCTGGGCCTCTTACCCCTTTCAGGGGCTTATGCTTAAAATTTTCTTTGAACTTAAGGCTAACTGAAGTTCACCACCCGGCCTTGAGGATCTCCTCTCTTCGGCAGCCAGCCGGTAGCCAGGGGAGTCTTATTACCGTACCGGGACCTTCTTTTTGTGCTTTTTTGTTTTCTCTCTTTTTTTGTACCTCGGGATATTCCGAACCTCGTGGGCTTTTGTAATAAATAACATCTACCTCAACCCACGAGTGTGAAATTGTCTCTTTTTATGACAGACATGGTCATCCTTGACATCACACTATTAGGATGGTTCCTGTGTGCTTCATGACCAGCAGCCTTCCTTCTCATTACCCTTCAGCGTTAATGTGTCCAGCTGTCCACCTACAACAGGTGGTCTCTGATGGAAGCAGAGGTTTTGGCCACAGAGATATGTGCAGTGCTGTGCTTCTTGGTGTTTTTAATGTCAAGCAAACATCCCTGAGCATATTTAATTTACTAGCACAGATAGAGCTGAAAGGTTTAAGACCAGCTCCATTTCCTGAACAAGCAGACTTTTTTTCTTATGCCTACACATAGGGCCATTTGAGGTAATTACCCTAGGGCTTTGGGCAACTATTTGCTGAAAGAGTGTAGACTGAAGTGAAAAAGTAGCATCACATTCACACCACCTAGACACAGACGAAGACTCCAGACATTCTTATGGTAATCTCTGATCATCATGTGTCCCTTAGATATGTTCATGACAGCACACACTAAGAGTACAGGAAGCAAAAGACTACATTTTACCCTTCTTTAAGAGTAAAGGAGAAAAAAATTGCTACAGATCAAGAAATTTTTTTTCTAGGGCTACTGCCCTCTTTATCTTACAAATCCCCATCTACAGCTGTTCCCCAGGTACAGATTCATTGCATTATTGGGGTTTTTTTGTTTCAGGTTTTTAAAATTAATTTTATTTGTTTCCACTTTTTTTTACTGTTTCAATCAATTGAAGCAATTTTTTTTTAATCTGAGAGTAAGTCAGGTGATAAAATATAGCCAAAATATATAAATAGTGTATCATACTCCGTTACTTCGGAAAGTACAGTTTAGGCAGATTTTTTGTCCCATCTTCTTGATTCCAATTCAAGAGAAAAGACACCTTGAAATACAGAACTCCATGGGTTTTTATATGCAGGGTAGCTATGGAAAACTGCATGTGCATTGATGCAATTATTTCATTTGCTCTGTATATGTATAGGCATATTTTGTTCTACCATGTCTAATTCTAAGTCCTTTTAAAATGGAAAGAGCAATCTCACCTTGCCTTTCTGTCCAGGGAGGCAAGGCAGAGGGCAGAAACACACTCGTGAAAGCACTGGGCTCCAGGGGTAGCTCCACGCCAATGCCATACCAGACTCCACCAAACTACAGGGTGGTTTTGTTCCCAAGCTACACTTTACAAGCATGTCAGGTTCTCACTCACCTCTGTTTCTGGAGAAAAATTGAGAAAGTGGTGCAATCACATCCCTGTTCCTTTCAATTTCCATGAAAGACAATTTTAGCCCAGTAATTTCACCATCCTCACTCTTTATCTTGATCTGTACTCAGTAAAAGCCACCGGGAGGTAAACATTTTGTAACAGCATAGGATATAATTGCATTATAGATATTGCTATCACAGTCCAGCCCTCGCTGTGATACAGGATCATAGCAGCTCTTTTCAAACCTTCAAGATCCATATTTCCTCTTTTTTTTTTATTTTTTTAAGGTATTGGAATATGAAAATATTTGTATGTTTTTCTGTATAACTGCAATTTCCAAGTGCAAAACTAAATCTCAGTGAAAATTCTTTTCACTGTTATGCTTAAAAACCAGAAATTTTTATTTTCCTTGGAGCGTCCTGGCCACAACTCTGAGCACTAGTTTGTCCAGAATACTTGCTGCAACTTACATGGAAGCTCTGGAATACACATCATGACCAGCTGTGATAGAGCTGTGAACTCTTACTATTTTATCAAAGAGCGCTGAATTATAATTTAAAATCTCAGTTCTAAATCCGATAAACTATCTTAACTAGCAAATTAACAACAGATTTTTCCGCAAAATTGCACACAATTGAAAAGCTTAATCATGTCAAACACTCAAACGACTCTGAACTAAACTACTTCAGGAGTTAGGAAATAGGTACTTGCACCCAAATTGGAGAGAATTTCTATTAATAAAATGTATATAGTAGCAAATATGTACTTCCCTGAACTGAGAATTTTTCCTGCTGCATTTTCTGTGCTATTTTGTTAATAAGACGAACAGGCTTGTGTATGTGTTATGCATTCTGAGTTTATGAGAGATTGCCATACCCAGCCTGAGGCTTCAAGAGAACAGGGTACTGATTTGTTGTATTTGGAGGGAACAAAACTTAGAAAGGCTAAGTAGCATTAGGGGGTTATAATGGCATTCTGGAACAATCAGAGGTGGAAAAGATCAAATCTGCTTCCTTAATTTTTGAGTGGATTGACTCTTCCTTCTTAATGTTTTGAGTATGTGCAGTGTGCCCTGACATAGCCCATCTGTCACTGACCATTTTTACCAGATAACTTTGGAAAAGCACGAAGGTTCATCAGGCAATAGAGGTTGAGGTACTGATGAAGCTGCCAGTGATGGTGACAACTTTCCCTAAAAAAATGTGTTTCTGCAAAGTCATGCAATTTTTATGTCAACATCTTATCTCAGGTACATTGAGAGCAGCATGACTACATTATAGTTGTTGTGTAGTTTGAATGCATACAAACAGTGTGAGTACTGGAATGATATTAGACTCAGCAGTGCAGCATGACAGAATTTAATTTTACTCTGTTTCTCAGAGCAACAGGTACCAGAAGAATGAATTGAGCATTAGAACTCCCCTGCTCTATTACCTATAGTAGCTTGAGATCTATGCACTGTCTGCAAACTCAACTTAGGCTGCAGCAAACGAGCCATTCACTTCATGTACAGCTTGGAACTTCCCCAATGCCTCATGTGGGGCACAGCCTAGGGCACTACTACCTGTGAGTGTCGCTACGACACACACCACCCCTCCAGCCGAGCAATATTCAATACAGCAAGTGTGGCCATTGAAATTTTGGCCAGAAGCAGAAACCTGTGGATCCAAAATTAAAAGCATCAGTCTTTATAGCCTGGGATGAAGGAATGAAGCTAAAGACAGCCCAATCCAACTTAATGTGTAGAGGGACAAAAAAATGCCACTAAGAAATCAGGAAGAGTATCGCCAGCAGGTCAAGGGAAGTTGATTCTCTGCCTCTACTCAGCCCTAGTAAGGCCACGTCTGGAGCAGAGTGTCCAGTTCTGGGCTCCTCAGTACAAGAAAGACAAGGAGCTACCAAAGACGATCCAATGGAGGGCAACAAAAATGATGAGGGGTCTGGAGCATCTCTCTTATAGAGACTACAGGAGCTGGGCCTGTTTAGTCTAGAGAAGCCTGAGAGGTGAGCTCATTAATGTGTATAAATATCTCAAAGAAAGGTGCCAACAGGATGGTGGCACCCAGCAACAGGAGGACAAGCAATGACCATAAATTAAAACAAAAAGGAGTTCCACCTAAACACAATAAAGAACTTCTTTACATTGAGGGCGGCAGCGCACAATAACGTGCTGCCCAGGGAAGTCATGGAGTCTCATTCTCTGGAGACATTGAACACCCACCTGGATGTGTCCTGTGTGAGCTGCTCTTGGTGACCCTGCTTCGGCAGGGGTTTGACCCAGGGGATCTCCAGAGGTCCCTTCCAACCCTAACATTTCTGCGATTCTGTAAAGTGGAGTAGATATAACTTGCACGTAATCGACGTGGCACGTTCTAGGTATAAACACCAAAAACACTGCAAAGTAGATTTACTTTGTTTGTCAGAGCAGACAACTCACACCAGAAAGGCTGAAGGCTTTGGAGTTTTGTTCCATGTTCCTGACACTTCGGGTGTGGGGATCAGTGTAGCCGCCAGCCCTTCTGCACATCAGCACTCGGGAACGGGCCCGGTACCGAGGTGACACGGCCGGGTCCGCTCTCGCACGACGCTCCCAGGCCGTGGTGTCCGTGGTGTCCGAGCCGCCGGCCCCGACCAGCCTACAGCC
>VZRL01001644.1:290416-385345 GCA_013397895.1 Origma solitaria | reverse complement strand
CTGGGGCCGGAGGGGAGCGGGGGAAAGCGGGGCGGCGGGGAAACGGGGCAGCTCCGACGGCTGCGTGAAATGAAGAGCCCTCCTTGCTGCCAGGCCGGAGGGAGCCCGCTCTCACCTCGCTCTCTCTTCTCCCTGCAGGCTTCCTTTGGGAGTTCGAGCCCAGGTTCGTCTTCGCCCACCTCCTGCATCGGCACCCGTCCTGTCGCCCGCACGCCGCTCTCTCCTTGCTGCTCCTTCCCAAATTTTTCCCCTCGTAGTTTCCCTAAGGCTTCGTGTGCACGCTGTTAACCGTCTGCCAGGTTTTTAAGAGGAGATATGTGCTGCAGAATCCTTCACTTAAGTCCAGTTGCAATTAGAAATTGGCCGCTCAGAACCAAAAATCAAAGTTGTGTAGCACTTTTAAGTCAGCATCTCAGTAAAGCCAGATAGCCTGGAGAGAGACAGCTTCTCTTGTTGCTGATTACCACAGGCTTGTCTAAATTTTTGATTTCTTGGTAATAACAGAAGATGTTCAAAATCATAACAACAAGTAACTTTTAAGGCTGTAACTGACTGCTGTTAAGATTCTTTGCAATACATGGTACAACCAAGCATCATTAACACTAGAAGGGCTATTCTCAAATATTTGGGAAACATATTTGCTTCTATACAAGTGCCTTCTGAAGTGTTTGTCATCATCTTAACTATTATGACATCTCTTGAGCTTGTATTCTTCAGTATAGTTTTCAATATTTTAAATAGGGTGTTGACCGTTCAGAGCTACAGGAGAAGTGGGACTTTTTAATGTAAAGTCTGTGGAGCAGAACTTCCCCTTGAGTTAAATGGAAAATGAGTTAGAAAAGCAATTAGAAGCAATAATCTTGATCAGAGCCTTAAAAATACATGTTAGATTAAGGCAGTTGATAGTTCCTTAAAACTTGAGCTGGATGTGACGGCCAGCAGCAGGAGAATTAAACACATAATGTCATTATTGAAGCTGTTGTAGCATTGTCAGCTATGCTGAAAGTTCTATGAGACCATATATGAATAGCATGTGAATAAAAAGGATTTTTGACCTGAATGTTTCTTTATAGTATGATATTACAAACTTTGACAGCCTTGTCTTAAGTGAGTTAAACAAAGTTTAATTACCTCCATGTACAGAATGAACACTTAGCATAAATAATGAAAAATTGAATTCTTTAAGATTCAGAAGTATTGGTATATACAGCTGGCTCTTTCAAGGCTGAAAGCAGTGCCATGAAGAATACTGTATTATTTTTTGAAGAGGGTTGAAAATTTGTAGCTATTTGCTTCAAAACTTTTGAAGAAATCCCTTGACAGAAATAATTCGTGATAAACCTTTTCTTTGATGACTGAAAGCCCACGATTCCAACGGAGCACTAGTATGTAAGGGGAAAACCAGAAGTTAAAGAGAAATATCCCAATCTGTTTTTTTTCTCCTACCTGAAAGCCATAAAAAAGTGAACATTAAAGAACAAAATAGCCCTGTAATTTGGTAATTCTCTACTGTAGAACACTAACTTCTGGTGCAGAGTATTTTCATTTTTAAAACTCATTGAATCTAATGATAACTTTTCAAAGGACACAACACATTTAAAATAATACCTACATTTATGATGACTTCTGAGTATATTTTCAGTAAAGAAATAGTGTCTATTGGACCACAGACCTATCACACTGGGTTGTAAATTAATGTGATCTATTAGAAGCATTTTGTTATTTTTGGTGTATTTTCCATAATATTTCTTGAACCTCTGCTTTGTTTATTCTTTTAGATCAAGTGCTACAAATTAATTTTATTAGGTGATCCATTTGTGAGGCTAAAGTATTGGAAGTGAAAAGAGTCTCCTTTTATTTTGCTTTTAGTCAGATGTGAATTCATAACCTAAGTTACCTGTTTGCCAGTGAAAAATAATGCTTGTTACCACATAAATCACATAAATAAAATCAGAGTCTATAGATCACAGTCTTGAAGCTTCTGAAGTCTTGTGATGTGCATGCTTTGTATCTTAATGATGATTTCAAGGGTGTTTTGACCAAAGTTTTATTCAGTAAAATATTGATTTGGGATTGTACTTCCTGAAACCTTGTTTTGTTTGTTTAGGTACTTCTCCCAAGTATTCTGTGTGTCACAAGAGACAAAGTTCTGCTTATTACTTAAAAATATGAAAAGGAAAGGTCAGCTAAAGCAGCTGAATTTGTCAAGTAATTACAAATTTGTTACTCCACTGAGAGTTCTGACCCTGTTTGTAAAAGAATTCATGCAACTTTTTTTGGTGGGATTTAATGTCATATGTTGATATAGGGGAAAAATTTTCTCAAATTAAGTTTTTTTTGGTAGTTGGCTCTTTATCATCTGAGGATCATGACTTTGACCCATCTGCTGAAATGCTGGTACATGATTATGATGATGAGCGAACTCTCGAAGAAGAGGAAATGATGGAAGAAAGCAAAAATTTCAGCTCTGAAATTGAAGATTTAGAAAAGGTAAGAGGACTTGCTCCCTTGTGAATGTTCATAGATATTGTAACTTTCGTAGTGAAAAGAATATTCAGTCTGTCCTTCAATTTGTATTGTATAGTGCAGTTTTCTGCAAAAATGCATTTGCAGCTTGTTTAAAAGGAAGTCCAGTTGTAGCAGTGCATCATTGCAGAAGGGCTGAACTTAGCTCCTCAAAGGTATTAGTGTTCATGGTTTTTTTTTTTTATTTAGTAGCACATTTGCTTTGGTAGAAAAATCACTGACGCAGGTTTTAGAGTTGTGTCATCTAAGATGACTTGTATGTTGAAACTATATTTTGCATACTATTAAAGTGATATCTAGCTGTATTTAATTATGTTGGTCAGCTTTTACTTTTCCAATATGCAGACAACCCTGTTTTAGGCATGCTGGGTCACATTAATTTGCTGTATAAATTATATTTCTATGTCTTAGTTTCATCAGTGTAGCATTCAGTAGATGTACAAAGTGATCAGTGTGGTCTTCGGCTTTGCCTATTCCATTTTACACTTCTTAATAAGAAGTTTTTCATATTTCCACACCTTGTTCGTCCATGGCAGTGCATCACCCATTCTAAATGCCGGCTGAATACTGAACACCCACAAATTGATGCTGTTTGTGTTACTGTTTGGTGATCCACTTACACCACTCAACGTAACCACAGGTTTTGGTCAACAGACTTCCAAAAAGTGTAATTTTTAGCATCAAATACAAGGTTGTGTTTATGTAGCCCATGTGAAAACAAATGTGGAGTTGACAGTGTTTATACTTGTGATTCTTTCTTTTTCCCTTACTACTTCTACAATTACATACTACTTTTACAATTACATTTTTGCTGATTATGAACTTGCTGTTATAGTAGTGAAGCATTTTGCCTCGTCTGATGGTTAAACTGGAATTGTTACTCCACAAAATTCTCTTTACTGCTTCTGTAATAGAAGAAAGAAGAACTGGGAGCCACTCATCTTAAACACTTTATTACTTTAGGTCCTGATCATGGAAAGACTTGGACACGAGTTTGCATTTACCCATTGTGAAAAGTCTTTGAAGGACTAAGACTTTGCGTAACTAAAGAAAAAAAAAGCAAGTTAATCAGTGTATAAGTTCAACAATAGATTTTTAGAGGTATAACTTTTAAGGGTATAAATATTTGAAAATATTTTTAATACTTTGGTACCTTGAACCAGGTAACTAAAAAGAAATCTTCAGTGTTTATTTTTGTATTTATCTTTTCAGTGTTTATTAATTGTATTACGATGCAAGTATGATGATAGTTATTAGAATCACTTGATTAGAAGGTATTGGAAAAGACATGTTAAAAATCAAGTCTTTCTCTTGATTTTTGCCTTTTCTTCGCTGTTTTTCTCTTGTTATAACCCTTCTCAACATTTAATATAGAATACATTGTGCAGGAGATGAAAGGAAGGACTTAAAAAATGCTATATTGGTTTACTTTGTGGGGGTTTTCACATGTGCATCTATAACTATGTAGGAATAAAGTGTTCAAGGTTTTCTGTATTTCTCTTGAAAAAATATTGACAGATCATGTTCTACAGTATCAATCAGATACGGAGCAAATTTTTAATACTTAACCTTTAGTTTCATCAGTGTTTTCCCCAATAGCTTTACGGAACTTCACAGTATGTCAAGAGACATGTTTATGAATTATTTTTATCATACAATCACAATATTTTAAACCTGTAATCATTCCTGCTTTCAGTTGAGGATTTTTTTGCTTGCTTTTTTACTTCTGTTCTTCAAAATCTGTCTTGCCCTCTTAGACCTGAACTGTTTACAAGTAGTGGGCAATATGTTGATGTGTTGTAACTCTTTTTATATTAGGAAGGAAACATGCCATTGGAAGATTTACTAGCATTCTATGGCTATGAACCCACGATTCCAGTTATGCCAGGTTCCAATGCGAATAGCTCTCCAAGTGAACTTGCAGATGAACTTCCAGATATGACTCTAGATAAAGTAAGTCAGAACCATTTTTGCCTAAATCAATGTTTAAAAGCAGAAATCCAGGTGTCCTTAAATTACGTGTCATAATCTCTTGATGTTACAAAATACCTCGTTGTTAATTTTGATATACATTGTTACCCTGGGTTCCTACTTTTTCCAGGATAATGCTCATCTAGTTCTAATAATGACAGTTTCAAATGCATAGCAACTTTAATGTTGCTAGTTCTAATAATGACAATTTCAAATGCATAGCAACTTTAATGTTGCTATATTAGTACAAAGGAAAAATAAGTATGTCAACAGTTCTTCTAAAACACATGCAAAGAACTTTTGAGTAGGTGGTTTGTTAGTTGTTTTGGGCTTTTTTTTAGTTAAGAAGTGGGATTTGTTTTTTTAATAATATATGCAATGTCCAGAAATAACTCTGACTTCCAGCACACATCAAGAACCAAAATAGTACGAAAATAACTTGAAAATGCACTCTTGAATGCTTTGGAATTTTATTTTCAAATACATACCATTTGGGAAGGTCTTAGCTTTGGGGAGTGAGAGGGAGATTGTCTTATGTGCAGTGACTATATATGTTACATTGCTTATATGGAAACCTGAAACTTCAGCTTTTGTGGTTTGTAAGTTGACTTTAAATTCTGAGGTTTTATTCTGATTATTGGCTACAAAGCATCTGCAGCTTGTAGTTGAGCTTAGAAAGTATGCAAGTAGTAAGTATATGTCTTTTTCTGTGAGTATGATGTAATGGTAAACTCCACAGAAAGGAGGATATAATGAGGGCTCTGCACATCTGATTCTTGTTAGGATTCATGATTGTGTTGAGGCTACAAAAATGTAGTCGGCTTGTTGTCTAATACAATTCTTTCCCTTCCAAATCTCTGTCAGAGGGGTTCAAACATATCTTCTTGTGGAGAAAGTCTGCTTTTTCTTTCTTAGTATCATTTCTTTAACCTACAAAAACTTCAGATTTTTTTGTGCTTTGGGAAGCTGTCTTTTATCTGGAAATATCCTCTTAGCAAAAGCCTACAAAAAGCCTCGCTGAGTTTTTGGTGGTGATTTTTGGTTTGGGGTTTTTTTTTTTGGTTGGTTGGTTTTTTGGGTGTTTGTGTTTGGTTTTGGTTTTGGTTTTTTTGGTGTTTTTCTTCCCCAGAGTTTAGGGGGAGTAGGCTTTTAAAGCTTCGGTATACCTGTGATGCAAAGAGTGACAGAATGCTAAATATATGAGGCAGTTTCCATTGGTGTTTCTTACTGGAAGCAATTGGAGGAACATCTGAGATTGAAGCTTGCAAAAGTTAATTCTTGTGCATTTGTTTTAACAGAAGACAAAGGGGGAGTGAACCCCTGTGTTTGACTCTGAAATGAATGGTTATATCTTTAGAGTTAGGAGGAGCAAACTAGCTTTTTAATTAAGGGAGTATGGTGTGCTAAATTTTCTTATGGTAAGGTAACTCATTTTAATTAATAAGGCTTGCAGTTGGCTGAATCTGAATGCTTACCACTCTATACTTAGTAGTCACTCTGAGGTTTTATTTTTTTATTTTAATGATACAGGAGGAAATCGCTAAAGACCTCTTGTCGGGTGATGATGAAGAAACACAGTCCTCTGCTGATGACTTGACACCATCAGTTACTTCACATGAGGCTACTGACTTCTTTCCTCGGCCATTAAGATGTAGGAAACCTAATTTGATAATAGTACTCAAAAAGTCTTAGCATTATATATAGCTTCATACCTTAAAATACCAAAAATTGAGGAGTACTGCTCACTGTACCAGGAGTTGAGAAACAGTGCTCTGCAGGATGTTGTACACATGAACATTGCCTTTGGTTGGTATTACTGATTACCTAGAAGACTTATATTTGGTTCTCTGTTCAAAGCACAAGTAAAATTAATTTCTCTATAAATACAATGACTTAATAATCAATAGTTAATACAGTATTGAGGAACACCCTTCATGATTTCCAATATGTTAGTGAATTATATGAATATGTAACCCATTCTTTTAAATTAGTGTTTCTCTACTAAAATTTTTGCTGCTGCTTTTAAGCCAGTGACTTCTCCGTGCAGCCTGTGGATGTGAACTGGGACGCAGTGTCTTTGTGATTATTTCCCTTCACACATTCAACACTTTTCCATAGGACTTCATGGGGTGAGCCAAAGTAGTTTTATATGGGATGGGGCCTGTAAACCCATGACCACCAAAATTTCACTATCCATGGAGCTATGATGGGAAAGATCTGAGAACCACTGGTTCAGTTGTCCAACCTGGATGAGATATTCCTCATTGCCTGTTGCATCTCATTTGTTCACTGGTGTCCTAGAGTTAGAGCAATGTGGAGGACTTTTATCACAGTTTTAATTTGGCAAGTATTTTAAGGTATTCCATGGGGGATTTCATTCCTCTGGAGGAGGGGAGAATAAAAGGAATGTGCTGCCTCAGTCACCAGCAATCATAGCCCTTTGCATGCTGCTGTGTGATAAATGCAAGACATTTGTATTGAAAGAGAGATACAAAAAACTTAAAAATTATAATGCCTCTTTTTCAGTTAAACTCCAAAACATGCTGGCACTTGTGAACTGTTAATGAATATGACATTTTAAGTGTGGCAGCTTCATAGAAAAGAAGTATTTAGCTCCTCCTCTGTACTGAGGATTAAGAAACAGTCATCTTTGTTCTTGGCTATCATGGTTTTCTTTCAAAATGTTACTTCATTAGAACATTTAGCTGGACATTTTAAAATCAAATATCCACCATTTCAGGGAAGGAGATGTCAGTTCTCCGTGCTGTTGGCAGTTCCATCTTTTTTCTGATCTTTGTCCATTTCCCAGATTCCAAGATAACATTAAGTTTTAAGATATGCATATCTAATACATAACATGGACTGTTTTGTAAAATTTACATTAACTGGGCAAAGTAATTGCCTGTGATTGTCCAGACATGTTTGTCCATCCATTCAGGTTAGCTCCTTGCTTGCTACTTGTAAAACCAGAAAGAGATGGACTGATGATTATAGTAATGATTACAGAAGAAGAGCTTCAGTCCATACAGTCTTGGATATTGTCTCTGATGTTCATGATTCTTTTTAGTTGTGATGAAGCTAAAATTTCAGCCCAATTTATGAGTATGTTTTTTCTGAAGCTGGAGAATACAAAATAGCTGTAATCATGTCAGAACTGTAGATTCCATTCTGCTGGGGATTATACAGCTATAAAAATAGAACTACTTCAGAACCCAGTACCACAGCATTCCAGATTCTAGAATATGAGTTATTCTATGGAGTAATGTATTTAAATTGTTTGGAGGGCTCCACTGTATTTCTTCCTAAGGGGAGGAAAAAACAAGATTAAAGAGGAATAAGCAGTCTTTTGCTATCTTTTTCTTATTCCATTTTGTGTGTCTCTCCTGTATCTTTCTTCCATGCTAAGGCAGCCTGGTTTAAAGGAATGTTTTGAATGCCCATTAGAACTTCTGATGAAAGGTTTTAGTAGGTAATAAACATGCCTTCAGCCTTACTCTCCAAGGCTATGTCACAGCCCTGGAAGTTTTCTGGTTTCTTCTCTAGGTATAAGCTTTGATTGAGAAAATCAACAAAAAAAAAAATCTCATTTCCTTTTGATTGTTGGAAATATAGTAGATTGTGTCATTTGCAATGACGATAAATGTTTCAGTTCTGCAGTATACAAGTACCAGTGCGTTCTGACTTCATTCTAGTTTGGTTTTGATAGAAATGTGAATCAACAGACTCATGATAAATGTCTGCCTGAATAAAAGCAGGTGCTCCTTTCAAAAGTAAATTATATCTTGCATTTCTGTGCTTACACTGTAAGTTCTTCATAGCTAAAACCAAATTTCTTTGTGTCTGAAGCAAACACCACATGTGATGGAGATAAGGAATCTGATGGTGAAGATGTAGAGGCAGACAGTGGTAATTCATCTGAAGATTTGAGAAAGGTAATAGTTACATTTTTTAAAAGCTTAAAAAAACTTTGCTGCTAAGAAAAATCCATTAAGATTTTTAGTGTGTATCTAACATAGTACCTTCCTTCTTTAATTCTCTGTCATGTTCCAGGTTAATGACATTTTTAATACTTTCCTACACAAAATACTGTTAATAACTTTCTCTGTTCATTTTTACTACATTTTCAGGAAATAATGGTTGGTTCACAATACCAGGCTGAAATTCCAGCTTACCTTGGCAGATGCAGTGCAGATGAAAAGGGTAAGTTCTTCTAACTGTTTTACTTCTTATTTTGTGTTTATACATAGCACTGTATGGAAAGTTCTTATTTAAATTTGTAAGGTCAATTTAATTGCTTAGCTAAAGTCTCAGAGACCATAAAAAAGGCACTAGAAAATTGAAGTAGCACAACTGCATACTTACATCTCAGAAGTGTGACCCTCCAGACAGAATTGGTGGGTTAATTCTGAAGTATGTGGTAATATTAGGAGGCAAATAACTGTAGGTCTAGAAGGGAGTACCTTCATTGGCAAATCATAGCTAGTCTATGAGCGTGTAAGTTAGTTTATATTGAAGGTGTTCAAAGTAGTATTTTGCCTTGCTTGGGTTTTTTTTGGCAGGTAAAACCATGTGAGTTACAAAACTGATATAGAAAACAAAGCAATAAGCTATTTTAAATTTCCTTGGTATAGTTCCTGATATACTGTCTCTTAAAAATGTGATATTTTAAGTATGACATACTCCAGTGCAACTTCAGGTTAAAAACTGCAGTTGTGCTAGGGTGGAAAAAAGAGCTTTATTTAACGGAGTTTTATTTTGTTTCTTTAGAAACCTAGCACATATGGCTGTGGAATTAAAAAAGCAAGTAATGCAAAAAAATTTGCTCATGGGTGGAACAGCTATGAAATTAAGAAATGGGTAGGGTGATATAATAATAAATGAAGGACATTCTGTTTTTTTCTGTAAATTTTTGATACTTGGTAAGATACTTGTGTTCTGTTACAGTAACTTTTAATGGGGATATTATTTGAGTGAATTGTATTGAGTCTTTTCAATGTTGCCACCTGCTCTTTTGAGGAATAATCTTTGCAATGGAGAAGAAGAACCTTTGGTAGAGATGGAGCTGTAAGCGTTAGGAAGTGAACATCTCTTGTGTTGCTTAAGATCTAGGAAAGCCTCCAATTTTTTAAGATTCAAGCATGATGCTAATGGGTTGCGAGAAATGGAAGAGTAAGGACTGGATTTATGTAGGTAATTTTTATTATTTCCACATCTTGACTTCTCCTCAGCCAAGAACTAAGGAAGTGCTAATAACCAGAGGATGACCAAGGAGGGGTTAATCTGACAATTTTCTCTGTAATGAGCTGGGACTGGAGAGAGCCAGTGAAAGTCTTGTCTGATGGCGTGGCCAAGGGGTCGCAAAGGGGTAGCACCCAGATAAGACAGCTCAAGGAGTTCCTTTTGAGGTTATTTGTCATG
The DNA here is from genome assembly GCA_013397895.1 of Origma solitaria. Taxonomy (NCBI): domain Eukaryota; kingdom Metazoa; phylum Chordata; class Aves; order Passeriformes; family Acanthizidae; genus Origma; species Origma solitaria. The sequence goes on along the minus strand of VZRL01001644.1, from coordinate 375,430 downwards.
GACTCCAGCAAAAAGTGCTGTGTTGTCTTGGTTAATAAAGAAAGCTGAAGATGAATGCCGCAGTACTCTGGAAGGTTGGGCTTCATTGTAGGGATGGAGGATTCTATGAAAGCCTTTTCTGTACTCCCTGAAGAGCTAGTGATGGCAAACAGCCTTACCTTTGTGCCAGGTAGTCCCAGCTACTGCAATTGCGCTAGAAAGCAGTTCTGCTCTCCTGTAAACTTTACACTTGTAAAGTCTGAAAGCATTCCATGTTGCTAAGCCATAAAAGAGCTTTCAGAGGTGTCATTTTATTCCTCACCTTAGCCTAATGTTGTTTCCTGCAGTTTTAGGAGAGCTTTGAACATCTCCACCTTTTCTGCTGTAACAGTCATTATGATTATGTGTTTGAATTAAATAGCTCAAACTCTATATTGCCAAGAGAGCACATGAAACATGATGTGCAATGGCAATCACATCTATTGATCAGAGTAAAGGTTTTATAGTTTAATCTATAAACTAAAAAGTATTGAAACATATGCACAGACTGACAAAGGTTCAGGTCAACCTTTACGCGTTTCCAATATATTGTCCTTGAAATAAGCTGTCTGAGAGTTGCAGATGTCATTTCACTAAACTGTGGATGACTGTACATCCTAATTACATGTAAAGCATTCAATATACCAAGTTCTTAACAGCATTCAGTTGCTACAGAATGAAAAAACAAACTACCACATTGCGATATAGATTACCATTCTGTTAAATAATTTTTGGCAAATTTTAGTTGAAAATTACTAAATAGCCAAAGTGAGCTGCAGTTTAAAAGTGGTATGATGATGCTTGATTTGATTACTTCTGTGTTCCTGTTTTTTGGAATTGTGAAATAGCTTTTAATGTTACAACCATAAAAATGTTACACCTGACATTGATGGATTTCTGTTTTATCAGCTTATGAAAATGAAGACCATTTACTTTGGAAACCCGATGTGATCTCAGAAAGTAAAGTTAAAGAATACCTTTTTGAAACCTCCCTAAGAACGGGAAATGAAAAAATGATTGGCAGAATTCCTGAAGGACTACATACACGGGACAATGAACAAGTAGGTTTTATATCCTGTTCCTTTTGTGACACAGCGCTTGGCAAATAACGTGGCCTCCTTCTCTGCCTTGTATTATAAAGGCACCACTAGTCAATTTCTTGATTCTTTAGTTGGATATTATTGGGTTAAGATGTTACATAAAGTTTTAATAAGCACATGCTTAAAAATCATGAGTATTTGAATGCTGGCAGTGTTGTGATCTGTGATGTTTCTGATTGTCATACTGTTGACAAATTCAGCCTTTTTAATAATTGTATATAATACTTTGCATTTTTTAAAAATTAAATCTTGCCTCAGCTTTTGGGTGGTTTTGCTTTTGGTTGTTATTTTTAAACTTTCATCATGTGTAAAGATAGATTTTTTTTTTTTTTAACATTAGATATGTTCACTGGAAGACTAGTTTTGGAGGTCTAGATTGGATATTAGAAAACTTTGACTGTTTCTAAAGACTTTTATCTGTTTTATAGGCGCTGTATGAACTTCTTAAAAGTAGCCATAATGTTAAAGAAGCAATTGAGAGATACTGCTCTAATGGAAAGGCATCTCAGGGTAAGAGAGTACTTGGTTTTTCAGAAAAGTGTGTTTAAAAAAAAGTTGTGTGGAAAATCTTTGCGTAAGATTATCAAGCACATCCCTATGGTGATGACTGAAGCACAAATGAGGTGTAGTCTGCAAGTTGGCCATTTGGGAGTTCTGCTACAGAAGTTGCAGTTTTGTAGAAAGCCTGAGGATTTGCTTTTGACCTCTCCTTTCCTCCGCTGCTGTTGTAACAATGAAACAGATTGAGTAGTGGTGTGGGGAGAGGTGCGATTTTGCTGTGGCAAAGCAGTTCTCACCCACTGTGTAGTATCTCTTTGAGATCATGGTTGATTACAGTCTGATGACATTTGTAACAAAATCAGGAGAACATAGCTAGATACATAAATAAACTCAACTCTGTTCTCACTGTGCTAACATTTGTGCTATGCCAACCCTAAATGGGTTCTACTGTAAAGTTCCATCAGGCATGGAGAGCTTTGCTTGAGTCTGCATTGGAAAATGGGCTTCCATCTTGTTTGTCCCTATAGTTTATTACTCCATTAAATGAAAATCAGTGTCTGTCATTTAACAGAAACAGTTCTTTGTCCTGTATTTTTGTATATGTAATGTGTGTAGCAGAAATTGATTATGAGCGCTGCTCTAAGTTGGTATTCTGGCACATAACCTCCTGCTCAGAACTGGATCCAAAGGGAAGTTGAGTGTGTACAATTTGGCTGCTGTGAGAGACAAGTATCTAAGTGGTTGAGCCCTGGCTGGCAAGTTAAGTACTACACAGCTGCTCACTCTTTCTTTCTGCCCCAACACTTACTTCCTTGGTGGAGATGAGAATTGGAGGAAAAAAAGTAACACTTTGGGTTGAGCTTTCAACAGTTCAATAATTGAAACAGCATGAGAATATGGTAAGAATAGTAATGACACTGATGACAATAACAGTTATAATGAAAGGGAAAGAGAGGGATAAAACCCCAGAAAGGCGAGTGATGCACAGTGGTACAGTTGCTCAGCACCTGCTGACTGATGCCCAGCCCATCCCCCAGCAGCTATTGCCCCCTCCCAGCAGCTCCCCCAGTTCATTCCCTGGCCATGTTGGTCTGTGTATGGAATATCCCTTTGGCCAGCTCGGGTCAGCTCTCCTGGCCGTCCTCCCCTAGCCTCCTGTGCCCCTGATCACTGCAGAGCACGGGACACTGAAATTTCCTTAATTGCACAGCTTGGCACCAACTAAAGCATCAGTGTGTTATTGATATTATTCTCATACAGGATCCGAAACACAGCACTGTACCAGCTACTAGATGGAAAAGTATCACAGCCAAAATCAGGACACTAAGATCAAGCTGAAGGGGACAATAAGGACTATTAGAATACTTCAGAAGCCTCATGTACCAAAGATTGTGTAGATCTTAAACAAAGTATCAGCTGCAGGGTTGTATTCTAAATCCAATACCTCTCTAGAATTCAGGTTTCTGTTTCAGGATTGAAAAATATGTCTATCCATTTGTGGCTCATAGGCCAAAATTCCTTCCTAATGACTAGTACTCCCTACCCATACCCCACCCCCAAGTTCAAATGGACTTGTTTGTCAAACCAAAATCCAGTTCTAGAAAATGCAGGTTTAATAATTAAAAAGAAAAGTTAAAACTTTGCAGTTTCTCCTTGAGAGACCTGAAGGGTTTATTTGTGGATCTTTAGGAGCAGGTGGTTATTTGGTTTGTTCTGGATTCCCTGATACCCCTTATTTTTCAAAAGCCTGGATCAGGTTAAGTATAGTCCTAGTCAGTCCTGTATGGCTGCCTGACCTAGGCTTAGTGCTGAGACACTCACCCGTGCTTCATTATGCCTTTTCCAGGGGTTCACTACCTCAGCAGGGGGTTTATGAGACCAGGCGAGGTTTTGTAGGTTCTGTGGAGTCTGTCTCCTGTGCTGGTTCCATTGGCTGTCTGTGTCAGGGTGGAATTGCCCTGCTGATGTCAGTTCATCCCACCCCATTTCTCACCTGATTTACAGTGACATGCACCAAGCCTGGCACTCAGGCTGGTAGTTGGCTCCTGGGTAAGACATGGCCTAGACTCCGGAGTGCCTGCAGGAGATGGTCCTTGCACTGTTCCTGTGGTTTGCACAGCAGGGCTGAGCTGTTTCAGGCCTTTCTTGTCTGTGATGCTCACTCAATTAGAACAGGGCCATCCGTCAGATCAGGATTTTCCTTTGCTCTTTTTTCCTACAACCACTGTTCTTTGTATCCTATGTAAGAAAAAATATTGAGAAAAATTATCACACCATGTCAGTGATGTAATCAAACACTATTTTTGATGACATATTTATTAAGAATAAGAAATCTTTCAAATGTCACCCTCAAGGATGAAAAGATTTCAGAAATCAAACTCTTCTAGATGATTCTTTGTAAAGAAGAATATTGGATTTAGGTAGGATACCTTCTCAGTAGGGGAATTACATGGTTCTAAATAACTGAATTACTTGGGTTTTTTAGAATGCATTTGAATATTTATCCATTAGGAACAAAAATTTTGTTCTTTGTAGAAAGTTAATGAATGAAATCTAGTTTCTCATTCTGCTTTTATAATTGTCTAGAAGAGATGACAGCATGGACAGAAGAAGAATGCAGAAGCTTTGAAAATGCACTTCTGATGTATGGAAAAGACTTTCATCTCATACAGAAAAACAAGGTTAGTATTTTACAGTTAAAAGGAAGAGTTGCATAAATTGTCTGATACTGAAAATACGTGAAGGCAATCTGTTTGTCAGAAGCCATATAGAAGAGGGAAATAAGAACCATATTAAAATAAATTCATCATTTTTGAACTAATTTTTCCTTTTCTTGCACTAATATTTCCATTGGAAATATTAGGCATTGCGAGATGAGTCAATATATTATCTCTGAAATCAGTTAATGTTGACATTACTTCTATATATGCATGTGCATTACAATTCAGTTTAATTTTGTGCCTCCCCTAGAAGTGAACAATATATCTGTACCATAGCTGTAGGGGAATGCATCTTTGCATAATTTATGTTGTCACCAGGAAGGTGCAAGTTTACAGAATCAGGCTGAGCTCTTTGTGTTTTCATAGAGTGTAGTCATCCACAATATTCACTTTTCTGAGCCAAAAAGGAGTTCTGATCTTGGTCTGGATTGCTTCTGATTGACTCCTCTGTGCCTCTTTTTTTTCTTGTGTTATCAAAAAGGAACAGCTGACAATATCAGTGTTTCCAAATTTCCTGCATACCTCCTTTATGCTTTTGATACCAAACAGAAAGGTTTTTTCCTTAGGAGTCTGATGTTTTTATTGTATTTCATGTAAACTTTGTTTTATACGGTTGTGGTTGCTGTTCAACAACAGTCTGCTGGTCTTGCCCAATAGCTGGTTTAACCCATCCTAAATAATTTGGATCGTTCAGATTCTGAATGAACTTTACAAATAAACATTAACACATCAGAGATTAAAATATATTATCCAACATGGAACAAAATGCGTGCGTTGATGTATATGTCACTATGGACCAGAATTTGTTTAAGAAATCTACTGGGTTTTTTCCCAGGTAAAAGGACAGAAAGTTTAGGGTAAATTCTGGGACCCAGCATAAGATGATCTCACTTGTATGAAGCAAGTGTCAGCTAGACAAGATTTGCTGTGTGGAGGAACTTAACAAGGTGTGTTTCCTTATTACTGCACTGCAAGGCTTTGTTAACTGGGACTTTATGTGTTGGCATATGAACACCTGTTAATTTCCTCCCCTGCCTGATGTGTCTGTGCCTAAATTAGCAAGGTTTAGGGCTTCACCCAAGGTATTTTGGATTCACCACTGATGTTTCTATATGTTTGAGAAAGCTCAAATATATTTTCCTGCCAGACCGTATTGGATAGAGTTGTGTATTATAGTTGTAAAACTGGAACTGTGGATGATGTGATGATGATGTGAAATGTTTCTGCATCAAAAAGTGGGTATAAGTACAAGTAATGACTTTTTCTCCAAGAATCTGACTTCACGTAGCAACCTGCGTTTTGGGGAAAGAGACAAACAGTTAACATAGATCAAAATTAGTCTTTTGCATCCTTTATACCTTCTCTACAAGAATATAGTTTTATTTTGTTAAGTGTTTGCTGTTGTGGTTTGACAGCTTTCTGTTGCCTAAGCCTCCAGAGTTCTGGACTTTCCCAAAGGAATATGTACCCAGAGTCTTTTATGCTTCACTTCTCTCAGGTCATTAATTTGCTCAGCTTCTTCTAGCCTAAGAGAGGGTATATCTTACAGTTTTAAAATGTTTTTATATATATAAGTACTTCTGATGTAGACAGATCTTCAGTCTAGTTTCTAAAAAACAGTCCAATAATGCATAGAGTAGAATGAATGTAATATTTGAAACTGTAGGTCTGTTCGAAGTCTGCAAAGATTTATTCCAGAACAATAAAAACTAACAATATTGCAGGAGTGGGAATTGGGAAGATGACAAGTGTTAATCTTGTCAGTTCTTCTTGTTGCCCTTTAGGTAAGAACCAGAACAGTTGCTGAGTGTGTGGCTTTCTACTACATGTGGAAAAAGTCGGAACGTTATGATTACTTTGCTCAGCAAACAAGATTTGGAAAGAAGAGATATAACCATCATCCTGGAGTTACGTAAGTAAAATGCTCTTGGAATATGTTTTCTGTTGCAGGTCATAAATGCAGAAGACTTCCCTCTCCCCCCCTTTCTGTCATTGCAGTGTAAGGCTTCAGTGGCTATGGCAACTGAAGTTAAATCTATCATCATTTATAGGAATTGTTTTCCAGTTGCATAATACACGATGGATGCAATATTCTTTTAGGGACTACATGGATCGTTTGGTAGATGAAGCAGAATCCCTTGGTGGAGCAGTGCATTCTTCAGCCTTAACATCCAATAGTCGAACAGAAACCATTCCTGATCAACAGCTAAGCATTCTGAACTCCATCACTGCCAATGAGTTGACAGGTAAATCAAGAAAAAAAAAATCTTGGTTGGGACTACACAAACAACTATTTCATTTACATTTGTGTTCATCTGTTTTGCAGCATTGACAAACAGTGTAGCTACAGTCTGCCACACTTCAGATGTGAACTGCCTGGATGATGGCTTCCCTCCCATGGACAGCTTATCCCGAGCACCAGTTAATCATGTGCCTGTTGGAACAGAAGAATTGCTTAACTTGCCTAGCAATGGTGAAAGTGATTGTTTTAATTTATTTGAGACTGGCTTTTATCATTCAGAGCTAAACCAAATGAACATGTGCAGTGAGGAAGCAGAAAGACCTGCAAAGAGATTGAAAATGGGGATTGCTGTCCCAGAATCTTTCATGAATGATGTCTCTGTAAATAACCTTGGTGTGGACTTCGAGAACCACACACACCACATTACCAGTGCCAAAATGGCTGTTTCAGTGGCTGACTTCAGCAGTCTATCTGCAAATGAGACAAATGGTTTTATCAATACCCACACTCTCCACCAACATGCTGCCCTTCACTCAGAATGACTGTGGAAAACTAAACAAACAGTGGGTACTTTATGCAGTAGTAGTAAACTTGATGGGAGCTATCAGGTTTGCTTAGTCTTTCACTGGAAGTTTGAACTTTATGACATCAATGATGTCTTTGTATGTATAGAACTATATCTTGATTTATCAAGAGTAATTTCTTTTTTCAGTCCATAAATGTGGAAAAATGTCATAGGATGTTTGGCAGAGTTTGGGACTAAGAGAACTCTGTGGTGCAGCTTTAAGCTCTGCTTCAGTTTTTTTTTTAAAGCCTGTAGACAGAGGCCACCATTTCAAAACCAGCACAGAAGTTCTGAACGGATTGGAGTGGCTGTTTTAGTCTAAGTTACTTTTGCCGTAATGGATGCAGTGGAATAACAATGTTTACAGGTACCAATCCTGATCCCTGCTCAATGTAGCATTTTTTTCCCCCCCTTACAAAGGCAGGGATGGGTTTCTTTATTTTAAACTGCACAAACATACAAGGATGTTTTTTAAATGGAACCTTCTCTCATGTGATACTAAACTAGAGCACTTCAGTTTACAAAACAGCAAATTCATGTTGGTGGAAGCTAGCACAAGGGACTTAAGATGAGTAAAATGAAGATCTACACTTGAATGCTGTTGCAAAATTAAAGGTCATGGCTACCTTACATAGAAGTAATCATGCTGCCATAGATGTCTGTGTACTTTAAACTTACTGGCTTAAAAGATGAGTTTTAGGCTATATTGTATTTGGGGTTTGTCCACAACTTTGAAGGGTAATGCAATTGTGTACCTTAACTTTCCTAAGGCAGCTGATACATAAAGCTACAGTCTGCGCAGTTTAGGATTTACCACTAAACAGTCTACATTTGGAAGACATCTTAAGTTGTTTGGAGCACTGCAGTTCTAAGTGTTACAGTTTTGAGGGACTCTCTAGTTCATATAGTAATAGTAGAACCTTGAAGTACGTTCTTTAAAGTTTTTATTTAGTGTGGATTGCATTTATTTTTTTTGGCAAGTCATTGGCTTCAAAATGGCACTTCACTTCCTTGGTCAAATAGGAAAGTATGAGTAAAAATGTATCCCATAAAAGCAACTATTTAACTTCATTACATTTTTTTTGTTTTGAACCTTGAGTGCAATTTAGCCATCCGGGAAGTTTTTCTCACAAACTTTTGTTCCAATTGCTGCAGGAACCAAGCATAGTATTGGCTTGCAGCATGTAGCATACAACTTGCAGGGTGTTCTAATCAAAGCCTCAACCTCACTTCAATCGGATTATCCTTTTGCCTCCATACCCTTTCTTTGCACTGTTTGTATTACAAATTTAATTGCCACTAATTTGTTTTCATTATTCAAGCAATTAAGTTTGCGTTGTTGATATTTGTAATAGTTGCTTCAAGGTTGTGCTGAGTAATTAGAAAGTAGTGACTTTAATATTTGAAAGGGAAGAGGGTATTTATTATGCATACTGTGAACTGCATTGACATCCCAAGTTTCAGATGCAGCGTATGGAGTTTTCTTTACAGCATTGTAATGAAGATTGCTTTGAAGTGTTAATGCAATAGCACATTTACCATATTAAAAACAAATTAGTTTAGCACAGTGGACAAAAGTAGATATAATTTTGTAATCAGTTCTTAACTTAAACATCTGAAATATTTAACTTTAGTAAGTACACAGTAAATAACGGGTAGCCTTGGCCCTGTGTTGTACTCTTGACATTTTTAGCCAAGTTCTCAGCTTCTTACTGCTGTGTTTTGTGCTGAACTTTGTACCTTATTTCTTTTGTTTATGAATCAACCCATTTTAAGTAATTTTGTAGAATACTGGGCATAATCTTCCATTGTTATACATTCAAGTTTATCTATGTGTTTACAGTGAGTGGCTGGTCTGTATAAAAATCATACAGAGATGACTGAATGCTTATACCAGTTGCACTTAAATGAACATGCCCATTTTCATTAGCTGATGCAGTAATATACTCAGTTTATCTATGCATTGCTGGGCTCTTAATGTAGGCAGAGACTTGTCTAAGGTTTGGGTTGTCAGCAAGTTGAATGGACACTTTAGTTATTTAATAAAGATTTTGACCAAAATTCAGAAAATGATATGAGAGAAAAATGATTTCCGGGTAGTCTAATATAAATGCTGATCCTATTTAGCCTGTTGGCTAGCTAGCTGGTATCGTTTACTTTTAATTCCTTGTTAAAATGAGGCAATAATTTGCAAGATTTCGTAAATATGTAAATTCTTCATATCTTTTTAGATATCTCTTTCAATATTTTCTGACTACTTCCGTGTATAGTAACATTTTTGTGCATGCTTGATGTGACTTTCATAAATTTGTACCACTATGACTTTATCCATGTAAAATAGTTATTTATTGAACTTTTCTTTTAAAAGCTGGACTTACTTTTTTTTTCCTCTCAGTTTAAACATTTAAATGGAGAACTTGTTGCTGTTTATTAAAAGAATTGTGTTTTGAAAGTCGGCATGAAGATAACTGAATTGCAACCATATGAAGAAATTGCAATGCCTTGGCTATTAGATGGTGAAGCACAATTCTTATAACAAACTGTGATGAATTCTTTGTCCTTTGCCATGTGTTTTCTTCATACAAACAAACCAAAAAAATCCATAATGGGCAATTGCAGTGTTGGTAAATGTATCCTTTTTATGTACAGGGAATCTGAAGAGGGTAGCAGATTCATTTAGAAGTGTAACTGGTGCTGTGATTATAGCAATACCACAGTTGGTCACACGTCATCTTCCCATGCTAGGTTCTTAAGTGTTTAGTCTTCCTCTTGCAATGGTCAAACTGCTGAATTTACTTGAAGGATGTACAATACTGTTTGAAGAATATGAAATTGTGTACAATTAGGTCAATGAATTGTGCAATTGAAACTGAGAGTCAAAAATATAGGAAAATTTCAGTTCAAGTAGGACACAGTGATACTACTTAATTTAACCAAAGTCTCTAATGAGTATTTCACCTTTGAATGTAAACTAATGGATAAACTCACCAACAGGGACACTATTTGCCCAGCATTACAAGCACATTGTCTGCAGACAGGGAAATGAAATACAGTAATTTGTAAGATAATGACAAGGTAACTATTTTTATTATTCCTATTTTTCATTGGAAGAAGGAGGAAGATGCTATCAATTGTACAATAAAGTAGGAATGGTTATAGTCTTCCTAATAAAACAGAGATTCCAGTTATTCTCAGTTCAAACTAACTACCCTGTGCATAACAACAAATCAAGTGACAATCGGAACAAGTTTTAGTATCAGATGTTCAAGAGGAAGTCGCTGTTGTTGCATTGGTTTTAATATTTGTACATAAACACTGATTTTTTTGAGCATTATTTTGTATTTGTTGTACTTTAATACCTGGTGTACAGTTCCAGAAATAAATGTCTGGAAACCTTTCTTTACTTGTAAAGCTCTTCATGCATCTGCAGTGTGTTTGCTACTTCATTTCCAGAGATATTTAGCAGTAACTCTGAATGTGCTTTAAGAACTCTGGGTGTCACCACAGCACATGCTATCATGCACCTAACGATGGAGTGAAAGATGAAGCACGCAGTGATGCAGGTAGCTAATGAGTTATGGTTTCCCTCAGACTTTTAAAACGTTGTGGCTAAAGTACAGCAAATCTCAGATGAGACTTAAATGTAGCTTCAAAGTAACACATTGCAGCAGTGTCGGTCAGTGTTCAGGCTGCACTGTAAGCCTAGGGAACACATGCCTGTTCTCTGAGGGAAGAAAACTCACCCAAATTTGTAAAAGCATGTCAAGCTAGATTACGGCTGTGAATACAAAAATTTTACTTGGCATAGACCTTAATCTTGAGTTTAAACAATTTGAAATGTTTTTTGCCTTGATTCCCGTGTCCCTTAAAACAGCAAGCACTAATCTTGGACCCTGAAAAGCTGTAAGATCTTACATACCAATTCTGTCAAATGCCAGATGGAGTTAGGGATGTGCTGTCCTAGGACCAGCACCTTGCTTGTTTTTACAGTGGCTTTTTACAGATTTACAGTAAATCTTCAGGTAAAGAAATTATTATTTTTAAATTAGACAGGAGTAAAAGCTGATATAATTCTGAACAGCAAAAGTTGTAATTTGCCAAGTAATGAGGTTTGCTTCCCTGATTAAGAGATACAAGGGTGTTTTTCTAATGATGATCAGTACAATCTGTAAAACAAAATACCTATCCAAAACACTTCAGTTACAAGCTGCACCTCCTTTTTTTAGTTGTTTAGCAAAAGAATCGATGTTAGAATAAATAACTTACCCCATCTAGTTCTTGTTTTGATGCAACTAATTATTAGCCTTGTGGTGCTGGACTCTTAAAAATGGTTGTAGTTTAGTATATGTATATTTAATGTAAACTTCTCCCCTCAACTCAGTTACATAACTTACACTTCCATTTAGGTACAAAACATGAGTTTCTGCCATTAAAAAGTCAAGTTGAAGTCCTTATGGTGCTTAGGCAACAAATAGCCAAGACATGGAATATCCTGAGTTGTAAGGGACCCATCAGGATCATCAAAGTTCAGCTCTGGCCCTGCACACAATTCCCCAAGAGTCGCATTGTCCAAACACTTCTTGAGCTCTGTTAGGCTTGGGGCTGTGACCACTGCCCCGGGGAGTTGGTCCAGTGCCCAAACACCCTCTGAGTGAAGAACCTTTTCCTGATCACCACCCTAAACCTCCCGTGACACAATTCCAGGCCATTCCCTCAGGGTCTGCCACTGGTCATAAGAATGAAGAGATCAGTGCTAGCCCCTTCACTTCTGCTCCTGGGGATATTGAAGACCACACAGTGAGGTCTCCTCTCAGTCTGCTCCAGGCTGAACTGACCAAGTGTCCTCATACGGCTTCGCCTCAAGGCCCTTCTCCATCCCCATGGCCCTCCTTTGGACTCTCTCTAGTAGTTTAATGTCCTTGTTATACTGTGACACCCAAAGCTGCTCCCAGCACTCGAGGTGAGGCCACTCAAGAGCAGAGCAGAGCACAACAGAGCAGGACAATCCCCTCCCTTGCCCGGCTGGCCATGCTGTGCCTGATGCCCCCCAGGACAGGGCTGGCCCTCCTGGCTGCCAGGGCACTGCTGGCTCATGTCCAACTTGCCATTTCCCAGGACCCCCAAGGCCCTTTCCATGGCACTGCTCTCCAGCCTCTCCTTCCCCAGTCTGTCCATGCATCCAGGGCTGCCCCATCTCAGGGGAAGAATTCAGCACTTTCCTTTGTTAAACATCATATTGTTGGTAATTGTCCATCCCTCTAATTTCTTGAGGTCTCTCTGCCCTCAAGGGAGTCAACAGCTGCTACAAATTCAGTGTAATCAGTGAGCTTAGTATTCCTTTTCATCCTTTGTCCATGTCATTTATGAAGATGCCAAAGAGCACAGGGCTGACAATGGAGCCCTGTGGAACTCCACTTGTGACATGACCCCAATCTCATGTCACCCCAGTCACTGTGACCCTTTGTGCCTGACCCATGACCCAGCTGCTCACCCATCACAGGATGTGTTTATCCAGCTGAGAGCTGGACATTTGGTCTAGAATGATCCTGTGAGAGACAGCAATGAAAGCTTTACTGACATCCAAAAAGATCACATCAATTGGCTTCCCTTGATAACTGAGTGGGCTACCTTGTCATAAAATGGAATCAGGTTCAACAAGCAGGACTTTCCCTCTCATGAAGATGTGCTGATGTGACCAGCGACTGTATTGTCCTCCTGTTTTCAATACTTCTCAGAATAATCTTTTCCATGGTTTTGCTGGGCACTGAAGTGAGACTGACAGAACTGTAGTTTCTGGGTATTCCTTCCTGCCCTTCTTGAAAATTAGGACAACATTTGCCAACGTCCAGTCAGCTGGGATCTCTCAGGATTCCTAAGACTGCTCAAAAATCATTGAAAGGAGTTTTGAAATTACATCTGCCAGCTCTTTGCGGATTCATGGATGAATCCGATCAGGCCCCACAGATTTGCAGGGATACAGCTGGAGCAGCAAGTCCCACACAAGCTCAGGGTCACCTGGGAACTAATAATTCTCAGTCATGGTCCTCCAGCTCAGGGCACTGAGATCCCTTTGGTCCATCATCCTATCAACAGTGTTCCTTGTTACTGGAAGAATCAAGGAAATCACTACCTCTGCTCCTGATCCTTGGGGCTCCCAAATGTCCCAAGGCCTTGAAGGCTCTTTTGGTGGTTCTCAGACATCTCTTTGGGTTTTTTTGTCTCTGCCATTTTGAACAACCAATAGCAGATAGAAATCAAATGGCCTTACTAGACTGGAGAGCCTTCTAGTAACATCCCTCATCTGAGCCCCTAGGAGCCAGCAGACTTCCCTGTGGGTTGGGTCCAATTTGCATATTTCACCCTCTGTTCCCCTTAGAAGGGAGTCTCCTATTAAAACTACCCTTGCTTTTTTCTTAACAGAGATAGTCATGATATAGGGTACAGGTTGTATTGTTTAAGGAGGCCCCACTACCCCAGAAGGACTTTCACCCCCCCTTATCTGTTGTCTGGACTTCTAGTTCCAGGGCCTCATCCTATTGCAGAAGGTACCGGTCCTAATTGTTTTCAGGAGGAGGAAGAACTTTCCTCCTTGTACATACAGTGACCTGCTTCCAGCCTTCATCTTCAACAGACCCTTGACAAAATACCTTGCACGATTCTGAGTCCATCAGCTTTTCCACTACCATGGAGGTTTGAGACTCCTGAAAGTCTTAAGACTGTAGCGTCTCTGTAAATAACTGATCAATCTCCTACTCATCACTGGAACACTATGTAACCTGTTCACTTCTTCCTGTGCTCCTTCACCTGGTGACACAGCTCTTCAACCACAGCACACCTTCTGCAAAAGAAATGTTTGTTGGCCCAGCATCATGGGGAGCCGTCAGACACTTCTGGCTGTCTGTGACCTGGAGAGCTACATCTGCTGTCAGCAGGTCCGGCTGGCTGGAGGCCTCTGACATGGCTGGGCTGGTGACAGCAGCTGCAGGGGAATGAGCTCACACCACAACCAAACCTTGTGACAATATTACACTATGACACTTACAGCAGACACCAAGGCTGTTTATCTGCCTCTATTGGCTCCCTCCAGACAGTTGGAGAAGCCCTCCCTGTTCATCCTGCCATACCACGCTCCTGTTCACTGCACTAGGGGTCACTCACTCCTTACAGCCATTTACATCTCCCACACTGCTCGTGGCAAAGTGGCTGCCTGGCTGCCGAGGGCTTCTGGGTCTGAACAGGGTTTGGAGCTGCTACTCGAGTGTTCCCTAGCTCAGGAACCCCTTGTACAGCGTGATCTAACCCCATCCCCCAGACCTACCTGTTGCTGCTGCTGCCTGCCTGCCTGACTTGTCCACAAGTCGCAAGGCAGCAAAGCCTACAAGCATAAACCCTGACCATGAGTTTGATAAAACGCTTCATATTAGTTCTTGGCTTTCTCTTCCCTCTCTGTAGGGGAAAGTGATTTAGAGCTCCCAGTAAGTCTTGTCCCTGTGGTAAGGGAGGAGGCCAGGATGCCTCAGCAGAAATGTGCTTTCTGTGGGCATGGTGGGCCTGCTCCTGCCCTGCAGCATAGCTACTTATCCCTATCTGCTCCTGTGCCGTGGCTGGCACACATCTGCCTGCTGTGCCAAAGGCCTGACACACACAATTCTTTAGGTGGCAGAACATCATCACTCCCTCTTGTTGCAGTTTCCTGTGTCGCCAAGTGAGCTCCAGAAATGGAGTGGGGAGGAGCACGCAGCCGGGGAAAAGAGCAGCCTGGCAGGCAGTGAGATGCCAAGCAAGTACAGCATTACCTTTAATGTGCAAAATAGAACTGTCTGAAAGCACAGCTGTGTAAGACCCAGGGAGTCAAACCAGCAATTCTGCTACCACTCATGGGCTTCCTGCTCTCTTGCTCACTCTGACCCTTCTATGAGCTGTTTTCAGCTCACTGTAGTAGCAGAAAACAAAAGAGAAAACCTAGGGTTTGTGGAGGTGGTGTTACTGTGCTTAGCAAGTCAGATCAGCTTACAGTAGGGTTTGATGAGCAGTGGCCAGGAAGGAACAGCACCTTTAAGAGCAAAGGAAAAGGGACAAATGAGCAGCAGCACACACACTCACACCTTTCCCAGTCTCCTCTTTCCACAGTGCCATGGGATTGCCTGGGGAAGTGCAGCCCCTCCACCAGGAATACTGCATGTGCCCTTGATATCCAGCTTCCTCCACAGACCAAGACGTCCCAATAACCTCCGAGAGAGTTGGGGAGAAGGGCCAGATCCAGAGAGAAGGGATCCTCAGAGTCATGGAGGATGACCACTCTCTTCAGTAGACTGGCGATCACTGCTCTGATCCCTTACCATGCAGTGAAGACACAAGGAACATCACTAGAAGTTGCAATGAAACTTGCACAACCCATGCTGAGCCAGAAGCCACTGTCTCAGAGCTCTGCTAGTTAAATCCTGCTGAAATAGCCAGCCTCCTCTGGCCATAAAGGGCTTCCAAATTAATGTGACAGGCAACAGTCAGGCTTGGAAGCAAACCAAGCAATGCAGACACCACAAAACTTTGCATTCTGAAAAGGAGACAAGATGCCTCAGCAGCTAAGCAGGAAACCCTGGCTGCCCCAGTTCGTAACAGCACACTGTTGCCTGGCTCTTCTCTCATGAGCTTATGCTAACCACAAATTCATTGGGAGGCTTGCTTGGACTTCTGCAGTAAATACTGGTTTCATTTTTCTGAAGGCAGTTTGCAGACAGCAGCAAAAATTAATGTGGGAATAGCTTGCCCTGTTCATACCAGCAACTCATCAAAAAATATACAGCACCCTTGGCTGGCATTGTTTCCTCCAGCTACAATGCAACATGAAGTCCTCCTGGAGAACAAAAGCAATGAAAGTTGCCACATGCCAGGAAACTTTGGGTGAATCATTGAAATCAGAAGTGGACAAGGCTTGAAGGCACACACATGTTTCCTCCTACCACTGGACAGGCACAGCTACAGCCACTGGCTCAAGATGGCCTCAAGATGACAGTGCACTGTGCAGGCACAGCTGAAGGGTCCAACAGCATGGCGCCAAAAAAGGCTTCATAGATTACGATAACTGCCTGCATTGTCATATTTTTTTTAAGCAAGCTGATACCAAAGGGGTCAACTTCAAGAGAAACAGAACAAGACCTAGTAATTACTGTGAACTATGAGGATTATCATTATATATTATATAATTCAAGAGGAAAGTAATTTTTACAAGCTATGTCCATATTAAGCACAGGAAATTAAATGGAAAAACACTATAACAGTCCCAGTTACAGAGAACTGTGCAATCTAGTAGATTAAATGACATGTCCAGAACTTAGGTTTTAATTTTATGAGCGACCTTATGGACAACTGAACACCAATATGCAGAAATACCAACAACAACAGACAGCTGAGAACCTAATGATGTAAGTGGTTAAACCTTCACCTGTGCATTGAATGCAGACATGTTATTTTCAGAGAAATTCACGCCTACAACTCTCCTTTACACAAAAATTATGATGAAGCTTGAAGTATATGCACACTACATATTTGATTGACATAATTTCTTCATTGTCGAATCTATTAACTCAGCTGACAACAGTGTAGTAATTTGAAAAAAGTTCTTCTCCTTGCTTGATGTCTCTCAGAGTCACAAGAACTACACACCTGAGGTGGCTGTAAAAGAAGAAGCAAAACATGTGAAAGTGAACAGTTATATTTTCCTTTGAATTGTTTTTAATTCCTCATTTCAAGAAGCTAAACCAGTGGCTTTATCTAGATTAGTTTTGTGAGAAATATGTACAATGCCAGGCAGGGAACATGGAGAAACAACACTGAAACACAGACAGCAAATATAAGCAAAACCAATATAATTATCAAAAAAACACAGCCTATGTGAATATGCAAAAAATGTTTCCACTCAATGGTTCCACACAATTATTCAGAAATGAAAAGACTTAGTCAAGACTGCAAGAGAAACACTTACTCAGACAGGAGGAGAAGCTACAGAAAAATTCATGCAGCAGAAGCCACTCCTGTGGACACGCCTGCCTGCAGGTGCTGGCTGGCTAAAGCTTCTCTTCTAAGGCCCAACACCAGCCAGGAAGGCAGCTCCGAACTACCATCTGCAGCAATGGGTCAATTGTCCACAAACTCCACACTGAAATCAGGGGCCGGCAGGCAGCTTTCTCACAGAGATATGGAGAAACCCACCCCTCTAAACTTCCTTTAAGCAAATGACCACACCCTAAAGCTGAAGTATCTGCCCAAGAAAGGAGAGCATAAACTTCTGACACTGATGAACCAGAAAGTGGAAAACGGCATGAACCCGAGTCTCTACTACTAAAAATTTCGTGTGAGGCCATTTTGAAACATACCAAACAAGGTATACAAGTACTAAGAACTCTTTCATAAGACACAAAAAGATTTAGAAATCAGATTATCTATGTTATACTGTTTTTATACTGTATACATCAGTATAAAAAAAAAGGCAGCTAGAAGCAAATCGGATCTTTTGTCTAGTGGCTGTACACTGTGAGAAATGATGACTGGAAGACTGTATTTTTTTGGAGAGATTACAACAAAGAGCAAAATTCCCCCATCCTGAAGTGGCCCTATAGCTTATCTCTTCTCACTGTGCTTTCACACTTCAAGTACAGCATCTAGGCTTCCTGACAACTCAGTCCTACTGCTTATTTTATTAGCATTTATTTAATTACATGCAGATTACAAGTGCATCTTTAACCTTGACTCAACAAACTCTAAGTTTAATCAGAAAAGCCATTTTTTGCAATATGCACCACAACTTTCTCCAGTAAAATTTCAGAGTATTTAAATAACTCCAGAATTACATTAAAAGTTCAGATGATCTGCTCTAAAATACTTATACATCCTTGAATTGAAGAGGATTATCCAAGAAAGATTTCCAAATGTTTTAATTTCTGAAAAAAGCTGGACTTCCAGGTCATAACCAGGATGTTGTAATTTTACTAACTGTACTGTAACTAAAAGTTGATGCCTTTATACTGCATACTACTTCACTTGACTCAATACAATTTGAGGTTTCTTCCTGCAAATTCATGCTTATTCATCATATAAGCAGAAGATAAGGAGAACAGCAGAGTAAGAAGCCTGAATCTGAACCACCTCAGAACAGCTTTGATTGGCTGAAACAGATTTGAAATACATACTGAAAAGCCTCAGTACTGTAATAAAAGCAAAATATAACTAGTGATTTATGTGATTCAGAAGAATTGCAATTTAGTGCAACAACTGTTTGTAAAACCATGTCTTCAGAGCTATGCCGATTTCATTTGTAGAAACGTGGAAAAAGCAATGAAGCGTTTGGTAATTACAATTAGTCTATTCAGAGAGCTAACTCTCCCACATAGTTGCATATGTTTGAGTAACTCATCTTCATATAGCTTGCTATTTTTCAACCTGTCTTTTCTTTACATATGCAGTATGCTTTGTATCACACAAATCTACAAGCTCTTCCATTTTGTTGCCAACCTCTCTATGTCATGGCTGTAGACGATGTTTGGAAGATACTGTTTCAGTTCTACTGGAAAATGTTCTGGCACATCAAACTCTTGATAACACACGTTTGCTGCTTTTTCTAGGAATAAAAAAAAAAAGTTTTTAGATAGGGCTTAGAGATGTGTAAAAACATCAAATATACTGCCACAGAAGTACCAGATGCTTCATCAAGCCTGAAAACCATTCTTCTCTTGGGAGCTACTGCACTCCTCTGAAGTCCTGTTTTGAATTTCTTTTACATAAGAGTTACACAACCAACTATAGGAGCTTTGCCCAATTATCAACATGTCTATGAAGAGGCACAACTTGCTTACTGCCACTTACAGCACTGCTAAATGCTCCAAATACACAATCTTTGCTTTTACAATTATAAAAAAAAAAAGAAAAATATTTTCCTGGTGGCAAAATAAACAGGCAGGGAGAAAATCACCACTTCCATAGACAATGGACCTGGAAGCAGCAGTTTCATGGGATAGCCCTGTATCTCTGTGCCAGTCGATACTCAGTTTGCTCCTCCAGCAACCTTTCTGGATGCTACTTGGAGGCAGGCAATCTTTAGTGCAATGCAGGCTATGACAGCCACTTAGAAGCTGAGTATGTTATCAATTCAGCTTTCCCTATAGAACAACTGCTCCCATTAGTTACTTAAGAACAGTGAGACAGAATAAACAGTTGCCTTCTTCAGGTCCAACAAGGGAGATTACACTAACAAGTTCCCCGATTTTGTATACAAATGTAAGGAAGTCTAAAAAAAGTCTTACAGGTCAAACTGAGAAGTGATAGAATGTTACTGTACATGGCACTGCATGCACAGTTTTCTCATGAAGCCTCTGGAATCATACTGGGGAATTTAATCTGCAACTCTCCATTGTCTCAGTCCAGTGGTCCTTTGCCAGATATCCTTTCCCACCATCTCACATTTTGGGGTGTGTGCCTTCCATTCCACATACCAGGAGGGAAACTGGGGGGTCAGTCAGAAAAGTGTATTTGAAGTGTTACTGCACTGAAGAATTCCAACGCTCGGCTGTGACAAAAAGCCTCAGAACCCTTTCACCCCAAGTGCTTGCTTTAAACAGTACCACTGCCCCCCAAGATCAATATCCTATTCTCTGTGTCACCTTAAAAATAATTTTTATACATAAAACCAAACTCATGCTTGGAAAATTTACCTGGCAACTTACCATGTGAACAGTTGTTGACATACTGTCCCACTGCCAGTGGGTTCTGTGGGGCAGCTGTGAGCCAGCTCTCATCACTCATTTGAAAGGGGCCAAGCTGATCTCTCCTGCTGCAAGACCTGAAATGCTGACAGCGTTAGCATGGATCATGGCTTCTTCACCTAATAGGTTACCTTACTTGCTCTGCAGAAATGGCCACAGGCATTGCACAAAGTTACAGCTGCCCATCCCACCTGGGGTGAGTGACATATGCACAGACCAACACCTCCCACTACTGCGTGGAGACTCTGGTGGAAGAACCTGCACGAAATTACCACACACTCTTCCAGATATGAACATCAAACATTACCATTACAGAAGTGTCAACACATCTCACTGACCTCTAAAAATGCAAAGAGTCATTACAATATTAGCTTCAAACTCATTCCAGGAATTAAAATCTGGTATTAGTAGGTATTAATATTCAAACTAGGCATTATTTTAGATAATTTTACTAGTTCTTTTCATGTCATATTTAAACACAAATTGCAACAAATTATATTTTAAGGTAAGCCAAACCAGCGCAGGTTTAGCTGTGTCAGGGGAAGTTCAGACTGGACATTATAAGAAGATTCTTCACTGAGAGAGTGGCTGGTGACTGGGCTTCTCTGGGGAGTGGTCACAGCACCAAGTCTGTCACAGCTCAGGGAGGGTGTACATAGTGGTCTCAGTCATATGGTTCAGTTTTAGGTAGTCCTGGAAGGAGCAAGGAGTTGTACTTGAACCAAACTAAGCAGTTTTGACTAACAGCCCAGAAACATTTCAATACTTCTATCCAGTATCTTGCTCTATTAAAAGTATTTTCTGTACAGGAAAATCTCTGTAGATAAAGATGCATCTCACTGGTGTTACAGATGAAGACACAAGTACACAATGGATCACATCCAGCATCTCCCACCCTTGTGTTGTTTGTGTTAGGAGTTACATAGGTGGACAAAAATCATGCAAAACTTAGAGTGAGAAACAAGGAACTGAGACTGGGAGTTTCACTGTCTTAAATCAGATGATGAAAATCCTCTTACTTCTTTTGCTTACCTGTACACTGATCTTGACAGTCCTTTATCATTCCCATCAATAAGGACACCATCAATGCACCTAAAAATAAAGGGATTGCCAAGGGACTGGAAAAGGATGGGTTCATGCTTTCTGTATACCGTACCTGTTGCAAGACAGATATTATATCAGAAGAAAATAAGTTAACTATCAGAATGGGCTTTCAAGTCCCCTCCACATCAAAACTTAAAGGAGAGAGGATGGGTAGGAAAGAAGGCTCTTAGTGCCTCTCACTTAGTGACATTGACATTTGTAAACCTACAGGCTTTTAGACACAACTTTCTGGGATGCAAAAAATCCCCTCAAACTAAATGAGTTGATATATTCCACAGAGAGAAGCCTCACAGAATCAGAAATCACAGAATGTCTGAACCAAGTATCTTTGGGAGAGGCAGATAAAAGCTCACAGCCAACCAGCCTGCTTCAGAGATGAAAACGAACAGGTGGTATTTCTTCAGGAAAATACAGTTGAAGATACTAGGCTGTTTTGTTACTACTGTGTCAGGACTCTGAAAAGCACATAGATTCAGAAAAGAACCTGAAACACCTCCCTCCACTACCCCAGGGATTTTATTCGGTCCAGCAGATGGAAAATGACAAACCAAAACCAAATTATTTCAGCAGACTGTTTCCCAAATCTGAGGATTTAACCTGCCATGACTTTCAAGAACAGAAAAGCAACATTTTTCAAGAAAACGTTGTCCTGCATCCCTCACACATACTTCTTTAGCACCTCTCTACACTGCAATCACAAGAAGCCAGGCAAAGGCCACAGACAGGCTGTGGTCCCTGCTCTCAGGGTCCCATCTCCGGCCCAGCACCCTGCAGGTTCCTTCATTACCCTGAAAAGGCATTTCAACAGCTCATCCTTGTTTTGCTAGAAGAGCTGTTACAGGAAACTCTGAATGATCCTACGCTCACATCTAGTATGTGCCTGAAATTTGAAGTGAGCTGCAAAAGTGGCAGGCTCACTCGCTGTCACTTGTCAGTTAGTCAGTTCACGAGTAATCCGTGGCAATGGCCAGGTACCCCGCACGGAAAAATGTGTTCCACTGCTCAGTGAATGCCTGGGATGCTCCCAGTTCTATGCTGCTGTCACAAGCCAGAGACCACATGGGATGATTTTGTTGACAGACGAAAGACAAACAAATCCAAAGCAACTCAGCAGAGTTGCTTGCTTGGCCATACTGAAAGAATTACAAATCTTTTCAAGAAATGTATGCAAATACAGTTCCAAGAAATGAGGAGGAGGTACACAGAAGTACTGATTTTTCCAAACATACTTCATGGAATAGAGTTCTGCCAAATGAAGGTTTTATTTTTGTTCTCCAATTTGCACTTTTGTACTTTGAAGAAATTAATGCAATTGTCTACTGACCTGTGTGGAGATCTCAAAACGTCATTTTTCACATCCTGAACCAAAATGGAAACCCCATGGAATTAAACTGCACTTGTCATCTACTTGAAATTTCTCTCATGAATTTGTGTTTAAAGAATCTGGAACAATTTTTGTAGCTGCTGAAAAATCAGACTTTAAGTGCTAAAATTGTTTTTTATAAACAAAATTATCCTTCCCAATATTGTTTCCCTTATTTCCAAAATAACTCTAGACAGTTTATAAATATTCTCATGCACCCTAACTGGTGATTTTGTTAAGGAAGGATAAAACCCATAAAATAAAAATTAGTGTAGATCCTTGGCATTCCATGACCAGATGATTAGAAGTCCCATCTAACTTAACCAAAAAGAAACATTCCATACCAGGATACATAGACACAACCGTCCCTTTCGGTGCAAAACCTTTGGTAACAAAGACTCCAGTTCCAGCAGACACCAGGGAACTCCGGTCTCTGCTAACAGTGAACCCAAGTGTGTTAAACAAAACTTCCTCAGGACTAAGCACGTGCTGACCCTGACGGTTGCAAGAATTTACTTTTGACTGTTTCTGCTCCACAGTCAGTAATTCCATGTATTGACACTTGACTTCTGGAAGTAAGGCCAGAAGATCTGCCTGTCTACTGAAGTCATTTATGAACAGAGCTTTAAATGTTTTCAGTAGTGTTTCAAAGACGTCTTCATCAGCAATAACTTTGTCTTGAGAGCTTTCAGGAACATATCGGAGTGTTCTGTAAAGAAAATAAAATACTTTAAAATGAAAACCATATATTAATATTACTTTTTTGTCCTAAATAGAAAAAAGCCATTTTTCAGCAGCAGTAACTTAGATGCACTGTTGATTTAGAAAACTCCAAACTTTTATAATGCTTGTTCCAGCTAAAACCATTGTTTTGAACACTAAAAAAGACTGTTTAGTTAAAATCAGTACCTCTTCTACCATAAAACCATCATCTCTGAGTATTGCCTACAAATCAAGTAGGTTAAACTCTACTAAGCTCAGTGTAAAATGCACTAAAAAAGAAACATGATTATCATGTTTCTTAAAAAAGCCTCACAAATCGTTCATGACACTTTAGATGAGGTGACATAAATATTACCTTGGCGAGGGAGGTTTTAATTTAGTTACTTATTTTAACTTTGTTACTTATAACCATGTCATAATATTTTAAATTCAGACACTACTTCTGCGATTAAAACAGGGCATACACATCTTACCAAAGAGAAATTATCTATCTGTCGATCTATCTTCAACGTTAAACACCATTTTACAGTATCTGTCTAAGAATTTCATGCCTGACAAGGGACAACCAATGCTGAAGCACTTCCAAGTGAAAGACCCCAGTGAGCTCCTCCGGTGCCCCACACTCTCCTGAGGACGGGCAGTAGAGCCTGGGCTGGCGGCCTGGACCTTCCCCCACGCCTCACCTGCGCTGGCGGCGGAGGTTGAGGGCGAGCCAGGGCACGAAGCGGTACTTGTACGAGCCCCAGCGCCGCCGCAGCTCCCGCAGCATGGCGGCCGCTCCCTCACGGCCCCGCGCACCGCCCTCCTGCCGAGCCGCGCCCGCGCAAACCGGCACAGCCAATCCGCGCTCCGGACACATGCCGGCGCCCGTGTGTCCTGAGCTGCCATTGGCTGCGAGCGGCAGGCGGGGCGCCGAGCGGCGGCCGGGCCGTGAGGGGAGCCCCTGAGGGCCGGCGGCGAGGGTAAGGACCGCAATTCCCGGAACAGGGAGAGCTGCAGGCACCGGGAAAGAGAACTCGTGGCTTCTGGTGAACGCTCACAGACGCAAATACATGCACACACCTCTCTCTGAACAATCTTACATTGCACTTTCTATCCAAAAAAGACAAGATCAGAGTAAAAGGTGTTTTAAAAATGATCTAGAGGCAGTCGTTAAGGCCTACTCCTGGCACTGTCAGATCACCTCTCCCAATCATCCAGTGCCAGCGATGCTAAGGGCTGTTAGTGCCTCAGATGGTGACAGAATCAATTAGGTCGGAAAAGATGTCTCAGATCAACAGCCCAAACACTGCCCTAGCACTAAGTGTCATGGCCAATCTTCCCTAAAATATCTCCAGGCACAGTGACTCCACCACCTCCCTGGACAGCCTATTCAAATGTTTAATCACCTGTCCTGTGATCCTGAGAAATTCCTCTAATGTCCAACCTGAACCTTAGGCAGCAGCCTAAGACCATGTCCTCTCACCCTGCTGCCTGGGAGAAGAGGCTGACCCTGACAAGGCTACAATCTCCTTTCAGGCAGGTCCCATCTGAACCTTTCCTCCAGCTCCCTCAGCTGCTCCTCGCAAGACTTATCCTCCAGACTTGGGATCCATGTCATTGAAAGAGTGGCTAAGCTTCAGACCTGAGACCTGTTACATTCCTGTCCACAATTTTGGCCAGTATTTGGCTGTGGCAACAAGGAGACAGGAGTTGTGGTTTGTAGATTTAAAGGAGCATCCCACTGACTGATGTACAGGAAGCAGCAGCATCTAAGCAGACAGACTGAAGGGAAATACTACAAATCATGAGCATTTACAAACAGGGGCATAAGTTCTTTCAGTGCGACATTGTACCATCACTTATCTCTAACGTAATTAAAAAAACTCTTGTGAGCTCAGCAACTGATCTTCAAAAATCAGCAATGGGCCCAAAATCATTCTCTACAAACCACTAGAAGTGTAAAGATAAGGGTACTGTTATCATCTTTGGCCACTATTGTCCCTTGGCTGCTTGAGTACCTAGTTTCATAAAACTTTTATCTTTGGATGCTGTTCCTTATCTGCAGTTTAAGACTGCCAATTAATTGTGAAAATAAGAACATGTATATGCATGTATTTTACTTTATTTGGAAAGTAGTTTAAAGTGGAGCAAGTGTTTGAGAATTGAGTTTGAGGTAAACAGAGAAATCAAACCTCAAAATGCTCTCAAGGGTTACACTCCTTCCTCTGGAGCTGAAATTTTGGGAAGAGTTTGAGAATTTGAGATGGGCCCACCAAAGCAATGTAACTATGAGAATTAACTTCCCATCTCAGAGCTTTGCAAGTATTTATAAATTGTGCTTTGAATTATTCCATAATCACTTCAATTCTACTGTTGATCTGCCACATCTTTTCCAAGGACAGGAGCAGAGCAATGCGCTACTGCAAACTGAAGTAATTGAGGGAAAATGCAGGAAAAGACAGAGCGGCTGCCGCAAAGTGCTTCCCTGCCATCTCCTGGCCTTCCTCAGCAATTACAGGGAAGAACGGTCTCACTTCAATACTTGTAACTGTGTTTCAGCAGCTGTGTGCCATAACCAGAAAGCAACATGCATATTTGCCACAACACATGCATACCGTGCCTCTTAGAAGCAAGACAGTCACAGCGTGATTCAGGTCATCAAGGAAGACTAAACAATGAGTGAAAAGTTAGTAAGGTAAATAGAGTGCTTTGGTATGTGAGCTGTCAGTTCACAACAGCCATGCGCACAAGTTGCCCACTTTGATGTGATGAAGGGACATACATGACCCTTGTGACACTCCAACATGCTCTGGAGTCAGGCCATACCTTTGAGTGAGAACTTGCAAAGATGAAACACCATCGGACTTCAGCCTATGACTGTCATGCAGAAAGGTGGTGTTCTTCCTACCAGAGAAATGACAACAGGCATAGAGCTTACCGCTTGCCTAGGGAGGAACTGAACATGCCCCTGCGCCCATGAAGGTACTTGATTTCCTAAGTAGGTGTCTTTGAAATTTATTGCCATCTGCTGGGCACCGCTGATCTCTGCCATCCCTTGCTCTTTAAAAAGGAGGCTGCAACATTACAAGTATGACACTGTACTGCAGGATTTGGAACTTCTATAGCAAATCAGATAAAGGAAGATAAATTCATTATAATGTACCTCCTACTTCATCCTTGCCATGTATCTGACATTTCAGGTAGTACATTTTTCTGATTTTAGAAATCAGATATTAGAATTTATCTGAAGATTTCTGCTGCCAGTTTTTGCTGGCAAATTGATAAACTCATCTCCATCTGCAGAAAGTCACATAACTAATGGAAATAATGGAAAGTGTAATCCTTCACAGTACAGAATTTATAGTCACAAAAAGTCTATAGCTGAAAACTGTTTCCATTAAAAAAAGGATTAATTTTTAAAGTTTCAAAAGTATCTTGAAAAAGACAAGAACTGAAACAACCCCTAGCTTTGCAGCAAATGGATTGCCTTTATAAGCGAAGTCTTACGTCTTCTATTAAAATTTCAAGCAACAGAATCATTTCACCGAAAACATAGAACAGCAGATTAACTTCCAACATACACTTCAATGGCTCCAGGACTGACCTAATCAAATCAGCTCACCTGAACGGATAACTACATTTGCAGTAATGCAAAATTTAGACATTTAATTCTTGGCCTCAAGGCATAATCAAATGAGGTTCATAGATAACACTGCTGTCTTAAGAGAAGTTCCTATCTTTATCATTAATTAAAAAAAATAGTCTTTGTTGTGTCCCTTTATCTAAGCATTATTAATTCACCCAAGATATAGATATAGATAGATACAGATACATATAGATAAGATATAGATGGATATAGATAGATATAGATAGACATACAAAGGCCAGTACTTATTCACTTGTGTCATTTCATATTAGAAACTAAGTCTTGATATATCAAGTATGGTATATGAAATTGTGTATAAACAGTGAAGTGTACCGGAAATATTTTATTCCCATCAGTAAAATGAATGTGTTGACCTTATAGTAAGCAAAGGACAAAGTTTGTTCAAAAACTTTTATTTACTATAAAGACAAAAAACACCAAAATACATACAAATTATACTATATAAAATTGGTTCAATGGGGTAAAAACTTTTAATTAAAATATCTCGATATATTTAAAATAACAAAGGATACAACGAAGCCAAATTTCTTAACCCAGAGATTTCTGTAAAATTTGCTTGCACAGTAAGGTGCTAATAGAAGTTAGCCCTTAAGCCCTGGAAGTCTTAGGAATCAGTCACATAGCAAATATAATTTCATTGTGAAAGTGAACTTTGGTAGAAGAAACTCTATAGGACACCTGAGGTAGTAGAAACTGGAATAAACAGCAGTAGACGTTATTTACAACTTAAGTACCAAATAACATTAAGAACACAAAAAATAATTACACAATACAATTTTCAGTCCAGCTTTGATCCAAAGAAAAGAAGAATATTACATCACATCTCCATTTTAAAAAACACCACAATTACCAGCAAGCCGAGGGAAATGCAAACTCAAACAAATGCATTTGGACACCTAAGAGGCAGTTTGAGTTTGAAATGTGGTAGGCATGGTGATCTACAAAGTAATACTGATTAGCTGAGGTTCATCAGTTTATACAGTTTACATTTCTGCCAGAAACAGTATTAATCTGACAACTGATCTTCCAGTACATGAATTGGCAAGAGTGCATCCTTTAAAGCTTGCACATAAGAAAGACTTGGAAACAATCTTATTAGAATGAGAAATTCTAAAGTGGTAAAAAAAAAAAGTCAAGTACAAAACAGAGCTACCAAACTTCACATTTCAATATTATCTTTTTAACTCTTCGAAGTCTGCCAATCTTCAAAAACAAAGGAATGTAAAATTTTCAAAAGAAACACATTCACAACTAATGACACGGGTTTGTTTTTTTTTTTATTAGTATGAGCACTATCATTCATGTAAACTTATCTTTAAGATGTTTTACTTCCAATTTGTATGATACATGTTTAAGGTACTATAGCTTATTTAGTTTGTCCTGAGTCTTTGAAAATAACCAATTCTATTTGAGTCCAACAATCCACTGGCTTCTGAAGAGTTATAACATAAACAGTATTTTTTTTCAAAATGGATTAAACACAATCAGTATTAGATTAAAAAAGATCCCCATTTTTAAAAAAGCAAAAGAAAAAGCTGCCATTTTCCTTCAGAATTACATGCATCAGAATCGAAAAACCTGCCTTTAAAATAATTTTAAAAACCTGTTTAAAAAAAACCCCACAGCTCCTAAAAACTGACAAGTTTTGCACTACAGGTGAAGCTTTACTTCACATTTTATTTTATCTTGATCTTCAAGTCCAAGTTCATCTCTTGTTAAAATAAATACCTTTCTTACGGTAATATTTTTAACATTTTCAAATTAAATTATCACTAATGGCTACAGTAAATAGATGATGTACGGCAGAAGGAAAACAGCAAGTAAAACTTGTTATCAGTAGAGAATGTAACCTCAGTTTCTTTACACAAAGAATGAGATTTACTCATTTGGCACCTGCTCACACTGAAGTACATGCCAAAGTCTCCCATAAAAACTTTAATGGGAGCTGGGTTTGGGGGGCCTTTGACATGAAACTTCTCTACACGATTTGCCAGAAGAAACTGCTATATGAAAAAAAAGGCTCAACAACTTCTAGCATGATTCAGACTAAGTTCCTTTATACAGAACAATCTTGTTTATTAAATAACCTATACTATCAGAGCCTTCAACATATCCTTGTTGAAGGTGGCATTTTATCCCAGATTTACAGCAAATCTGGTTTTAAAACTCCTGTGTCAGGAAAATATTCCATGACACAGCTTGCATCTTTTTTTCTAAAGACTAAAATATCCCCTTTTCATGAAAGTTAAAAATACAAAGAAAACAAACTTTGATTTCAAAAGAAATTACATGGCCAGCAGTAAATGCACAGTGAACCATGAGTGCCTGCTCTTACTTTATAGGAAGGCAAAATGCTTTTTTAAAAGTTTCCATCAATATTTGGATTTGTTACTCAGAGAACATCATGTAATTAAAAGGGACAGATACAGAATGTCCTTTAAACCAGTATTGAAAACTTACTAATTGCAGAGCATCTACATGATGTGAAATTGAACAGTGATTG
The DNA here is from genome assembly GCA_013397895.1 of Origma solitaria. Classification (NCBI taxonomy): domain Eukaryota; kingdom Metazoa; phylum Chordata; class Aves; order Passeriformes; family Acanthizidae; genus Origma; species Origma solitaria. The sequence goes on along the minus strand of VZRL01001644.1, from coordinate 346,187 downwards.
CTTTATTAAAATAGATCTCGAGCCCCTCAGCTTCTAATGCTGCTGAAAAAGTGCTCTAAATAAAATAAAAATCACTTACCTGCTAAATAATCATGCAGATTTAAGGAAAAATGTTTTTGTGTTCACACAGAGCCAGATGTTTGAAAAGGCACAATTTACAAATCTCTGCATGAATTGTCAAATGTTGCATACTGAGCTTAGGTAAAGATCTTGATTTGTCAATCACATACCTAGGTAGGGTCCTCCACTGGCCTTATGTTCTTGATGTATCTATTATTAAGGCCAGCAGAATAATATAATTTGCTGCGCTTAACTGCACTGCAAGACAGTTATTGTATATTCAGTAGCATTTTCTTCAGTATTTCAGCCTTACACATAAGTAGCTACCATGTAGTACGGAAGACTGGGTGTTTCAGCAGTTCCCTTGAAGGGGGTCTGTCCTGAGGTTGAAGTTCTAAACACCGAAGAGTCACATCTTTCAAGCCCGGAGACAGATGTGTAGGGATTGATGGAGCAGTAGTTGCACTAGCAATCTGAACAAGAGGAAACAACGTTTTAGAAGTCAGTGATTAAGCCCCCTCTTCTACCCCAAAAACACTGCACAAGCTCTTAACTTCATCTGATGAGTTGGATTTATGAACTTTTCTTCATTCAGCATGTTCTGTACTGCAGATTGAAGATTGCATTACTACTTTCAGTCTATTGTCCTGATGCCTTTTGCTTTTTTTTGACTCTTTCCTTCTACTTTGCTCTAAATTTTTTTCTTACAGCAAGATCCTGCAGTGATCATTTCTGAGCAGGCCATAGGAAAAGCTCTTAGAGCACACATATGGACATTCTTTAGTCTACTAGCTGCCGTCACTGTTAACTGGCATAAGCCAACATGGAGAGAGATTAAGCTGAGTGATGTTACACTACAAAATGTTAAATTGGCTATGCTTTCTTGCATTGCCTTTACTGTATTTCTGCTACCACCCCAAAGGGCAGTATTTCTCCCAAAGACAGAGATCTCTCCCAAACAAATTACTTTTAATTTTATATAGATTAGATTAAAGCAGGATGACTGAGAACACTAGAGTGGCACCACCAGATTCACAAAGAGACAGAACCAAGAAAATTACATCTCTTATCACAAGTGATTTTACTGAGAACAAATCTGGGTACTGCTGTGCAATGTCAGTTTTCTGAAAACACTTTCTTCACTTGTAGTAACATTTTCTTCATTCATGCCTACAGTTCAAATGGACTTTTAAAATCAAATATAACTAATTGATTTTAGTAAAAAAAATGAATGCCAAGATGGATGATTCAGAAAAGGAACATATATAGTATGGCATAATGGAAAACATCTTTCAGCAAAATCTGATCATGGCACATTAGGTTTTTACCAAATGACATTGTGAAATATGAATACACACACAAATGGTTTATGGCAAAAAAAAAAACTTCTGTATTTGACAGGACTGTAAGAAGTTCAAATCCCAATCTTCTGCCTAGGGTAAGGATCATCTCTATTCCTAATTTTTGGGGTTTTTTTAGCCTGCAACATGATATTTTTATATCTTAGAACAGACCTTTCTGAGCAACCTGGTCTAATGAATGGTGCCCCTGCACACAGCAGGGAAGGTAGAACTAGCTGATCTTTAAGGTCTCTTTCAACACAAACCTTTCTACAATTCCATTATTTTGAATATTGTTGTAGTAGTATCTTTTTCTGGTATCAGTTTGTTTGGGTTTTTTTTAAAGAAGCAAGTATGGTTATGTTGGTACCAGTATTGCTTCTGTACTAACAGCTCCAACATAAAAAGCTATTGTAACAATCCCTGCTACATGTACGCTTTTCTAAAATTCACATTGCTGCATATGATTACTTGGCATCTTTTGTGGTATATTGGTGGTAACAAAATACCTTACCTTAAATATCAGAGCAAGATGATTGGAGTGTTTCTCTGCATTCCAGGGAGGTTTAGCACAAGCCATTTCTATGACAACACAGCCAACGCTCCACACATCACAGCTCCTTCCATATTGCTGACCTCTCAGGACCTAAACAGACAGACACCAAAGATCAGACTATATGCTTCAAAGTCTCTTAGCTCTAAGTCATGTAGAAGTAAACCCCAAAACATCATCAAACAAGTGTATTCTGATTAACGTTTCAGGCTAAGACAGTGATTAATGATGTAAATGCCACAAGATTTATACAGGTCTAGAGATCTAGCAAACAAAATACCTGACCAAGTGGCAAGCAAAGTACCTTGCAATAGCTAGCTTTTGAGCAAATGGACATTTGGGCTTTAGTAACAATACTTGTGACTCAAAACAACTTTGACAGCAAGGAAGAAATGCCATGATCACCATGCTGGATTCATTCCTAATCGTTAGAATAAAGGCATTTAAAACACATTTAAAGGATATACAGCAATTTTCTGTTACGTGGCTACATTAATTAGCTCAAAGAGTTCAAACAAACTTTTTGAAATAACTTTAAAAGCTGGTTTCTTACCTCCGGTGCCATAAATGCAATAGTTCCCAACAACTGTCCCTGAAACTCCCCAGCACCAGTTCCTTTTGATGCCAACCTGGCTGCAGCTCCAAAATCAGCAATTCTTAGTCTATGACCTGTGCTGTCAATTAGCAAATTGGCACCTGTCAACAGCACAATAAAAATACTGCTAGTTGGCTTTTTATTAAAGGCAAAAGCATGAACAGACACTTGACACTTTTCCTCCCTCCACTTCCAAATTATAAAATAGGTTGACATTCCCCACCCTAGTATCAAGGAAATCTAAAAATCAAGGATATGGTCTAATAACCTCACTTTTCTGTTATGCATGAATGATACTGCACACAGCTTAAGGCTGTTTAAGAGATTTCGAGAAGCAATCAAACTTTTTAAGTAGGGCAAACATACAGGATTCTGGAACAATGCCTGGAGATGGTATAATGGAAGAAAATGGTGACCTAAAGCCCAGGAGGCTTTCATTGCCTGCAGCTCCTCATGAAATATAAATTTATTTCATTATCAAGCAACCTTGAGTTGCTGTAAAGAGAATTACAGAGCAAATGAAAGTTTTACTATTTTAAAAAGAATTAGTGAAGACAAATATTTGCCATCAATATGTCGTTACTTTTATGAATATATCTCCAGTTCATGGACAGCTATAGTGACATTAAAGGGAAAAGTTCAGTAAGACTGGTATTTCCCAGTAAAGTTCACATGTTACTCAGAGTACAACTGTACTTATTTTCAATTAGGATGAAGGAAGAAAACACATAACAATATTTCCATGCATTAGAAATCTGGCCTCTTAATCTTGGTTTGTTCACAGATTTTACTATCATTTCAGTGTAAACGTTTACATCCATTTAAGCAGCAGTAGTTTTAAAACTGTATGGCAACTTCTATCTTATTTTAACCAACTGAGAAAGACAATTTTTTTAAACTGTTGGCACAGGTAGCATATATCCCCAAGCTTGCTATGAACATTTTGACTAATTTCAGTAGCATTTTGATTAAATTTCAGCAGTCAAGTTTCTTAAGAATGAACAAGAATGATCAGACAAACCCAGAAGAAATACCGCTCCTGAGATGGTATCTGAGAGAATCAACAGGTCTCAGGCCAAAACAAATGCTACTTTCTGAATATTCCTTCTTAGAAGAAATTACAAGTAATTCTCACCTTTAACATCTCTATGGATTATCTGATTCTCATGGAGGTAAGAAAGGCCACGTAACAGTTGTTCTGTGTAATTAATAATAACCGATTCTTTGAAGGCTCCGTATTTACTTAGCAAATGAGCAACTGAACCCCCTAAAAGATAAAACAGTACATTCTATCAACACTTACACTTTTTATTAGTAGAATGCAAAATTGGATCTTAAAACTGGAACTTCAGATTAGTCTTTCTAATTTATAGCCAGATTTCTCCTTCCCCTACCCCTGAAAAGTTAAAATAATTTCATTGACAAAAAGTGACTTAGTTCATTCTGCAATTGCTTTCTACATGGAACTGTACACATTAAAGACTCAAGTCTTCATGCTTCCTAATAATTTTATACTTCCTTAAAAGAATGTACAAATCCCTAGAGCACAAAGTACTTCTTTCGAGAAAAATATTTTATCCAGACTTCACGTTAATGTGTAAACAGCAGAACATTAGCTTTCTTTGGGGCAACAGACAAGTGCAACCTCCAGCAAGTACACCCCCTCAGTATCTTAATTTACATTTGTTATCATTCAATACATAGAACTATGCAGACAAGCAAGGAAAAGCAGTCTCTTCCTCTATTTTCCGAAACTGGTAATAGATCCTCAAGATTCTGGATTTCCAATGTGCCTCTCAAAGTACTCTAATACAACCTGGGCTTGAATGAGGTAAGCAATTCCTGACATTTCACTATCTAAATAATAATATTTCAGGAAAAACCCTACACTTCAAAAAATTAACATTCTTAATCCTGAGAAAATTATTTCTTGCACTATTTCTTGTCATTACACATACTTGGGCTTTGCATGTTAGCACTCTGGTATTACTAAGTGGTTTTTGCCAGTGACCAGAAGTTAAAGTGCAATGCTTTCTTTTACAGGAAATAAGGGTGTATAAAACACCACATCTAGGCTTGGTAACTAGATCACAACAACGTATAATCACATCCATAAAATTAATAAAACTACTTTTCAAAAAAAGGACAGATTTTATCGTTACCGCTCTACACAATTACGAAAAGATTTCAAAATTTTTTACTAAATTGCCACTTAAGAGATTTGAATTCATTTTCCCCAAAGTACTGCTTACAGCTTTTTATTTGAAACTTACTTTTCAGTTCTTAAATCCCTCTGCATATCACCTGACACAATTTTTGTGAAAAAGCTTGAGACAAAAAGAAGTGATAGGTATTCCAAACTTTCTAGCAAAGTTATTTTTGATAATATCTTAAAGCTATACAGATACACTGAAAATGCGACGGTCACTTCAGATGGAAATAAATCAAAACTTGTAACTTCTCATTTAATCAGAAATGGAAGGAAAAGTAACAGAATCTTTCTTCAGGATTACCAAGTGCTTTAACTGTACGACAGATTAGGTACAACATTTAACTGTACAACAGAGGTATGGAATATTCCAAATCAGAAAAAGATGCACCATTAAGAATATTGCTATGATCACTTCAGCTGCAGTAGACCTTTATACTGGTTGCCAACACAGCAATGAATATATAAATTCACAATCTCAAGCGGTGCAAAACCCAGTACGTAATGACATATTTCAAGTCTCAAATAGTATTTTCACTAGTTTTTTACCTGCCATCCATTCAATAAAGAGGTTATAGTTGCTCTTCTCACATGTAGCACCCAACATTCGAATAATGTTAGGATGGTTTAGGTGACTCATCATCCTTATTTCTTCTCTCAGTGCTTCAACTACCTCTTCTTGCTCAGATGATGTGTTCCTGACATATGTGACCTGTTTTGAAATATGGTATTCAGACTTAGCTAATTCAAGTACCAGTCCTGTAATCCCCCTTCAGTACAGCAACAAAAATGGATGGTCTTTACCATCGGAAACTACATTTTTTACCTCCAACCCCTTCAGCTGAGAATGTATCTCCATGTGAGACAATCACAGAAAATTAAGACTTATCTTCTAGGGAACACATAAAAACCTCTCCAAGCACAGACTGGGGAAACATCCCTCTAACCATCCTCTGTTTAAACTAGGAAAAAACCCTTGGTTTCCAGATATTGAGGAAAAGGAAGAAAGGTAAGGCCTGAAATAGGATCCTGAGTGTTACTTATAAAATTTTATCAGTTAGAAGTTTCATAACTAAAGCTCTTACAGAAATTCGACTGAGGGGATAACATGACAGATCATAAGTAATGGAACTGAAGCCAACCTCAGCTCTGATCCATACTAAATATGAAATAATGGTATGCTGCAGGGATATTCCCCCAGGCATCACAATCATCATCATCTCTCCAAGACCACATGGACAGTCACACTTACCCACAAGCAAAAGAGTTTCAAAGGAGGAATAGCTGGTGGCAGATACTCTTTCCTTGAGCAATTTCAAAACTTTTATTCAATTCCGTAGGTATAAGTTCATTGTAGAACTGATAGGAGAGTGTTGGGACTAAAATTCTCTCTCTTGGTACCACTATTCAGACCTAGGGCAGCTCTAGTGGCTCTAGTGTAAAAAATTTATTGATGCCTAAAACCCTCAAAAATCTTGACTGAAGCATGTGCACTTGGGCCTCTTCTCAGCCACACTTCTGTATCTATTAATTTAAGTAGTAAGAACATTTGCGTCCCAAGTTGGCTTTAGTTAGTTAGCAAAGTTGAATCAGAGGAAACAATCACTGAACTGTATTTCCTCCGTTTAAAGTCTTTGGAAAAATATTCTTGACAAGTGAGGGGACACTATTTTAAATAGCTATGTTACAAATAGGGCATTAATTTGGAATCACAGTATCTGGGCTCCCTTCCTAATTCAGCCACCAATTTATGAACCTGATAGAAGTAAAAATGCACTTAAAGAATGATGAAGAAAACAGGCAAAGAAAAAAAAGACTTTTTTTTAAACTTTCAGAAGAATTGAAAAAAACTTGCATGTGATCAATGCCATGCACATAAAGGTTTTCTTTTATTATATATTATGTCAGAACATACGCAGGGAGCAGAAGAAGCAAGGAACACAAGAAGTCTGCGAGAGCAAAAAAGCACTGAAGATCAAGCACAAGAAAGTGAAGTACTTGAAGTATTTACCTGTTTTACAGCCATTAATGTCCCCGTTCCCACATCTTGAGCTTGGTAACAGGAAGAGAAAGCTCCAAGACCAATTTGCTGACCTTTAAGCCATTCTGCATCCTCTCTGTAATGGTGTTTTGCTTTGGTATGTCCAGGCAGGGTTTCTGGTGTCTGCAAATTAAAGTCAAAATCATCCAAGTTTACTAACACATATCTAAAATACAGACATTTTGAAGTGTTAGGAAATATCCAAACTTATATGCCTCTCATCTCCCTTACACTTCTTTGTACTGCTTGTTATATAGCAGTAGCTCAGTTAGCTGAGATCAGAGCACCAGAGCATTCTGTAACCCACGTACTCCTGCTATATGTAGGAACAGAGCTTCCTTCCTCTGTGTTACTAAGTGAAGGTGAAATGCAAGGTTAGAGGACACAAGTAGGAGCATGACTTTTTTCTATTCCCAATCTCACATCCAGTTAAGGCTTTAGCTTGCGCCTACAGTAAACAGAACCAAAATCAGGTTGTTTTCTACCTAATTTATCCCTCCCATTTTATGCTTTACATGTTGTCACCTCAAAGGATCACAAATAAAAAAAAACCCTTTCTCTATTCCTTGTGCTTTTTGTCTATTTGCAATATATGTGTTCCTTCTGACTACTGGAATATCTCTCGTCTCAAGATAAGTTGACAACAGGATCTCTTCCCACTCTCTATCAGAAATTAGTTTGATTTTGTACAATTGCCTTCAAAGTAAATCAGCATTAGGACTCAGTACAGTTCTATGCCTGCTTAAAAATTTGGCTTTATTTCCTGGTTTCCCCAGTTTTACCCTTCATTTTTGCCACTTTAAATGCTGGTACGTGATATGGTGTTTCTCTTCCAAACATCTCCTCTAAATTTGTTATTAACAAGGAAGGATTCTGTTAGCACCCTCAAGTGGCAGACTGTTTATATTCGATTTCCTAGAAAAGGGCATTGAGCACCTTTGTGTTTTCTATCACTTTTGAAATATAACAGCAGTGCTTTATAATTTCAGTGACCCTCAGTTGAGACTTCAGCTGAATTCTCATATGTAAACTTACATCCTGCTGAATGATTATGATATCTTCACCATTTTCGACCTGTAGTTGGGGAATTATTGGCAAGGCATCTTGGGATGCTGACATTGCCATAGCAATAGCTAAAGCTTCCTCCTCTTCAGCTTCCATCTTTTCCTTGCATTTTTGATTATGATTTACATCATCTTTGTAAGTATCATCATTTTCTGCCCGCTCAGGAGAAAGAACTGCAACTTCAGACTTGAATGTAACTGTGCCATCACTCGTTGGCATGGAGGCCTCAAGTAGGTCCTCAATACTGGAATTGAGCTCTACATTAACATCCAGCCGGCACTTTTCATCTACTGGTGTGAACACTGTCTCTTCACTTGGTATAACTGCACTGTTATTGCCATCACACTGTGAAATATCATTCAGGTCAAGTGTCATACTGCTTTTTAAGGATTCTCCTTGCTTGTTCACATCACTTGGGGCGGGTCGTGATGGCTTTGGCCTGTGTACATGACTGGATGGCAATGGCCTGGCTTGGGTAAAAACTGGAGAAAGTTTCTCGGATTCTTTATTTTCAGAACTGTTTCTCTGGAACTGAAGAGAAAGCTTCCGCTGTGTTTGAGGAGGAGGTGAGGGGATTTTGCAGGGAACAAATCCCTGAGGTCTGAGTTTAGAGACATCTGTTACAGTGCCAGCTGGTACAGATGGGCTTGATGGAGACAGAAGTGCTGGGAATAGTGACTGAGAATGACTGGATGAGGGAGAGGAGTTCAAACACTGATTGTGGGGTTTTCCTTTTGTCTGAATAGCTGGTTTTGGTTGCTCAGTGGTTACTGATGAAACAGGAAGTCCCATAGCAAGGCCAGCTAGCATCTCAGAAATGTCGTCTGGACTGGCACTCAGTTTTCTATCACTTAAACCTTTCCCACTTTTCCCTGGTAACTGGACAGTATTGTTAGGAGTATTATTTTCTGTAGTTTCTGGAGAGTTATCTGGCACAGGTAACTGTAAAAAGTCTTCATGTCGGCATTCCCCAGAGTGCATTTCTTCCATGCCTAGCTGGATAGCTTCTGCAATTTCCATTTCATCTGCTATTGCCATCAGACGTCGACGCATCCTTGCATAATGAGTTGAGCTTGTCACACTCAACATATCTAACAGCTTTACAAAAACGTGGGGTACTCTTGCCACCATTCTTGCTGCACTCAAAAATACTCTCCGTGACAGTTTGCCAACCATTGAGTGGGAATTGTCAATTGACTGCAAGGCGAAAGTCAAGAGGGACAGAAGCTTCTTATACCTAAAAAAAGAGAGAAGATAAGTCCTTTATACACTGACATGCTCTAATTAACTAGTACCAAAAAAGCCGTTTCAAGATAATGTATTTTAGCTGTGAGGTCTGAAGCAGGAAGATTTATCACTGCACTGGTGCTTAAAAATTGCTTCACAGGTCAGAAGTTTTTAAAAAGCCAACCATTTAATCTATAAAGCAAGCAGACTTTGCATAGAAATACATGTTATTTGTTTACAGGAATCAGAACAACTACTTTTTTAACAAAATCACCACCAACAAATTCAACTACAAAGAATAACATTCACATAGCACAAGCAAGTACCTGTCGACTACAGTATCAGCCTGCAAGACATCTCCACAGACAATGTGGGGATAAAATTCACCAGGAAATTCCAGCAGAAGTCTGTCTATTAGACAAAGTCGCCCCAGCAGTGCTTGCCAGTTGCTAGATTCAGTTTCAGTTCCAAGAATACAATTTAAGACATAATCAATACCTCCAATACCAATGGATCCTATAAAAAAGTTCATAAAATGAAGATTAAGTATTAGGTTCTAAGCCGAAATAAAGATCAGAACTGTATAATACAGGATTACTCATTGTTTGCCCAAATTAATCCCTTTCCAAACTGTTGAGAGGAATACTGTTCTCTTTGCCATGCTTGTACTTGATAAATTCCAGTATTATTTGCTTGCAATTATAATTCAATTATATATGACGAGTTATTATTACCAGATTTAAGTATTTCTCTCCCAACTGCCAGCTCGCCTGCTTGACCTTTACACATCTCCAACAGTGTTGAGACTGAAAGTTGACTTGTTCGACTGTAAAAAATTAAAACCAAAAAAAGAACCCCTTTAGCAAATGCTTTCAAGAAAAAACATTCATTATACTTAAAAAATAATCAGCTAGGAATTGTGTGTAAAATGGTTTCACATTGCTTCATTCCAGTACATTTCTACAATCCACTATCTGTAAGCAACTGATGGTTGTGACATTTTTACAAGGGAATTTCTAGAAATGTAATGTGTATCACTAATGCAAAAAGAAACCCCAAATCCTCTCATTCTCTTGCAAGATGTGGCCAAATCCATAAAAACAGTTCTGTTCCACTTACTACTTTAATTTTAGATATTCTCATGCTAGACTATTGCTGGGGGATCTCTAGCTGCAGTTTCAGAAGAAATGCTGCTTAGAAACTAAACCTAGAATGACAAAACTCAAGCTGGTGGACTTCTGTATCTAGTTTACAGTACTGGTTGGCCTGGGAGAACAATGTCCTAGGGTAGCCCAGGACAGCAAGACTCGAGCCAAAGGCATTCACTCTGAATAGCCATCTTCTATCATTACACTCTGAATTACAGATCACAAGTGCTATGTTACTGCTACTACCTCATGGCAAAGATGTGTAACACCTTTTGTTGAAGTAGGAAAAACACTGAGGAGTACTTGCTAATAGCTTTAAGGAGTCATGAGAATTACACCAAAGCAATAGCAATGGAGATGGAAAGGATGGGTTCATGATTGCACTTAACATCTTTATTTTAAGGGTGGGGAAAAAGGCCTCATGAAAACAAAGTGCACAATCAGTTGCCATCAAAATCTGTATCTTGCAAGCAAGAAGTTTGCTGGCAGCAGGTAGACTAGCAAAACAATGATATTTACAATCCACACATCTTAACACCAACTACTTCCAGATGAATGGCAACAAATGAAACTTCAGGACATTTCAGTAACAATGCAAAATGAAGTTCATGAGACACCATACCTGTTAGCATCTGCACATTTAACTAATATTGTTTCTACAACTGGCTTGAGAAGTCGCTGTAGTTTAGTCCTCTCTGCCAAAGTATGACAGGGGGTGTAAACCAGCATGGCTCTTAAAGTTTTCTAAGAGAAAGGAAAAAAAACCATACATGAAATCCAGCTAGCTATGCAATTTTAGGGGTTTTTTTAAGAGATGTAAATAAACATTAAAGAATTGTAAATTAAGTTTTACATAAATTATGTTCAAAATGTCAGCGAAATGTTCAAAGGATAAATAGCTTACTACACATTCACTGCTAGAATTAGTCACTCTCCTCTTTGAGTGAAAAGACATACAAATAACTGCCAATACTCAGCACTGTGGCAACTGCTGGTGAAGTCATGTCCTTTCACTTATGATGAGTATTTTGATCATCCCACTTTCAAATGACAGTTAAAAGTCATCAGTGGTGCTCGACAACAATTACTAGGATTCCTGACTTCACGTATCTTCTCCCATTCCCCCTCTTAAAAAAAGAAGTAAGTATGAAATTAGTAGAATACAACTAGTAAACAACTACTTACTAAAGCAGCAACATAGACTTTGTAGACAGGGTCAGCACAGACCATGGACAGCACACTGCAGCAGGATTCTACCACCACATCTCCTGAGATACTGGTCTGAGATGACCCACTAGCTGCTCCCAGAGCTCCAGCACTTATGTTGTTTCCATTGCTGCTTCCAGAGTTTCCAGTGCTTTCACCATTAGCCAGTAACAGAGCACCGCTAACATCATGGGAAAGACGTCTAAGTGCCATCTCTCGTATATTCCAGTTTCGAGAAAACAAACAGCCAACTAGCTCCATCCCAAATACCTGTCAAGGAAGAAAGCAACATTACAGCAGTCAAAAAGAAATAATGCTGCAACTTAACTACCTAAGAGCAATCAAGAAAAAGGAAAGATGGTTCTAGTTAAAAATCATCAAGGCTGACAAAAGTATCTCCGAGGGTACAGTGTCTTAAAAAACAGATTCTGCAACATTAAAAAAACATCATAAATTATAAGCTGCTGGTTCTGTAAAAACTCTGTTAAGAAAACTGGAAAGATGATTGTGTGGATGGCTTACTTCACTTTGAATTTTAATTATCAGGTATGTAGCTGGTTTCCAGACATTGACATTAACAGTCCTGATATCAAGGTCTGGCTATATCAGATAAAAATAATGGCAGAAATATAGGAAATACAAGTTCTCTCATATTAAAATGTGTGATCCATGTTCAGCTGAACCCATCTCTACACTCTAAAGGCTACATATCTTATACAAAATAAAATTACCTGAATCCATGGCTCAGCTGAATCTTTATACGTAGAAGGGATCTGCTGGACTCCATAATGAGTAAGGTTAAAATTGCTATCTTGTGTTCTTCTCTGTGATCCAACCGTAGACTGCTGCTGAGATTGTTGCTGAACAACACGGAGAACAGAAGAATCCACAGGGCTTGGTAATTCATGACTACAAATCAACAACAAATAACGTAGATTAACAAATTAAACTTCTGAGGTAAATACTCCAGCAGATTCAGAAATATCAAGTAAAGATCCAGAAACAGATAGTTTATTATACACCAGCTGAATCCTCACCTGTAGAAATCATGAGACCTCCATTTAGATCTACAAAGTGGACAGATAAGTGGCTCTCTGTTTCTTCTGCATTCTTCTGCCCCTGAAATACAACAGGATAATATGCACTTAAGCTTTACAGTGTACAAAACCAGAAAATGGCTTAACTGTTTCTAAGTTTTACTGAAGAACATTCGTTTCATAATAAACTCTTCTGAACTGAGCCACTTTCAACAGCCTGGGCATTTAAATACGGAACTTAAAACATTTTGTGCTGCATGAAGAAATGCTTCAGCCAGTACTACAATTAATATTTTAAATAATGAACTAAAATTCAGGTCCTTTTGTACCTCAAATATAGGAATTTTTTTGTTGAAGCAAACTGTAAATATTTATATACTTTATTTAATGTATGATATAAACATACTTCATAATTCATTCTATAATCCTAGCTGACAGTGTATGACTTTCATGTATTTTAATGACAAGTCACAGGGGGCTGAAAGTCTGTTCCTAACCTTGCTCTAACTGGACATAATCTTTTCACTCAGGTAAGAGAGGCTCAAATTTCTAGCCCTGCAGTTAACTTCCCTAGCAGAGCATCAAATTACAAACTTGATTTGTGAATAAGTGACAAAATATGGCGTATCAATAGTGCCTGAATGATACCAAATTCTCAGAGTTACTAGCCATTACTTAAGAGCAGTTTTCTGGGATTTTTATTAAAAATAAAATGAACAACCCAAACCCATACTAAGCTATAATACTTTTGCAGATTTAGAGTCACCAGAACTTTACAAAACAAAGGAAACATACATATTGACATGCAGTGGTGGTGTAATTTGTTCCTGCAGCCATCTTCACACACAGTTAGACTCTCCTCATCCAGCATGCCTAACAAACAAATGGGGCACATCTGCTCTTCTTCATCCTTCATACTATAAAAACAGACATTTGTGATTGTCAAAGTGGCATATCAGAATTCAGAACAAGCTTTAACATGAAAAAAGATTAACTTCCAGTTCGAAACAGTCACTTGTGGATAACTATAGGTTATTAATGAATAATTCTCCTAAACCTTGGTCTGAATAAGTAAGCAACCAGATTTTTAGAAGCACTGAGTACAGACAACACTTTGTTGAAATGAAAGGGAAAGTCACAAAACGCATGACATCTTTTCAAACTAGGTCAGATACCAATTAGAGATTGAAAGGCCCAGCTTTGGGCACTTAACATTTTTTTCCCTAGGGCTTATTTAAACAAATCAACCTTCACTTTTTAATTTATCATTTGGTTTTCAAAAACAAGGAATTTTTATATTTTGAAAGCCACATTCTTTTTCATCACATTCCTTTCAGAGTATGGAGGTAGTATGGAGGTAGTAGTCTTTAGCCTGTTACAGGAAACTGTAAATACTATTTGATGAACATAGGAAAACCCAAAAAATAAACAACTACTCAAGAATTTTCTGCCACTAACAAAAAGTAATGCAATAGATTCATATGAACACCAATATACCTGTCACACATAGATATTTTAAAAAAAACTATTTTCCCTGTTTTACATGTTGTTTCTATTTTATTTTTCCCAACTTAATTTTTAAATGGATATAACCAGAGATTTATCAAAAAAACCTTCTGAACTTAAACAACATGCAATGAGAACCACAGATTTTTAATCTTCTTCAATATTGTTTAAATGTGCAAAACTTGTTACTCATAGCAAAATAAGTTCAGTTGGTGTGCGTCTAAAATTTTGCAGGCACCCTGCATTTGTTCACCAATAATATATTTTTAAAATACAATTAACTTGTGCATGCATTATTTCTACATACATGTATTCTCTTCTATTTCTTTGCAAATGGTTTAAGCTATGTTTTCCTTGAAAAAATCCAGAAAAATAAGCGTACAATGAAAAATCATTTTGCAAACACACACACACATACATACATATATATAAAAATCAGAAACTTATTTCTGAAGAACTAGCAGTAAGCAAAACGTAACTGCCTGTCATAGGAATTATCAGAATTGAGTAAGCTTTTATCTCAAATGAATCTGATGCATAGTGTTCTTCAATACTTATACCATAGAAATTTAGACTAGTGCAAAACGCCAGCTTCTCTCATTGAATCAGTACTGCAAGGTGAATCAGTATCACCAGGTGTACTGGCAAACAACAAAGGGATAGCTAATGCAGCAAAGTTCACAATCCTGTGGGAAAAAAAAATCCCACACAAAGTATTTACATAAAAGAAACTGGCTTGCCAGATAAGAAGTTCCAGAGTAATTATGTATTTAACAGCTTTGTTTATGCCACTTATTTACAGTGACACAATTTGGAAAAGTAAGTAATAGATAAAGCGAAATTAAGGTCACAGTCTGTATATCAGAATTAGAAACCTATCTGAAAATATTCACCTTACTATATGCTCATTATCACAAAGGAACACATCAAGGTTCTCGTTAAGTCAGATTTCACTTCACACAAAACAAAGCCTCAATTAGGGTTACCTTCTTTGGTTTGACCTCTCTAAATGATGTACACTTTACTCACTATATAATGCAAGCACAAATTAACTATTAAAAAAATTAATCAGCATATTTTCAAAACCATGAAAAAGAACATATGAAAGAACTCAAGTAGTTGGGGGAAAAAAAATCAAAGAATAAGATCACTTAAAATTCATAGACAAGGCATCATTTAGTATTGTTCAAACTATAAAACTAGTAAGTTAATAATTCTCTTAATTCAATCACTCGTTTTTAATGAAGTAGTTTTAAAAACACATGCTTGCTTCTGCTTTTATATTTATACATATATTTACATACAGTGAATTTACCTAAACATTTTTCACTGTATTGTCAGAGGCACAAACTTTCCTCCAAAGCAGGACAGGAGACAGCGAAAAATCATGTTTATTCTTTTGTTAACATTTGCACAAGTGATGTATTTGAACAAATGCACACAAATAGGCTTTCAAAGTTGATACATGCTTCAGTCTTGCACTTAGATTTCAGAAGTTTGTTTCACAAATTCATATAGGGTCAGAAAAATTCTTTTCACCATTCTACTTAACATTTTCCAAACAAAAGTTACAAAACAAATATGCCCACTTGGTACCACAGTGACTAATGTATGTTTAACTTGATTGCTTGCAAATGCAGAGACTCAAAACAGCTTGAAATGAAGGTAGCTTTGAACAAAAAGAATGTAGGTGATTCTAAAACTACAGAATAAAGCTTGTAATTCCTATAAAAAATACTAACCTGTTTTCTGAACTAGATGTAGAAGTACTAGATGATGACAATGTATGAGAATTTGACATGCGTGAGACAAACTTCTGGATGGTGTTACGAGATGGAGCTTTGATCCTCGAGCTACGCCTACTGTGATATTTCTGGAACAAACTCTCAACCTAACATCAGAAAAAAATAGCAACAGTCGTATTTATGCTATGAATAGTTTGTTATTAAAAGTAGTATTACCAAAGTGTAAACTACTGCTAGAAGAAAAAAAAACTATTCACCTTCACAATAATGCATTAGCAGTAGCAGCAGAAATTTCAGAAGTCTTACTACTAAAAAGACCACAAGAAACATTTTACACCAAAAATGTATCTGCTTATTGAAAATAAATAACAGCTCTAAGTATAAGTGCAAGCACTTCAAAAGACCCACATTCTTTCTTGTTTTTAGCAAACCAGTGAGACAGATCTATAAATTTGAGTAGAAAATCCCAAGATTTGAATCACTCAATAAACTACAGCTCTCTACTATTTATGTAGTTATGTCTTATAATTGCAGATACTTTTTTCCACTTACAGAACTCTTGAGACTGAATTAAACATATAATTACAAACATATGTTCTTGTTGCTTTGAAATCTAGCTGTTTTCAGCATTTTTAAGATAGTGTCCTAAAGATATTATAGAGTATATTCTGGATGGTCATTAGATCTATTAGAAATTGATTACCTCAAAGTTCTTCAGTGTCTTTCTCCAGAGCATTGGGTCTGAGGGTTCAAGCTGGAAGACCCGCAGCATAACAAACAGCAGATGAATACAAAACGTCCCACGGCCACAGCTACAAGTCTGCAAAGAAACGTATGTGCTAAGGCTCTACTGACTTGGTAATTTTTCCACATTTAAGTATATCATAGAACATGCAGAACCGACCCCCAAACAAAACAAAATAAAAAAACCCACAAACAAACAAACAAACCAAAATAAACCCCAAAAAAAAAAAAACAAACCCCACAAAAAACAAAAAAAACAAAAAAAAACCCCAAAAAAAAAAAAACACACCCCACAAAAAACAAAAAAAACAAAAAAAAACCCCAAAAAAAAAAAAACACACCCCACAAAAAACAAAAAAAACAAAAAACCCCCCAAACAAACAACAACAAAAAAGCATTTCATATATAGGCATAAATATCCTCTTGCATGGCCTTACAAAAAAAAAGAGAATTCCTAAAATACTTTTCAGAAATACACACAAGAAAGCCCAAAATTATGACACCAGCTTTCAAGTTTTTATCTCCTGTCCCCCCCTTTAAAAAAAAAAAAAAAATCAATGGAAGCTATTTTTATGCTTCACACTAGAAGGAATTTATGCATATAATCAAAAATCCAAACATGACATCAATCAAACTTAAATGAGATGCTTCTATTTACCCAACCTGGATGTGTTCCAATACTGCATCACATTAGTATCAAGAAAGTCTATGTAAAGGACCTCATCATGGGTATTAATGAAACTATCACACTATTAAGGAAATTATGTCATGCACTTATCATTTATATGTATATCCCATGAACAGAGCAACTTAAGTGGCCAAATTTTAGCCGAGAATATGTAAGACATGTAGTTCAGAGCCACTTCCAGGAATGAGTCTTTTTTTTTCAATAAAGAAAGAAACCGTAGACAAACACAATTTACAAATTACAAACTGATTTTGATATTACATGAGTACAGAGTATGACTTTTAAACATTACTTTATAGAACAGTGAGCATCAATTGATCTAATCTGGCTTTGAACAGTTTTCCAAGATTAACTATGAATTGGTAAAAGCTGTAATAAAGACAAAAATGTTCCCTACCTGAGGCCCAATGAACACTCTGTATTTATTATCAGGGCTGTCGCCTCCAATTAAGAAAGAGTTGGGTCCTATCTGCTGCAGTAAGTACAGCCTGGCTCGCATCACTTTGTTGACACGGCGATTTGTCTCCTCAGGGCTATATGGAGAGAAGCCATCTGGAGATGGGGCTCGTCGAGGTGGTGTTATCCGTCCGCTCTGAAACTACAGAAGTGGCTCCGTCATGAGCATTCAAAGGACAGAAGAATGTTTAAATAGGTATGGTTTACTTATTTATTTCCAGAATAAGAGTCCCCAAAACCTGGAACTATTACAGTCTGCTTAGACTATATGATTTAAAAGGATTACTTTTCTCCCATGCCCAGAACTCGAGGGCAGAAGAGAACTGAAATTCTGTAACTGAGATTTGTCTGACACTGTGACACAAAAGGAGTCTTAAATTGCTTCTATTTTCATGTCACCATTGGTTGCCTTACCATATTATTACTAAATTATCAAAGGTAGTTCAATCCAAAGATAATCAGAGACTTATTACTCAATACCAGAGATCATTATATAGGGCCATAACACTAATATATTTCATCAATGGAAAAATGCTATGACTACAGTTTATGAAAGGGAATAAGGGAATACAAGTTTAAAAAAGATCAAAAGTTAAAGAAAATTCCAAAGAAAAGAAAAGATACAGCTTTCTCTGTTTTGCACCACAAAAGCAACTTTTAGCTGAGGATGCCTTTGGGTTTTTTTAATGTTGTTTCCCCATAATGAAAAATTCAATGGCCCAAATCTTTTAGGAAGATTGTCGTCATTTAAATTCTTCACATTTCTAACATTATGAAATGCATTAATGGTTCTATCCCATTTCAGATCTTCTGATTTTATTTATATGCATTAAATTGCATGTTAGGATGAAAGTAATAATGAATTCTCTATGCATCATATAAGTAAAATATACCCCGGATTTTTAATGGTTTTAATGTGAAAAAATAATGTAAAACAGAAATACCCAACAAAGTAAAAACGGATCAATGACAAAATTAAATATTTTGGTGAGCTGTTTTCTTTTTTTTTTAACCTTTCAATTTCTCTTGTCACGAGGAAAGGACCAGTGCTGCAGTGCTGTAACTTGCGATACTTATCTCTAGTTCAGAAGAATGGCAGTACATATTTAAACTGACACTGGTAAAACTTGTTTAGAACAATGGGACAATAAAACCATTAGATCTCTTATTTTTACTCTAATTGTACTGTGAATTTAACTTTTGATGAGCCTTTTTACAACAAACTAGCGTGTTAAATATTATTGCTCAAAATATACTCTTCATCTTCTTTAATTATGCCAGTTACTCTTGCTCAAAACAGTCTACTCTAGATCTTCTCAAATGCAGTGATAGAGATTTTAGACTTCTGACAATGTACAACATACATACATAAGTCTTCCCTAATCTGTACTAAAAGATCAGTTCTGAAATAAAGGATTACAAACAGCATACCAGTAACACTTTTCTACAGGAATCTTAATCTTGTCCACAATCCAATCCTTAATGGAATATACCTGCCCAGAGAGCTGATAGGAAGGAGAAACTGACTACAGTTTAAAAAAAAAAAAAGTTACCAAAAGAAGCTACCAGCACTTCTTTGTACTG
Organism: Origma solitaria; assembly: GCA_013397895.1. NCBI lineage: Eukaryota > Metazoa > Chordata > Aves > Passeriformes > Acanthizidae > Origma > Origma solitaria. Next base: position 326,983 of record VZRL01001644.1, on the reverse strand, counting down.
ATCAAGCTATACATGTATTCATGACTGAGTATCTATATTTCTTCACTTATTACTGAGTAATAACAAATGAAAGCTGGACTGAAGGAAAAAGAAAACACACATGAGAAATATCACTTGAGATATGTGTGTCACTCAACTGCTACCCTGTAATAACCTCTGTGTATCAGCATCTTGCTCTACAGAGGGAGGGCCAACTGCTCATAGAAGCAAAAGATTGTAGAATATAGCCAAATTGAAAATTACATCACAGATTGCAACTTACAGGCACTGGAGATACCCTTTTTCTTCTAACACCTGGTGACTCAGATTTAACCGTCCTAGCAGATGACGAAGAGGAGCTGCTAGGAGAAGGACTACGTCTTCCTTTCTGTGTTGGTGAAGAAGCAGTGTTTTGTCCTTCAGCTTGAGGGTCTAGACAGAGTTTGTTCACTTCTGATCCATCTACTTTTCCAGGGATAGGTTTCACCACCTTGCAGGAATAAAATCGCATATTAAAATTATTGGTAATTTTACATTAAAGCCAATCAAATTAATAAAAAAAAATTGCTCTAATTAAGCCATTATACAGATATCCAAATACTCCTCAGGCCCTACTACTAACATCTAAGAGGGGTTAGCTTACTGATCTACATGCAACACAAAAGGAAGAACATTCCAGCCTGTCTGTTTGTGCTGCTTATGTTAGTTGTGGCAGCAACTGATTTAAATTCTCAAAGTACTTCTATAACTGTCATTCATGATACCTCAATGAATAACAGTTTCCCCATCTTGACAGTAGAAGCCAAAAGAATTTTTCTTCTCTACAGGTACAGTCTGCTTATTAAGAGCTCTAATACTGGATCCATCCATTCCACACTGTATCAATGAAAAATACTAGGGCTATTATATCTATAGCACAACATTTTTGCAAAATGAAGACTTCAAACATGGAGGTAGCCTAGCAAAATTAGGTGTTGCTGTTGCTAAAACCACACCCACATTTTCTGTCTGCCATACAAGGAAAATAACTACACCACATCTGGTATCTGTGCTAGCCATTGTGCATGGTGCTGCACAATGTGGACAGATAGGTGCTCAAGCAAAGGGAACACATATGCTTCCAATACAGTGCTTTGTTGCATGAACACTTTGACACTGAGGATTGGAATATTTCAAGACAGCTTTCAGTTTTCTGCCTGTCAGACCCACACAATGCATAAGAAGAGTAACATCCCTGGGAATTGAATTAAAAAACAGTCACACTGGGCTGATTCCGTTTCAGTTCTACATTTTTCAATGTCTCAGGCTTGACTCAAAGCTGGAAGGAAGCTGCAAGTAAAATCTCAGATAAACAGAGTAGATCTCTCCTAGAAAGTTCCACAGATCTCTTTGATTGAGACAAAAACTGAAAGGGGCTTTCCCTCCTCAGGGCAGGAAGAGACATCTAGACTCAGAATTGAATTACTAGGATAAAAGGATCAGGATAAAAGAGAACAGGATGAAAGAGAAGTATAAAAGAGCAGTGAAAGACTTTTTTCCCCTCTTACCAATTACTGTAATGCTTCTCCTTTACAGGAAGATCGGAATGCAAATTCATGGTACCCACAGACAAGCTACAGTTACTAGCTACTTATGCCTGAAAACATTAAAAATGTAATATTATAGTAACTGAGAATCTGGAGCATCAAATGTTGTATTAACACAGCCAAAAACCTCAAGGGAAGTGGGCTGAGCAGGAAAACAATTTCAAGCTATGCAGCGACCCAAAAGCATTTACATTTTTGAAGTCAAAATTGTGTTATTTGACCCTTTGAAGTACTGGGGTTCGGTGCACTTGTAAGTATTTTCAATGTTATTTCTCATGACAGAACCAAAAGAACCTTCTTATTTCTGTTCCAGAAAAGCTGTCTCCAAACACTTGCCTACTGCATCAGATGATCTTAACTTTACATCAGTGGTACATGGGAGTCACATCAACCAATGCAACTATATTTGCATGTAAGCAGTGGCTATTAATTAACCAGCATTATGCTGGATAGAATCGTAACTACCCTTAAAATGTTTCAGAGATTTGATCTGCCTGCATTTCTTAAAAGCACTTGCAAGCCATTTATGCCAAAGCAGTAGCCAAAAGGCTTTCTCAGAGCGCAGTCCTGGCTGAAGGGACAGCCGCGCTCCGGTTCGGCTCGGTTCCCGCAGGTTTCACCGGCCGAGCAGGCGCTGCCCCGGCTGCTGCCGCTGGAGGGCAGCAGTGCCGCAGCCGCAGGGCACCGCTGAGCGCAGCACCGCCGGAGCGCCTCTGCTCAAAAATAAACAGCAACAAATGCAGCGCATCTCATAACGTCAGCCACGCTGTCCTCTTAAACTCCGCGTAGGAAACGGACAGGAACACCATAATTAGGAGTAGGGAAATGGGTAGGAAAAAGAGGTTTCTAACAGAAAGACATTTAAGCGATTTTTATTTGTAATAGCTGTTACAGCTCTTCCACCACTGCCACTTACCACAGGGCCTCTCCTGCTTCTTCTTTCCAGCCATTCATGCTTCCAGGCTGGCATACACGTTGCCTTGAGTTTCTCCCTGATCATGCGCTCTTCTGGGCGGTCATCCATCTTCTGCAACCCCCTGAGGGTTTCTTTATTCTCCATGTCACGACTACAGCAAAGAAAAAAAAGTCATAAACACAATTAATTTCAGTTAAAGTGTAATGCCACAGCATTCTTAAACTTTGTGCCACCCTATTCTCCCTGTCCTTACAATGTAGGTGCTAAAACATTATTGCCACCAGACTGCAAGAAGCTTTTTAAGAGTTACAACTAATCTGTTACTCTGCTATTTGAAGCAGAATACCTGTTTAGAGGGGTATTTATTTAAAATGTGTGTACTGCTTGTAACACTGAACAACCAGTAAAAATTAAGATCTTGACAAATACAAAGCCAATACAAAAATTACCCACGATGTCATGCCAATCATCAAATGTTTCACAAGTGTTACAATGGTTCATGCATTCCTTGGTAACTCAAAAAGCTTGCAACCTCTATTTTAAAATAATTTACAAAATTAACATAAAGACAAAAATTTTCCATGATCATAGGATTCACAACCATGAAACATCTACACCTAGTGCCTCTTCATATATTAACTCTGCTCAAAAGAAGAGAACTTGTAAACTAACACACAGTAAGTATCAGAGAATCCTAGAATGGCCTCGGTTGGAAGAACCCTTAAAGATCTTCAAGTTCCAACCCTCCCACTGTGGGCAGGGACACCACACACTAGACCAGGTTGCCCCATCCAACCTGGCATAAAGTATACTTAAACTAGACACAGAAGCCATGACAGAAACTAGACACAGAAGCCAAGAATTAGGGCTAGTGCCTTGAGAGTTCTCTCCAAGTGACTAATAACTCAAGTGCTCCTAAGTCAGCTATAATAAGAGCAAAATTCACAGCAAGTTTGTATCTGTAAAATGAAAATTTAATCCACCTGGGCTTGTACTTCTTTGACCTACAGCAAAGTAGTTCCTTGTGATTGCTGGCAACAACAAAGAAACAAAAAATACTGTCAGACGCTGAAAAACAAATATGAACAGTCTGGAAGATTTCCTGATTCTGTTGAGCTATCTGCTAAATCACCAAGAAAATCACATTCTTAAGCACCAGCACATGATCCCCACCCATCTTCTTGAAACCAGCGCTCTTTAAAAATAAGCAAGCTTGATTAAGCCAACTGTCAGAACAAGATTTTATTCCAAAAATAAAATCACAGAGGAAGACTACATAATAATTTAGCTACAACCACTGCTTTCTTCCACGCAGTCTCAGCTTTTAAAACATATAGCCATGCAGTCACAACTGCATTTATGTACTGCATGATGATCTAGAAACATATTAATTGCAATATTCATTGCAACAAAATGATGTTAAAATTACAATTCTTATCTTCTGCAGCATTGCATTATTAAGGTAATTTATCTCAAATCTGTACTTTAAAGAAAATGGAAAGTTTTTGCTCATCAGAAGGAAAGTACTGCTTTTGGAGGTTTTTCCCCCCCCTCTCATTGTAGAAACAAAGGAAACAAAGGATTCTGAGGCAGGAAATAATTCTTCCTGTTCAGTGCTGAAATGCAATAAGCAGATGGACACTGTAAATAAAATATATTTTCTTTCAATCTACCTTCTAAACCTATTCTTAATAACTGATTTTAGATATGCGGAACTGTGTGATTAAGGACTTTAAAATGTTTATAAGGAGAAACACAATCCACCCAAGAATGAATGTTCAGCATTAATGCTTGCATAATTCTAATGAAGACTGTGTCTGACAGTTTCAAATGCGGAAGAAACCACTGTGTAAATAGTCAACTTTAAATGTTTTCCTCAGTCAAAAAAATCTGTTCAAAGACAAAAAATATTTGATAAGAACAGCACAGCTCTAAAGTAATACAGATGCAAGTTAAAATATCATTACCCTATTTTTTGTATTAGTTATTTCACGGCAGAAACCATCTCAAGTTGCATGAATATTTGGTATACTAGACAGAAAACACCACCCCAGCAGTGAAAGAATGACACAGTATTTCATTTGTTCATATAACCATGATTAACTTCCCAACTGATATAAAAAAAGTCTTTTAGAGGCCCTTGGACTTGAATTCATGAACAATGTAATACAACAGTAGAGGCTTCACAATCTCTGCTTGTTCTCTAAAAAGCAGAAGCAGCTATCTTCCTCTCATGTGACAGCTAAACCGATCTACTCTTGCCTGCACAAAGAACTCTTGTGCTTTCTCTACACGCAGGTGGGCAAGACCAACCGAATCTGAAAGCTTTTTCTTAGTAAATCACAGTTAGCTTTTGCAGAATTTAAGCCGTATGTATATCTATATATATATCTCTTTTTATTTATAGAACTCAACGTCTTAGGTCATCAAAACAACTTCATATTTTAACTAAAAGCCTTGGCTAAAATATTCATTAAGTATTCTTATCTGCTGGGTCTGTGGAAAAAATACTTTTCCTGTGACTGCACCAAACTCCTACATACTGCAAGATACTTTGTGGCCCTGAACATGCAGAGTCTGGGGTTTGGTGTTTTTGTTTGTTTCTTAAATCTTAAGCAAACTCCTTCATCTATTCCAGACAAGCTGAGATTTTTCTATACAGCAATGACTAAATTTCTATACAGTCAGTCTCTATATCACAGTACCTCAGCACAAAATAAAAGAAGAAATCCAGAGCATATTCGACTGAGGATTCCATCCTGCAGTGTACAGAGTATTCTGATCTTCATACAGCAACACCTATTTATCATAGCCATGTGCTTAAGTGACTCCGAGGTGGTGTTTTATTTGGATCACTGTTTATTTGCATCTCAGAGAACATGCTTGGATCAGGGGAGCCTTACATTTCTGAAGAGCCCACCCCTCTGCTTCATCAGGAAGCAAGGGTGTTGCTCTTAAATGTTTCAGCTGCTCATGAATCAAACAAAAAAAAGATAAAAGATGGTTTCTTTCACATAAATTTTGACTTTTAAACTTTGCCCCCCTACCCCTTAAGAAAACATCAAGTATATTCTGAATTCTTTGTATTGGTATTTTCAAATCAACAGACATAGCTCCATAGCTCCATAGTCAAGAAGTCCCAAAGAAATGGGTCTAAATTAAGTTCTAGAGTACTAAGCAAGATCAGCAGTGATGAATATCAGGGTTTAATGCCTAAGAGCACTAATATGCACCTTAAGAACTTCATTATTCACAGTGGATTATTTGCTTCATGAACTATAAAATGCAACACAGTAAGATGAAGGCACTCCATGGAAACAGTCTACTACAAAAACTTCTGCAACAGAGAAGGCAAAACGTCCTTAATTTCTGTGTCTTAATTTTGAAGACTTGCAAACAGTAATTGAGTAGCTAGATTATTAACAACTTGTTTTGTATGGATCAATGTCTCAGTATTTTAGAATGAGGTATGCAATGCACATGCTATTTTAGTAAACTATGGTGAAGTACACAAACAAACAACTTCTAATAGATTAGTGACTTCAGTACTACTTCTTTGCAAGTATTTTTCTGACAAAGGGTATATAATAGTGTATGAAATCTCAACTGGAGCTTCAATTCATTTGCCTGTGCCGCTCCACAGTTAGATGTCTTGAATTCTCTGCTATCTTATTTGGGTAAAAAAGCTTTATCCAATAGCTAGGCTGACCACATTTTATTAGCAGAGAAAAACAGGAAAAAGGCAAGTTCTGAAATATGAGTCAATTTGCCAAGAAAGGGAAGTTCGATAGTTGTATTTGCTGTATCAACAAATACCCACTCATAGCAAGGAGAAAATTTAATAGCTGCTGAGTTGTAGGAGTGGGGTTTGTTTTTTTTTTCTCTCTTTTTGTGGTTTTGTTGTGTTTGTTTCTTTGTTTTTGTTTTGGTGGTTGGTGGGGTTTTTTTGTTTGTTTGGTTGGTTGGTTCTTTAAGACATTTGTCTTAAGCCATTTAGCAAAAGCAACTTGCATATCAGTAGTGGTCAAACCATGGGCAACCACAAAAAACATATGTGAACAAAAGTGGTCACAAAGCAGCTACATCATAACAATCAATGCAGTTAAAACAGATTTGATGGAAGAGCACTGGATGAGAAAGAACAAATACAGGAGAAATTAAATAATCTGTTCAATACAAATGCTATCTATTGCAGAAATCAATACTGGAAGTGACATTAGATAGGCTATAAAGATGGCATTTTGAGCATCTTAAACAAGAGTTAAGAATCTGGTCACCCAGCTAAATGCAACCCAAGCCTCAACAGGTCCCAAGTTGTTTGCCTAGTCAGCCAGCCAGGAGGCATGCTAGGAGCAGTGTTCAACATGAGGAACAGTGACAAAACAGTTAGCCATTCCCTGAACGGAGGAGGTCAGCTATCAGTATTTTAGGTAACTTCTTGCCACTAACAGTTCCAGTAGTGCTCACAGTTTCTCTTTTACCATTAAGTACTCTAAAATGAAATCAAGATCAGTAAATAAAAATCAGATCAAAATGGATAAGGCATGGTCTGTCCTCCTGTCAAGTCTCCCACTTCTGCTGATTTACTACTGCTGGCATCTATCATCTAACCATTTGTGTCCATTTTAACAAGGCAAAAGATCAGGAATGGCACATACTATTAAAATGAAAAACTTAAGAAGGAACTTTCTCAACGTGGTAATAAATGGCAGAAACTGATACTTAACAACAGAACTGAATGCACTACTTCCTAGAGACAAAGGTATCTGGCTTCCTAAAATAGTTACAAGGACTTTAGCTGAATGTTACAGAAATGTCAAATTTAGTTGTATTATTCTGTTAAGAGTACTCCTTTGAAGGCTGGTGTGTCAAAAGGTGCAACTGTCAAAGAGCATTTCAGTGCTAACAGGACAATATTCACAACCAAAGTTCTCACTCCACAGACTCAGCCATCCCCTTCAGTGGAACCTCACAAGCCCTGGCTAAGAAGGTTCATACTTCCTGTGAGCCTCAGTGATGAAGGTCTGAAACTCCAAAGATGGATGTCAAAAGATACAGAGGTAATTTTCCTACATGGATTTTCTAGCACTTATGAAGTCAAATTCACCTATGTAAAACATTTGTTTTATCTCTGAAGCCACCTGGCCAGTCCTTTGAAATACATTACTCAGCAGCCACTGAAAATGAGTCCTACAAAGCAAGACAAGAAAAAACAGTCTGTTTGCAACAGATGCTTGCTAAAAAGCTAATGTAATGAGCTTCTCTCCTGTGCATTTCCTAAAAAAGCTATCAGACATCTCATGGAAATACTACAAAAAGTTCCTAGATCTCTCTAATTTTTTTATATCATTATTTAGTCATCCAGTCACAGGATGGATCAGGGTGTACACCTAAGTGTTTTCAAGATGTAAAAAATAGCAGTGAAATTACATGATCTCTCAGACTCTTCACTTTCACAATAAATGCTTTACAGAGAGAATTCAATACTTTAGCTCTAAAATCCTAAAGGGTTATGCCATTATTGAGCAGAATTTCTAGAACTTACAGTAGGCAGATAATTTCTATTGATACAAGAGACCCAAAGCTACTAGTAACTGTGCAGTTTAATTATTTTAATAATTTTATGAGTTTTGATTAATATATCCAAAATGAGATATATGAAACTTATAATAATGAAACTTATTATTGTATGACAAACTTCAGCATCCCAGCAGAACGCAGAGTTCAAGTTCAACCAGTATGCCCAGCTGGAGTCACATCAGCTGAAGAGAATATGCACATCCTGCCCCAATCATGGTGCAATATACCATTGGGCCTTACTCCAAAAGCAGCAGTAATGTCATTAAAAAGACTGAAACAGGAGTGCCCACTGACAGCTATGTGATTAGTTCATCTGCACCAGGATATAGGACCTCAAGCATAGGTTTTAGAAAGGGATTCTTTCCCCCAGCTTACCCCACCAGAACCCTCCTCAAGCTCTTACTGAAATACAAGAACAAATTTTTATTACTACATGTAAGTTTACTTATTACATAAGTAAACTCCCTTCTCAACAGAATCAAATTATTCTCTTCTAGTATGATGTTTAATCTCCTTGGGACCAAACTGATCTTTCGCTTCAGATTCTTCAAGGCTGTCCTAGCTCAAATTAGGAGTAGTAGCTGAAATGTGATTGGCCAAGATGTAGAAAGGATCAGGTCAGAGCAGATATGGTCCTTGCTGATGTAGAAGTCTAAATCTATTAACAGATGAGAATTAAAGGTAGGGTAAAACCCAAAATACAAGTCCTAAAACAAAGTTCTCATATGTGATTATTTTTATAATATATGTCCATATATCAGGTAATATCCTACTGTTTCAAGTGTCTGTCCCACTTTTAAAGACAAAATTGCTTATTGTGTATTAGATGACTGTCAGAAAAGAATAAAACATCTCCACACATAATGCATGGTATGAAGAGTTTCTTAGCCAGTGTTACTCCCCTGTCACCAGTAGAGAACATCAGATATTTCATACAAAAAAAATATGCTTTGAATCAGCTTAAGATAACAGGGTTAAACAGATAAGCCTGCATACTACATTCTCCACCTCCAGCTAGAATGATGGAAATAAGATAGCATACAAACAAGTGTCTTGGACAGGATAAGCTACATAGAATTTAAAAGCTACAACCTACTAGTTTTCTGTAGCAGTTAAAAATGAGAAAGAGAATTTAGAATGTTCTGGCCCTGCCCAAAATGTCAGAATTATCAGCACATACCAAATGTCCCAAGATTGCTGCTGAAAAGTTTTCTCAGCAAAATATGATCATAAAAATAAACAATGAAAGAAAGCAAGTTAAAAAATTTAAGGGCTTATAAATATGTTATTTCTAGAAAGGAAACATATATACTCTACAAATTTTAAGTCTTAATGACTGATTAGTCTGGCCTTACAAAAGACCACAGATGCAGAAAGATATTTAACAAGTCTCCTCCTGCTCTTTTCTGAAGAATAGACTGACACGCTTGTGTGATAATCATTATTTCTCACCAGGGTTAGATTTGTTTCTTAGCATACACTGCTGACAATTACAACCAATTATTATTATGTATTAGTTGCACTGAACTAGCAATTAGGAGTCATGAAGCAAGCCCCTAATATTCGAAGCATTCCGATTTGGGGTTTTTATGTTTTATTTGATACTCATTTTTTAAAATTCATGCTTTATTTTTTATCTCCTTTCATATTTCTTCTATATATATTTATCAATCCAAGTTACACTGGGAATTAATATCATTAATATGATGTCATGATACAGAAAGCTATACTAAACAGGCACCAAACTTGATAAAGAGATATGTGTCTTGCTCACTGACAGTCAGAGACTCATTTAAAGTGTCCTTGTGTTCTGAAGATTCATGCATACACTAAATTTTGCTCAAAGGTGAAAGTCAGCTAAATGTTTCCACACAGATTTTTGACTGTCACAAAAAGCTTTCCTACAGCGCAGAAATAACATAAAACATTCCTTGCAAGCCTGTTCTGAGTAACTGCTGGGTGAAAAAATACAACCCTAGCAACCCCTTCACCCAGTTATGGCAGATCCATATACAATAGCGTTGTCTTCTATCAGCAGAAAGCCTCAGGGGAACTGGCTCTCACCATGAAGATCCAGACTAAGGTCCTGCAGTTCCTTAGTGCTCATACATGCAGTGCCCTTGCAGGTATAGAGTGCCCTGTGCTGAACACGGCTGTCTCCCTTCCAAACAAGGAGACCTTTCAGTGGTATCTGTCAGCTAATCTAACCACAGGTCAACCATACAGTAACTACACCCACTTTAACAATAGCAGCTACTATTGCAAATGTTTACTTTTGTAAGACAACAACAAGCCACCATGACAAGAAAAATTACAGGAAAAGGCATTCAAAACTTCTGCGAGCATATGGCTAAAAATGATACAGCCTCAGTAACTCCTATTTTGTCTTTAAAATCTATAGAATAAAGAGAAAGTAAGTACAGGAATCTTACATGAGAAGGAGAGTGTTTAGTGAGACAATTTAAAAAAAAATTAAAAAACAAAATTTATGCAGTTAACAAGCAATAAAAACATTTTTCCATAATAACCAAATAGGCCTGTGACAACAAAAAAAAGAGCCAATACAGGATAGCAATTACATCCCTTAAAATTTTTTTCTTATCATCTTCAGTACATTCCTGAGATTTTATTTTAAAACTTTGCTGCTTTCCCATCTCACTTGTAAAAATGTACTTAAGTTTTTAATGTATAGTAATGCATACTTCTTAAGAAACATAATTCTTGATACTAATTACACATTATATACTGTCAGAGTAAAAATGCAGTGAGCTCATTTCTGTAAGATATGGGTCTGGATAAAGGAAAATGGGTATCTGCAGTATTTGCTTAGAAGTTGACTTAGGAATTGCAGACACGTTCACACAGAAGTGTGAAAGCATAATACAAGAAAAGCATTACTTTAAGAGAGCTCCAACTTGTCACCAGTGATTTGAGGAAGGACAATGTTCCATGTGAAACAAATTTGATCAGAAAGCCTTTGCATTCAAATTTTCTGATTAACTATTTAATCCCAGGCCCCTAGGCACAATACATTCTACTGGGCACAAACAACTGCAAATAACAATATCATAAAACACAGACACCCCTCTATAAAAGGAGAAAAATAACATTACGTAGGTCTAGAAAGATGCATCAGAATGAAATTATACAGATACTGCACTTACCCTAAACATGCTAGTATATGAAAAGAATAGTCTGATTTCATGACATAACATGCAAGAGAAATTAGAAGCAGTATGATTCTGTACTTGAGGGATGATGTAAGAGTAAGAGCTATTAGGTCAGCTGGTATCATTTTTTCCATCTGTGAAACAATCTTAAAAAATGGAACTAGCAAAATTAATTTTTATCTAATGACATGTATGTGGTCCTAAGTCCAGGTTCGTGAAAGAGTAGAAGTATTTGACATTAAGTCCTAGGGCTTAAAGAGACCCTAGTGGTGAATAAAGATGTCTTAATAATGTTCAGATTTCAGTAGATTTCAGTTAGCACAGTGACTGACAGCAGACTATTCCCAACCTGTCACAGGTTTTGTGGGCAAAGAACTCTGTCATCTCCTTGCTTATTAAAGCCAGTGCTCAGAAGGTACAGCTCTACACACCAACCTCCTGCATCCCACTTTGACCACCAACCTGAGTCCTCTAAACTCATGGATTCAGTAATTATGACAGAAGATGTAATAGGAGTCAGTGGGAAGGCAAATTGCACTTCCTGCAAAAAGTTGTCAGATAGCATTTACTTAATGTGAATTCAAAATGTTGTGGGGAAAGCTGCGGGTGGTGCCTTCACTTTTGCCTTTCAGCAGTCCACCAGAAAATGCTTTGGCTACTTGTAATTTCTTGCATTGAATTTGGCAGTTTTTGATTCATGCACTTTTTAGGATTGTCATGCTTGCCAGCTGTAAGAAATAGTATCTTTCCTCCAGGATTGTGTGGAGTGATTGTTTAGCAAAAATTCTTAAAATACCATCACTGTGCTGATTACACTATCACTTTGGACACTGAAAACCACTCTATATGTAAGGCAGTACAAAAAGATTAAAAGATATGACCCATTGGACAAAATAAACCACCCCGTGGAACAACCCCAAATTTACACCAACATTTACTCATCTCCCACTATTGCATTACTCAGACATTCTGGTTTTATATACTTACAAAATAGTTAGAACAAATACGTCTCTAACTTCATACAGGACTCTGAGACCACAAAATATATTGAACACAAATAGTAACATTTTAACCAAGTTACAAACACTAGATCATGTCAGCTGTATGTATGGTTGGCAGAATGGCAGAATGATGAGCAATTATCTACTGTTAAAAACCCTTTTCAAGAGGAATGGTGGAAAGTTTTCCAGAACTAGAGAGTTAATATTTGACTGTCCTCTTTAATCAGCAGCACAACTGAGTACGAGTAATTACTGTTCATTATGACATTCTGAAATCTCCTCCCCGTGGTAACTGCATGGGGTTTGGATGGGAAAGAGTTACAATAATAACTTAAACTTTCATATGCTATTGGTAAATAAAATCAGAGTAGCTAAATTTACCAAATTTTTTTACTCATCCAAAAGAATCAGGGAAGGAGGAAAAAAGTTATGAGTAACATAAAACTTATAAACAGAAATAAGCATAGGTAATCATGGAACACAAGTCTTGTGGGCACACAAAGGAGTTCAAACAACTATAAAAAGTTAAACAATTGTAACAGAAAAATCTCTAGAACACTTATTACAAAAATATTAGCAGCAGCACTCACTGCTTTCTTTATTACCATGGATAGGTATCAGATTAAAGTGACTCTAAAAAATGCTTCTTCATTTATCCTAACGCACAAGCACAAAAGAAGAAATAACACTTGTCTTTGAGGGAGACTCACATTGCTGAAGCTACTAAATAAGTATGATTACAAAAGTTCCCATTTACTTTCCCATTGAGAAAACTACTGCATTGTTTATAGAACAATCACCAAAGGTGTTTTCAGTGGGTTTCATGACAAAATCATTATCTGGAGCACAGGAATATAAAGATACATGCATACTTCAGGAAGAGAAAACATGTTTTCAATTATAAAGATCTTTCTCTCACCTATTAGATATCCTTAAAAAGGGAACTTAAGAAGCAGAATTAAAATTATGCACTTAAAATTCAAGCTTAGCTTTATCTGGGATTTGATTTAAATATTTAATACTAACAACGATCATAAATGCAGTAATTAGTACTTCAAAAAGTACTTCAAGAAGTGCACAATGACAGATCCTTCTTTATAACTATGTGTCCATTAAACTTCTTGCTTCATCAGAAATTGACTGTCAGCATTCAAGACAATAGGTTATGATTTTATTTAAATTATTGACCAGTTAAGATATCAGTTACCATTTAACATTAATTTTTCTTTAGTCACTTAAAACCAACAACTACTCAGACCATCTTTCGCATAGCTGGCAGCAAGTCTGGACACATCCAAACTTTGCAACAATAAAGTCAAAGCTGAACTGCAAGAAAAGACTTCAAGCCATGAACTAGCAACCAAGAAAAATTTGACTGAGAACTGCCATGAAATTTATCCATACTAAAAGACCCTAAAGAGTATAGATAGGAAACAGTTACTAACCATTTGTGCACTACCCTCAAGTACTGCTCCAGCTGAGATAGCAGCACTCAGTGAAGTCCGTGTCTTCAAAGATAAAAAACAACCACTAACACACAAGTGTATTTTCAGATTTTTAAACTGCTCTCTCACATAGCCCAAAAGACAAACATTGTGTTTGTTCTGCAACACTATACACTAGGCTTTTGTGGACTACTCATGTAAGCTCATCAATGCAATCCTCAAATATCCATGTTCTGTCCACAGCTGTGTTTGACCTCTACAAATTAATTCTGAAATTCAATGGGGCAGTTCTCTGAAATTTAGACATTATTATTAAACTTCCATTTAGAAAACTAAAATAATCAGAGCAGAGCCCTTTCATGAATATTCCCAATATAAGGAAGAATGCTGGGATGCTCCTACATGAGGTTCACAATGCCTAAATGTTCATGCACTGAAATGACAACATTTCCTTGCTGTCTCCCTACCTAAAGGAACTAATTAAAAAATTTGCTATCAAACATGTGGTCAGGCTCTCATGAAACATTGCTGCTTACCTGAGCTTTACAGTGGTGTGTAAGCAGTGTAGCACTTCCGTGAGACCAGAAAAGCTGAATGTACTGTAGTTTTTGTAACAGTAATTCTACTAATAAAAATAAAGGTATGAATAAAAGTAAACTTTATCCAATGTGCCAAAAATTAAAATAATCACAAATATTTTTGATAGGTTGAACCATCACTTAGTCTCACATATAAGCAAAGAAGTTCCAGGGTTTTCTCAAATTTCTCATGAAACATATTTGAGAAACTTGTATAAACAACTATCTGTCTGGAAGATAACATTTCACAACTACACAAAAAAAGTAAGGCCATATTGAAATTAGAATTTCAAGTAATAAAATTTGGGCTTGTTAAGAAAGCTTTCTGAAGTAAAACTTGCAACATGGTTTTCAAATGTCTTTCTTTGCAGACTTTATTTCAAAATTACGCCTTTGTACAGTGAAACCTTACCTTTCTTATTTTTGCCCGGTTTGTTAACTAAGCCATTAATCCTGGAGAAATATGCACGTCCATGATTCAGAAGTAGCTATCCTATAACATAAACTAATCAAGTCAAATGCCAACATCCACCTTTTTTCTTTTTAAAGATGTCATCCCTCACTATAGATTTGTGAGGATTTGGTGCAGATTTGGTGATTACTAGTATAATTCATGTGGCTGCATTTTATTAATTTACATTTACCCCTTGATACCTTTAGCTCAGAAGTCAACTCTCAAAAACATCCTCAACTGAAACTACTTCTTTACCCCAACTATGATTTTTCCACAATTCTCAGCATGCCTCCCTAAAAAACAAACTTGCTAGGTATGCCATCCATTTGAAATAAGCAATCTGAAATAAGGAAAAGTAAAATTATAAATATTTTGGTTTTGTTCTACCAACTGGTTAACAACAATCAATATTAGGAATTAGAAAGTATGATTCAGGCAGCAGTGGAAATGAAAACAGCTCTGTATCTTACTTAAAATAGCTCTGAAGAAGCTTCAGTCCTGCATAGCAGATGTTTTATTCAGACTGTCCCAGCATACTTTTGGTTTTGTAAAGTAAAGAAGTATCAGAATTTTGCTTTTCAGTTTCAAGTGTACTGTACTTGGAATATTTTTGGGGGTTTGTGGGGTTCTTTTGGCGGGGAGGGGTTTGTTAATTAAGAAAATACCTTGCAGGGCAAGTTAAAAGTTATATGGGAAAAGCATGTATGCTGTGTCAATACCTGGTATAAGCGTCATGTTTATGAAAAGATCAGGAAATAAACATATTTCATATTCCATTTTGTTGCCACCAAGACATTAAGCATTTTAAAACTCCACATTAAGCAGAAAGCCTGCTACACAAAGCTCTATATACAGGACAGCATTTTCATAGTTCTGTTAAGTTTTACAAGCAAGACAGAAGAACTTTGGATGCTGCTGCAGGCATATCATACATATCCCCTTCCTACAAGGAGACTTTAACGTGAGCACTGCTTTAATGCACAGGTATGTCCTACCCATTACCTGCACCTGCCTATGTATTAAACTTTAATGCTGCCCCCCAGCAATGCTGGATTTCAGATAGTTCCCACACAATTAACTCACAACACTTTTATGACAAAAGGTAAGAAAATGCAGTGTTGTTTATGGACACATCTACCTGCACTACAGGGATATAACACAATGGCAGACGTCGTCTCCTAGAGCAGACTTGGTTTTAATTTACCACCTGTCAATGGGGCCAGCATAACACAAAATCCAGCACTGGCTGGAATGTGCAAAGCCGCAGTTAGACTGGAGTCCATGCTACTGCTGAGCGCCACACTTAAACACAGTTCAAGTGTTTGTGAGAAAATGTAGTTACAGCAGTGTGATGTGCATTTAGACTCACCACGACTAATGTGCTCCCAATCTCAGAGCAGGGCACACTTAGACATGACATATTAAGCTAGCATAAGATTTCAAACTGAAGGCACAATTGAAAACTTTATTTTCTATGCAATTCACTACAAAATAACCACATCCCAAGGTTAATTTCTAAAATTCAACTTCCTGAAAGTCCATATATTATGAAATATTGTTAGGCTATTAAGAAAAAAATCTGTGTAATTAATCTTTTAAAATTTGTCATGCGTAAGAACAAGATGCAACGTTTTCCCTAGTTAGCTCATTTGAAAACACAATATCAACTAAGTAGGAATGCTGAATGTTGTCTTAAAAAAACCCCAAGTAAAGCTGACAATTTTATTCCGAATATTCTAACTTAATCATGAACTCATAAAATAGAGGGGAAATCTGACACAAAGTCTACTCTATAGGCCAGAATTGAATTAGATCATAAAATAGAAAAATCCAAAGTACTACATTTTTCTGCAACATAAGGCACCTTCCAGGTTGCAACAAGGCAACTTGCAGGCTGCAACAAGGTTCTAATGCCTTCTTACAGACAGCAGTATGTCACAGAGATATTAACGTATTTTGATGACGTAGTCTTTAAAAAAAGCTGAAATGAGTCTCAGGGATGTTATCAAATTGAATGTCACATGGAGCATGTGTAAATTGGAGGTTCAGAGAGGTTACTGAAAGTTTTTTCCAGGTGACAACACAGAAAAAGTAAAAGCTGCAAGTTTTTTATTTCTTTATCAAACATCTTTCAAAAATTTGAGGAATGAAGAGCAAAAAAATTAAAATGGTTTTTCAGAGTATTCATTTGAAAGCAAACCTATTTAAGAAATATGTCCAAATTTCATTTCTTCTTACTTCCCTTTCTGCCATTTCACATTTATTAAAGAAGAGCCAAGGTGCTGTGGATACTTTGTCAGTTTGGTAAGTGATCTCAACTGCAGATATAAACATTTAAGATTTATAGATTAAGATGCTTTTAAGCATTAAAAAACATACTATTAAATAATGATCAAACAGCAAAGAGTACCTAAAATATTTATATGCAAGCAGGATCTTGAATTTGCTGCTGGAATACATTTAGATCAAGTACAAACATTAGAACTTTAAGTGGTAACAAGCCTAGAGATACAGTAGGTAATTTAAATACCTAGGCCCTGATAAACAGCTATTTATGCCAATCCAAAGAAAGAAGGGGCCAGAAGCTATCCTAACTTGGGTAGATAACCTGTTGAAACAGTTTCATATACATCTTTGCAAACACAAGGTCAGTTTAAGGAGTTCCTATTCCCTACCTCAATTATTCGTTTCTATTTATCCCTATTGATGATGATCTGACTTCAGGACAAAACCCCAGAACACCACTACATATCCTGAAACTTAAAGATGGAGAGGAGGAAATGGAAAGCTGCTGGTCTGGATTTGATCTCCAATCCAATTCATCCTCCAGCAATTTCCCAGGACAACAAAACAGGATAACATTTCTGACAAACAGGCTTCTTTTACAGTACACATGCACTGTAATACAGATTTATTCCAGTGAAGATCCCCCACATGCAGCAATGGGATTTAGCATGCTGAAGACTACAGCTTTGCAGGATGGAGGAGGTTTCATTATTAAAATGAAGCTGCCAGAGCAGAAATGACAGTCCCCAAAAACTGAAGTTTATTCTCGTTCAACCCAGCAAGATAGCAGGGGTTATGACCTGCAGCAATGAGATTACATGTATTAGAAAGCTTAACACTGAAAGCAATTAATACTACCTTTTTTCCTGTTTTCTGTTCAAGAGGTTACTCCCCAAAAGTAACAACGTCCTTTGTTTCTTATTTATTGTCGGAAGAAAATGCTACATTTCCAGGACAGAAAGGAAACATGCCAGTATGACAAAGCATAAGAATAGAGCTCACAGAGAACTGCAAACCCTGTGCATTCACAAGGCTCCCAGCTGCACAGTCTGTCACTCCATGGGATCTCCCCATAGAAGCATCTTTGAAAGTCCAAGCCACAAGTCCATCCAGCCCAGCATCCTATGTCAAACTGCAACTATCTGTGTGTGCCCCGGTAAAACCACAGAAAAATTTCTGAGCAACTCCTCCCACTAGATTCTTCCACACTTTCACCAGCCAATGTGTGGCTTCAGTGATGAATGAGAGGAGGATACCGCCACATGACTTTGTCCAATTTATTTTTTATCTGCTGTATCTTTCATCTGTTGGTTTGCATGTAAACTGCACTCTAGAAACTGAAGGCATGTCATGTGAAATGACCCAAGAGGTTTAGAAGAAGCTGAGCTGACCTCAGGGAAAATGTGAAAATTGTGTTCACTCAGCACAACACAATACTAAAAAACCCCTTATGTTGAAAATAACTGCAGTACAGAAAATTGTTAAGATACACGTTAGAGGTAAGTGCCCATTGTTTATTTGAATATATATGCCACCTCTGCATACAAATGTAGGTAAGGAAACAAACCCCCAAAGTTATAAATCAGAAAAACTGTAGGCCGTGAAACACAGTAACTTAAAAAAATTACCATGAAGACACACAGGCACCTTGAGCTCCCCCCTTCTTCTAAAACGCTGACACAAGTATAAAGGAGTTGTAATCTTCAAATCTGCTCCTGTAAGCAGGTTGAAAGGGAGGCGAGTGCCCAGGCACTCTCCTAAAGTATTGAGAAAACAATCTGGTTCATGAGTACAGGCTTTGCTTTCCTTATTTTTGCTTTGACTAAGTTTATCTTGAAAAGGTCTTTAACTTCTAAGACAGAAGACATTGCATGTCCTTGACTTCATGCCACACTATCAGCATTATTACACAAGAATAATACAAGAAATTCCACTGTTTCAATGTTCAGAAAATGCCATTATATACAACTGAATTTAAACTATATTAAGTATTATCCAATGAATTATTCAATGACTAAGTTCCACTCAAATCAAACTGGCAGACAGAAAAACCCAAGTGACCTACCAGACCTTCTGAGGACAGAATAAGGAGAAACTGTACAACTATGGTTTATGTCAATACTGTAAAGGAAGCTGTCTGTGCCAGCAGACATTAACTGTCAGTGTTATCAAGTATATACAACCCAAAAGAGGAGAAAAAAGGCAATTTCCACTTCATGAAGGCTTTCCCTTGGGCAAGTATACTTGCAATAAATTCTTAAAAATAAGGTCTGTTTGCACCATGGCTTGTTAAAAATTATTTTAAAGTTACACGAAAAGAAATCAGAAGATAATTATAATTACTAAAAACTATAAAATAAAAAAAAAGAAAAAAATAAAAAGAAAAGAAAAAGTGTTCTGTTAGCTTCCTCACAAACAGTAAAGTTAAAACAGAAACACTTTGTGTCCTGGAACATATTCTCTGTGATCTCAGTATCTCTTCCTGCTGTAGGCACTGAGGTTTCTGACAAAGCATAAGAAGTCTGTAATTTCCTGGTTTCCAAAACTATCAAAATGGCTGTCACTTTTTCAGCATTTAACAAGCAGACAGGAACAGATTACTGTACCCAGATGGTGCTAGTGTTTCATTATCACACTGGAAATGGAACCTCAGTTATGAAGTGAATCTGGCAGCAAAATTTAAGATAAAAAAAACCAAAAAAACCCACATCAGATTTCTGAGGGCATCTGCAACGAAAAGGCAGCCTCTTCCCAAAGCCTAGACAGAACAAGACCAGACATTGCACAAGAAAGATGCGTTCTCATGCTCTGTCTGAAACAGAAAACTCAATACACACACAAAAGTGGTATTTGTCATAACAGAGACAGCATTAAGACAAAGAAAATTACTGATTAAAGTTAAAGAAAGCTTCATAAAAGCTCCTTCTCTTGCAGAGCCAGGGAACGAAAAAGCATTTTGCCAGTCAGATGCATGCTTTTGGTTTCTCTTATCTGACTAAGAGAAAGCCCTTCTCCTTTCTTTCATTGCAGCCTGCAAAAATTTCCATGAAACTCAGTTCATGAGAGGCAGAAATCAGAAAAACAGAAGTTACTTTCAAGCACTTAAAAAATCTGTGCACATTTTACAAAGCAATTTGACAGATTATTACATTGAAAAAACTAAAATGATCAGACAAAGTAAAAACATAGCAGCAGTTTGTTTCAATAATTATAAGAGGGAAATGTGTGTGACTGCCTTACATGACTTCTGCACTGAATTGTTCCAAATATCACAGTACACCAGTTGACTTGAAGTACCATCATAGTTAAATCAGCTTAATAGATATAATCAGCACAGAACTGAATTTCACTATGCTATATGATCTGTCACAGTTCAGCTTCTCCTTAGATGGCTTGTTTAAGTAATAAACAATTTACTACAACAGAGCTGCAAAGAACACAACAGGAAGTGTTTCTCTGGAGATGAGGACTTTGTTTTCTTGCACCGCAGAACACACTCACTGGGACTGTTCTCTGTGTTAACTTTTGACTTTGCATCAAGTCCACAGCAAACTCACCATCTGCTAAAGATTCAGCTGCATCTGAAGGTATGCTGAGGTAAGCTAAAAAAAAGTGCAAGGTACTCGTTACCTGTAATTTATCTCAGAGGACTTTTAGAGTAGTAATTTCAAAGGTTCGTCTAAGAGAAAAAAACCCAGATCTGCCTTTTTTTTTTTAGAGAAAGTTGTCTTCCAGTCCATAAAATGCAAATATTTATCCTATAAAGTTATTATCTTTACAGCAAAAGAAAACTTGTGTCATTCACATGTAATACATTTAAAGTAGCAGTGAAGAAAACAGTGTTTAGCTTAGGCGATGTTACTGTGTAACTAGCAGCTGGATGTTCCATTTACAACTTATTTCCAGTTTCACAGTGCATTAGAAAGTAAACTACTTATCCATATCCTGTGGATATCTCTCATCCATAAGACAGCATGTCATACTCTCTTTTCAGTCCAGGACCCAATAGGCAAAGAGAGGTGTTCATGTTTTTGCAACAGCATTGATTAAAAAGCAATGTTCTTACTTAGAAGAAATAAGATTATTAAATCTAGCTCATGAATGGAAGTGTTGCCAACAAAAATTATGATCAATGTGGGAAGCAAGTTATCTAATTTATTTGATTCAATCAACACATCCATTGTTTTTCCCCCTTACGAAGAGTAGCAAAATACACATGTAGGCAAAAGATAAGCAAAAATGTCTATGTCTCATTTAAAATACAAATGCACAAGTGCCACTAGTGTCTAGGGGGTTAAGGCAGTGGTGAGGGGAATAAAATGTTACCTTTGTCTGAATATTTTTCTCTTTTCATATATTCATCAGTTAGTACAACTGTAAGCAAATTATGATATTCCACTGCAATTAATGATATTCCATTTGATCATTAAAAACACAGTTTCTAGTGTGAAATATATAGTTGTCATAAGGTCAAAATATATTAGAGGTATGCTGGTATTAATGTTGGGATCTAAGTATGCATGTACTTTTTAGGACCTTCTTGGTAAGAGCCACTATTAAAGAGAATTTGATACATTTAATTATTAGAGTGAAACATAGGTGTAATAAGGAAAGAATATGCACTTAATTTTAAATCTTATGTTTGAAAGTAATCTATACAATTTTGCACCTACATGAACAATTTTATTTAAACTAGCATTGCATGGGTGTCTGAGCTTCCAGGTAAGAAGCCAGAATGATAAGCCCACCTCCCAAAATCTAGTACAGAACCTAACTACAGAAATATTTTGTCCTTAATTTTCTCCCTACTGTTTAGTGCAGTGAAGAACAACTAAGGGAAAACACCTAAAACACCAACAAGGGCAAACACAGAAGAACAGGCCATAAAGGACAATGTTGAAGAGGTCCAGAGTTTCAGTAAATCCAGGCCCCAACTCTTTTCCTCTCCATATCCCACCGGCAGATACAAATCCTTACCAACACAGACTACAAATTCGAGGCTGGCTGAGAAACCATCTTGTCTTACCAAAGGTCCAACTGATTGATGGTTTGCAAGTGTTGTCATTTCACTTTGGAACTAACTCGAAAGTTCCAATCCACATCACTTCACACCACTAAATTCACCAACTGAGATACCCTTTCGGAATTGCGGTTTTAACAGAAATTTCTGAAACTAATACATATGCCTTCAGTGAATTTTTACTTCAATTTAATACCCGTTTCTCATGAAATCTCATGTAGTTTTAACCACCACAATGCTCTAAAATTAGAAAGGCAGTAAGTGAATTCTGTGCTTTCAAGTGTGTCTTAATCTGGTTTCCAGAGCTTTTCCACTTCATTTTATTTCAGGGCTCTAAGGGAAGGTTACACTAACATTGACTAATTTTTCTATTTCTGTTCAAAAACCATCTTATAATTTCTTCATGCAACAACAAACTCTGGTCCATTAAAACGATGACTTAAAAAAAAAAAAGCAGAACACCAAAACTTATTGGCTCAAATTGGTGGATGAAAGCCAGCTCTTGTCATAGACTTTTAACAAAAAGCACCTCAAGCAAGATATGTATTTTGCGAAAAGGAAATTTTCTGTATTATTCTTGGAAGATTCTTAACTACTTCCAGCTTCAAAGTAATGATGTAAATAACATTTAATACTGTGTACTCAATCCTTAAGAACTCAGAGTAAACCACATCACTTGGGGAAAACTGGCTGATAAATGCACTCTTCTGCTGCTTTGTTCCCACTGTCAGCTTTGGGGGAAAAAGAAAAAGGGCACTACATTTCTGAAAAAGGTGCAAGACTACTAGTGACTGCTTTCCTGTATTGATCCCTTCCCTGCCTTCACATTAATATAGCTTCCCAATTCATATGAAAGTATCCAAGGAGCAATTTCATTTTCTAAACAACATCAAGCTTCCCAAAGCCACTACAAAATTTAGCCTTCACATTTAAGTAACTAAATGTGTATTTCAGCTGTATTCAAAGCCAACCTTTACTTTTTGCATAAGCAATTCTAGTTAAAGAGGGCACAGTAAAGAAAAAAGAACAGAAGCAGCATTCATCTCCAGAAAAAACACATAAATCAAATACCAACAACAGAAATTCAGAACTATAAAAATTTTAATTTAAAACAATTAATTTTCTTAAAAAAGTAATTGAGTAACTAGAGTGAGGATTTTTTCCGTACAAACACTCAGTCAGAAGCATATTAACCTAGAAAGCAGCAATACAGGACAAGAATGTGTTTTGAAACTCCAGTATTAAAAAAAAAACAACACCAAAACCAAATCACCAAATAAGGGATATGACAGTTACTTTGGAAAAAAGTTTACAATAGGAATGAGACTATAATGAATGAGACTATCCAACTGGATATTAAAAAAAAAATTTAAAAAAGAAAGAAACAAAACAAAGAAGAATTTGCTAGTTTAAAGTTTTGGTATGGTTTCTGAGGCTATTCAAGCACCAGCAAGTACTTAAGGCACAGGTGAGGCCCAGCTCATTTAATCCTTTTTTGATTTGATGAAGCACAACTCATCCAGAACTGATTTCTGTAATTCTCTGTATACACAATTTTGTTAAAGTATCTTCATAAAGTAAAAAACTAAATTGCATAGCTCAAAACAGTATTTATCCTTCTGCTTTATTTTTTAATTCCTTCTGATGCAAGTTCCTCACTATTCTTACTAGACTCATTGGACCAATATAGAGATTTTAAAGTGATGTCATTTATTTGCCAGCAGCCATAATTGTCATTATTCAAAATTAAGTGAAAGGAAAATGGAGAGTTAATTGTATTTAAGAACATTAATTTTTATTCGGAAATCAGATTGTCCCATCTGCCTTAATAGAGCTCTTCTTCAAGTTTCATGGGTATTTTTTGCACAATCATAAGTGAAATCTCAGAAAGTTTTGTGTTGTCCACATTTCCATAGCCTATCCGAGGATTTAAAATCAGAATCCATACAAAAATCAGTATAGCCTAAAGCACAGTGTTGTTTTTTCAAGCAACCATTTAAAGATAAGAAACCCAGACTAGGACTGTAACTTGAAGTGATAGGAAAGGAAATAATAAAAACATGGGAAGTAAAGCCCAACATTTCACTGAAACAACTTAAGAAAGGGTGAATTATCCCACTTGTTATAGAGGAAGTATCTTTCACACAAGTGAAATCAGTAACAACAACTGAATCTGAATTCCCTAAGGTGCTACCCATACACTCATCACCACTGATTGAGCAGATGAAATGGTAAAGCAGAAACAGATTAAACAGGTGATCATCAAGCAGTCTGAGTATCGTGGCAGCTGTACGAGTTAATAGTTCCACTTGTGACTACCTCACAGCGCTATGACTTCTCTAAAAGGAAACAACTTAACAGGACACAGTAACAATTCTATCCGAGAATTTGTCTGATTATTACAATTTCATAACCCAATTTAATTTTCTTTACTTTAATGTTTTACTTTAAAGGAAAAAAAGTGGGGGAAAAAAGTCCATACCTCTTGCCACTCTAGAAGGTGCTCCAGTTTGATGGCATTTCCACGTATTAAGAGATTACAAAAGAACTCCTACGTAAAATCAATGCATGATCAGATGTCTTACAAGTTTAACCACCATCATTGAAACAGATTTGTACTATGCTTTCTTACAGCCAAAAGAGTACTAGTCTGAAAGACCTTTACAAGACAAATGCTTAGGAAAAAGAGAAAAAGGATTTTCTATAACACACAGATAACTTATCATATTTTAATGAAATATTCAAAAATTAAGCAAACATTTGTGATTACTAAAAATATCACACTAATTTTACTTCTTACCATGAGAACTTGTATGACAAGCAGCCTCTCAAATACAGGACAGTAACTGGGAAAGCTGTCTCACTTCAGAAACAGAAGTCTCTCTTCTTTAAACAGGTGTGTGACAGCTTTTCAAATCGTTAGGAAACCACAATAATATATAAAATCCCAAAGATAAAAACTAGTTTCCAGGACACACTGGTATAACTATAGTTGGGGGAAAGTCTGCATATGAAACGAGTCATGACCTTGTGACTTACTAATGGACTGTTTATGGAAATACTTTTCTCAACAAGTTAATCTTTTACTAGGTACTGGAGTGACCTGACTGTGAACTAGAAGCCGAAGACTGATGACAGCCATTGAATTAATTGCTACATTGAAATGTCAGGTAACCTGTGACAAGCAGAGGGTAGCAGAGCCCCAAATCCATGCAGAGTCCAATCAGAAAGAAAATATGTCTTTGAAATGTTGGAACAAGGCTCATTCAGCCCAGCACCAGTAAAGAGCCCACTGTCACGTAATTTTGTCCTGGAAAACCAAAACGCATTTTGCATAGTCAGCTTCAGGAACACTCAGATTCGTAACACAAACGCTATCACTCTGTGTCAACAGGGAAGGTCATCACTTTGAGAAGACTGACTTCCCATCTACTTGCTTAGTATGTCTGGGTTAAGCATTAGCCAGCCAGTCATGCACCTACACAAAGTTAGAAACAAGCTGCGGTATGAATATGGAATAGCAGACTTCTCAGTTCTTATTCCTTGGCTGCCCACTCACAACTACTGAAGAACTAATGCAGTTACACAGAAAGGGTTAAGCATTTTAAATTCTGTAATTATAGATTATTTTAGCAAGTGCAAATAAGCATACAGTAGCCCAGCAAATCCTTATCAAAAGTCACCACGGTAAGAATCAGCTACACTAAACACTTCCCTTGTAAGAGCCAGCTTCATCCCCTCCCAGTTATAAAAACATGCCATTTATTTGAACATGGAAAGGGAGTAACAGTGCTAGACCCATATTGTCTCATTTCCTATTTCCTTTTAAGTATCAAAACGCAGGTCTTGTCACAATGAGACTCAGAAATGCAATGAAGCATACACCAGGCCTTCAGGAGATAAAGTGAAATGTTGGTTCTCTAAAATGAACGTAAGCGGGGGCGGGGGGGAAGAGCAAGTTCTATAGAGCTTTTTTCCCTCCCCCAAAGACATTATAAAGAAACCTGAGGAAAGATTGGATAGACTGACAGTTAAGAAAAATGCCAAAACCTTGCCCATTAATAACTACACTGAAAACTTTTGACTGCATTTCAGTTTATGCACTAATTATTTGTGGTTCCAAGCAAAAGCTAGTAGTTTAAAAAATGTCTATAGGGCAAAATCCATGTGCCTATTTTGTAACTCCACCAAATCAGAAATTTGCCATCATGTTTGATGCACAAATATTTTGAGATCTGGAGGCAATGGTGTCTTCTTGACCAGAGATTAACTGACAATACCTGATGGAAAAAAGAGCCTGCCCTTCCTAAGGTATCATTTTGCATAACACAAGCTGTGTTCTTCCGGCAGAGGGGAGACAGAACACAGTTGGTCCTAACTAGTATAACCAGTTGAGCTCTTTCAAACAGATGGCATCTAACATCTCTGAAAACGCTGCTACAGTATAAATCAGTCCTCCATCTGGTTTTGGCTTTGTTCCAATTCAGTTTGCCTACTTACCAGCTGAGCAAATCAGATCTTTGGCACTTTTGGCTCTATGATCACAGCAACTATATACCTTTTGTACCAACGTTAACCAGAGAAGGTAAATTTGTTCAGTAGTCTTTCCCCTTACAAATAATAATGGAACAGATCTGAGTTATTTCCCAATAAGCTGGATGAAACAAACTGAGTATTTTTTTTCAAAATCTTAGGGCTCCTTAAGTATAGCTATTTATAGTTAAAGGTCCTAGGTAAATAAAAGAAACAGTTACATTCTTAGTTTTGATTACTTTTACCATTACAACCTTTGAATCTGGGTTTTAATTATGACAAATCCATGAGCTTTAGACATTTAACAAATCAGCATGCACCAAAACACTATCAGCATAGCCTAGGCAAAGGCAACCTAAGTGTGCTCTAATTGAAACACACATTTCTCTGTATGGATTCTGTTACAGCCAGGAGGTCTTCTTGTTTGTAGCACATACTAAATCGCCAGATCTTGCACTCTTCATTTTCCCCAAGTTCTACAGAGGTACATGCTGCCTGAAGCATCAGGGGCAGTCCAGCTTGCTAACTCTACAAGTCCTGGAGAAGTTATATGTAGCTGAGGGCCACAAGTGCACAGAACTTACCTAGCCACTGCGAGTGTAACAGGTTTTCTAGTAGCATCATCCTGCTGCCAGCTGCTGCACAGAGCTGATAAGCAGAGAAAGCTCACTCAGAGCCCTGACAGACTCACACATAATTCCCAGGTGGGCATAGTGGTAAATTTGGGTCCTGATTTTCCACTGAAGTGGCATTTACGTTTTGAATAAACCCAGACTAGTTTCATCTATTTAGTGATAAATGCCTTGCTTTATTTTAGTCTAAGGTACCAATATGACAGATACACAGGAAGTCAACACTTGCTCACAAAGAATACCAATAAAGCCTATAAGGCTCCAGTGCAGCATAAGGCTTTTGCTAGAGGCTCACTCACAAGATTAAAACCTGTGTTTTTGTTTAAGTCGTAGCTTTTTATGGCTATTTAGGTCTCAACAACTTATGCACATGCAAGTACATTAAATGCAGTGGAAATACTCAGGCATACAGCTAAGCTGCTTCCTGGGAAAAAATAATTTCAAAAAATTATTTGTCAAGTAAGAAAAAGTGAAAGACGTGTTTTGATGATGCTCCTGTGGAAATCTGTCTACATGATAGAAACTGGCAGATTTCCTACTAGCTCCCCTTGCTAGTTCCTCAACAGTCCACCCTGTAGTCTGAAAGGAAGCCAAAAATCTAAAAGTTCTGGCTGTGCTCTCCCCTGCAGTCTTGATTCCCAGGGTCTACAAGTGGCTTGCCCTGGCACTAGACCTATATTCTCATTTGCAGTCATTTTTAAAATAAAGGAATGCAATTCATATGCAGCTGATTTCAAAATCTCAAAGCAATTCGCTGTCTCCACTTAGCTTTGCTGGGCATCCTCACTAGTAGCAGCAGAATTCTAAAACACTGCCACAAACATGCAACTCAGAGCAGGTCAGAACAAGCAAACAGTAGAGCATACTAATTTACTTCTGAGACACCAGGGGGAATTAAATACTTCAGCACATTTACTGGGACAAGATGGTTTACCACTGTACCTGAACATGCTGGAACTTAACCACATGCTTAAAAGACCAACCTGACAATACAGTAGCACTGTTCTGCTTACCATATGTATATTTAACTTTTTATAAAGAACTAATCTATACTTCAAAATTTTCAACATAAATAACAATTTCAAAATCAAGCATAACTGCACTTCAAATGAGCTCAGGAAGATGAACAGCAAGCAGTTTCATTAGTTTACTATAATGAATTCAGGCCAGGTTAAAGACACTATCTTTCCAAGAAATGCCAGCGTTTTCACAAAGGTTTGTGACAGTATCGGTAAACTGTATCCGAAAGAGCAACAGCCAAGGAAAGTTACTGTCACTGATATATTTGGAACAGACAGTAGACATTTGAATGAGATATCATCAAAACCATCTTCATGGACATGTCACTGGGCAACGTTCAGATCAACCCTTTACAACAATTTTTTTCTTTTTCCTTCAGAAAGGGAAGCCCATCTACTGTGGAAAAGAAACAGGATTTGTAGGAGAATCTAGGAGTCTGCAAACCCTGACTTCTCTCCTTTTGTGGAATAAAAAACACTTCACACTGAGAAATTCTATTCGGCTAAAATAATGAGCATCCCAGGTAAACAGAACACTTCACAATTTTTTATATTACTACTCTGGTGCTTTCTAATAATTTTCCCTATGTTTTCCATTCCTAAGAGAGTCAACTTGGACCCATGGGGCTTTGAAGCATCTATACAAGGAAAAAGCTTCCTTTTCTGAATTGACTCCTTCGCTACCAGCAATACAGCAGGAATGAGTGACAACAGTAACCATTTTGAACAGTGCATGGTGGCCTGCAGCGAAAGCCAAATGCAATGGTCAGGCATGAATCTCCCAAGTCAAACACTTCACCGATCCATATCTTTCCACATTCAGCTTGCTGAGTGTATCAGTGCATGTTGGATTACAATGCTGAACACATCCTTACATGAAAACACCTTACAACTTTGAAAAGATGGAAGACATCTTAGTTTAATCCAAAATATTTAGTCTTTTATTATCTGCCTTCTTCCCACAAAAAAAGGGCACTCAGTATCAGTCTGCATGTTAATCTTCACAGTGAGAGAAACCAAACAGATCCAACTTTTCTGTATTGGTTTGGCATAAAGCATTTCTAAAGTGACAACCCCAAAGGCCACCCGTATTGCTCTCTGGCAGAGCTGTGCATGGCTTAAGGTGTCTCATTTAATACTTTCTTGTCCACAAGGCTGGGGGGGATGTGGAGTGGGAAATTCTTCTCCCTCTTCTTGTAATACTGGCTTAAAGAAAATACAGAACAACCTGCATGTCTTTAAGAGCTCTTTTCCAAGTACCCCTGTTCTTCCTCCCAAGAGCCTCTGGGAAGGATAAGAAACATGCAGTGATAACTTGGAGTAAATTCTCCTCCAGGGAACAAACTCTAGCTCTTAGTTAATTTTAGGAAGATGTTTGAGGAAGTGTGTAAACAAGGCTGCATGGAGCAGAACGTACCAGGTCATCAGTTCTAGCCCTAACCTTGGAGGTTCAAAGAGAAAGCGAGTTATCCTGGTTACTGTGACCCTGCCAGAAACCAGAAGCCACCCCTACCAGGCAGATAGTGAAGAGCTTGGCTGCATTTACTCGGCATTATAGAAATAGTTTCCACACCATGGAAAACCTAATAGAAACCCCAAAGCCCTGGCACTTTCTACAGGCCGGGGCATTTGATTTGCCTGCACAGATCAGGAGACCGACCGTAATAAGCTGTTCATTACAAATCAATGCAGAATTTACAGTTAAAAACCCTAATAAATTAATGTTAATTCTATCTTTACAGAAGAACTAATTTTCTGGACTTATATGCAGGCATTACTGAAGTATCTTTTAAAAAAATTAACTCATGCATATAGTTTTAAGAGAAACTCCAACCAGCTCTGCACAATTAAAAAAAACCAGCTCTTCACACTTCCATTTCAAGTACGGACTGTGAAAGAACTTTACACAACTACAGAAACTACCCCCTATGTTTTATTTATATGAATAATCTAACTAAATTAATATGCAATACAGGTCCTTAATATGGAAGATCCTTTCCAAGTTTTAAGAATACGTTAATACTGTCTCAGCAAGTTTCTATGCTAATCAAAACTGCAATATTTTCTTACATTAAGCAAAGAAATCTGTAGTTGTAGCCTGGACTTCTGTAGAGACATTTACTTTAGTGAAATAACAAACATTTCAGATCTTTATTTATGGAAACATTTAAGACACTGATTATAGACCTAGTGGTGAAGTTAAAATGTGCAACCAGAGAAAAAAAAATGGAAAGGACTACTAGTATCAGACCTGGCAATTCTACAGAATAAAACCATGAAAGAAGTAAAAAAAAAAGGTAAAATATTGATAAACCAAGAAACTGTCACTGACTACACAAGAATTTTCAAGCTATATACTCAGCAACAAGAAATTAAAAGTACAGTCATAATTCAAAGCAATTAGAAAATTGTCTTAACCATGGCAGTACACAAACACTAGCCTGCTAGAGTGTGTTAATTCGACAAGCTCAACAAACTGTAAGTGAACTGCAAACTGGATGTCACTGCAAGTTTCACCACACCTTTGACAGATATTTATGTTTTTGCATACATCTCCAAATGCAGAGCACTTGGATATCGTCTGAAGGCGGAACTATCATCCACTGAGCTTTGAAGCCTCCCTTTTAAAGAATACAAATAATTACTAAAACAATATTATGCAGAAATTTATTTGCAGTAGAATGGGAGGTAACACAATTTGTATAAAAAAACTCCCGAAACTGTTTCTCAATTTGTTGTTATCAGAAATTAGGGTTGGGGTTTTTTTCCCTTCAGCATTTTAAGTATCTACACCAAGCTCTTTCAGCATCTGAAAGGAACAATCCTGGAGATAGAAACATGATAGTTAAACACACCAAATATCGTCAGGGTGTAAGAGGGTATTCCAGAGAAATAACTAGTGAAATGAAACACATACATGCACACCTTTGAGGGTGAACTACCAGCCCCAAAAGTACCTGAACATCAATGCTGCCAGCTGAGTAAGAACTCATTTCAGTTGGCTCCAAAGCATGACTGGAGGCTCAAGAAGAGGATAGAGAGGCGCTCAGAAAACAAGATGTCAGATGTGGGCAGATGTCAGTGAGGTCAAGCAGACGCTACTCACTTTCCAGCACTCTATTCCCACCTACCACAGTGGCCCTACGTAAGTTACAAGGAGCTGCAGTACCAAGAGCAGGGTGAAATCTATTGATGGGAAATACTAGGAAAAAACTGAAGTTGTTCAGCATAATAAGCATATTAACAGTTATTTTGCTACCAGTTAGAATACTAGGACAAGAGAGATGAGAACAAACAGTATTATGTTATATTACCATGAATGATTTAAATAGTTTACACTCTGGGGACACAAATTAAATATATGGAGACAGTGTGAAACAAAGGCAGACTGACTCGAATTCCAGTTTAATCTCAGAAACAGGAATACTCCATGACATTCTAAGTTTAAAGGAAAAAAACCTCACTTTTTGCAAATACCTTCAAATTCTTAGTCATCACATGCTGATCACTACCAAAAAACCTGGGCATTTATAAGCCAAATAGAGAGGGGGTGATGTCTCTATCTGCTTTTATTAAGACTATTAAGCTATTTCATCCGTTTCCAGACAGAAGGTAAACAATTCCCAATTTCAAATTACTCTTCAGTAGCACATAAACAGAGCTGCTGTTTCTTCAGGACTTTTTTTCAGCTAAGATCCAACAAAAGTGATCTTGTAGAATCACACCAACAAACAAACAACCTCGACAAAATAAGGCAAACAAAGCCTCCAAAACCCAAATGAAACAAAAAACCCAAAACCAGAAAGCCAAGAAATAGACAACCCAAAGAAACAAAAAATGAAAAATCAAACAAAACAAAATCACACAACCCCCGCAAAAAAACCAAACCCCAAACAAAAAGAAAACCCAAATCAGCAAACAAAAAACAACCTCCCCCCCAAAAACAAACAACAAAAAACAAACAAACAAACAAAAAACCACCCCAAAAAAACCACCACCAAAACAGATAAACCAGCCAAAAGACACAAAAAAACCCCTTAAAAATCCAAACACACAGGAAAAAAATTATCAAGACGATTCAGCACCAACCAGAATTCTCCAGTTCTACAGTGTGGTGAGACTGGAAAGCGGAAGCAACCCTGCAGGCAATACACTCAGCCTCCGGGTAAAGATAAAAAAGGAGGGTAGTAACAGAAAGCAACTTTCCACTTAACCACGCTCTCCTAGTCACACAGAGACAAGTAAAGAAGCCCTTTTAAAGGTTTTCTGTCCACTCTACCTTAAGCAAAAGAAGGAACTCTAATTCTAGAGCTTTGAGTGAGCACATAGCAGATAAAATGTAAATTAAGATGACCCTCGGGTCTCTGCAGAGAATCCTCTGAGAACACTCAGATTAGCCTTAGAAACTCAGAACTCAAACCAGACTCGTCCTCTTATCACCATTGCTGCTGAAAACTAGCTTTACAAGTTTGTTTAAAGAACAGCTACATGGCAACGTATAATTTGTATTTTAAACAAGCTTAAGCCAAATTTCACCAATACTGGAAGCCACTGAAAGCCAACAGAAGCATTCCCACAGTCACTCCACCCCCAGATGCTTGTTTCTACTCCTGCTTCCTGGTCCCCTGCAGCAGCATAAATCTCTGCACAGCTGCACCATTACTTTTAAATGTGCTAGTACACTAAAAGGTCTTGTGAAGTTCAAATCCATCATACAGATAGAAAAACTGGTCTTCAGATCTTGTGCTCTCCATGTTTGACCTTCGGGTAAGGTACGACTGCACATGTCTACACACAGGTATTGCACTGAGCAGTACTTAGACTCCACTGAGTGACAGTAGAGACTGAACCTTTAGTATCACTAAATCCAATGAGACAGAAAGCTCCAGATTAGTTAGTTACAATCTATTTACTTTGCACAGGAACAAAGAAACTGCCATACCAGATCAGACCATTTAAGCAGAACCCTACCACTTGCAATAACTAAGAGTGATAAAAATCAGACATGGTAGAGGGTGACCCTCTTCCAAAAGTACTCTCAAGCCACAGAGCACAGAAGAGATAGAAAGAGAATCTTCCCTCACCACAGTATCGAGCTCAAACTGGAAGCAGAAAATTTGGTGACTTATCTATACAGACAGTTATAAACATCAAGCATTAGAAACTTGGATAAAATACAGAATTATATTTTACCTTAGCAAAGAATAGCCAAGATCAGTAACAAGCTATATTTTTTTATCTTAGCTACATTCTGACATGAACCGAGAATGTTAGCATTTCAGTAACAATAAAACCAAACCAAGACAAGTTGAACCTTGGCCACGCTGTGCTGTCACTAGGTGTTCTCCCTCTGTTCCCACTCCAGCCCCCAGTGCTCTATTAAAAGCATTCATGTCCTCCATTCAATGTCATCAAAGGTGTTACAAATTGATAAACAGAGCTGAAACTGATGAGTTTGTACCAGTACACTTGTATATATAGACAAAACGTGGTTTACAGTGTGACCTTGGCGTCTCTAGCAGTTTGCTGTGTCAAACAGCAACTGCAGAAAAATACAGTATAAATATCTACAAGGGTTGCCTTGCATCTGAACCACAACCCTTGCAGCTGAACCAGCTAGCGCATGCCTTTTCAAACACCTAATTTTTAAGGAAGTCACACAGTATGTGGTTTCTGCACACAGAGGAACTACACCATTTCTTTCTTTTCATTTTTATGAAAACATGATTAAGTCAATACAAACTAATCCTGTACTTGGGGAATGTAATAACGCATCTACCAATTTCAGACACAAACATCACTTAAAGGGTCTGGATGTTTTAAAAAGTGTATTGTTAAGGTCACAGAGAAGGAGGTGCACTTTGGCTCCATGGATTTCCCTCAGGCTACAAGAAATCACACTACAGTTATCACTCATTCACTATTTGGATCTTGTAACAAACAAAAACAATATACTGACAATAAACAATATATATGGGGTAAGAGATCTGAAGCGCTTTATTATGTTGAAGCTGCAATTCCTAGTAAAACAGCTCCCTTTTTCTCTTACAGTGATATAAAACAGCTTACATCTTTCACTGCTTTTAGTGAAAATACTCACTCTACTGCCTGACAAGCAGAATACTTGAGAGCTTAAAAAAAAAAAAAGGTAAT
The DNA here is from genome assembly GCA_013397895.1 of Origma solitaria. NCBI lineage: Eukaryota > Metazoa > Chordata > Aves > Passeriformes > Acanthizidae > Origma > Origma solitaria. Next base: position 292,631 of record VZRL01001644.1, on the reverse strand, counting down.
ATTTACATCTATAATTTAACTGCAGTCAGTTTCCCTTCTCGGCTTCATTTTGAGGCTCATGAAGGTCTTCCAGCATAAACAGAAAGAGAGAATCTATTTAAAAGGAAGTAACTGTAATACCAAAGAGACTGATAGGGGGACTTTGGAGCAAGCACAGTATCTTCTAATAGTAGATCCTTATAGGACAGTACAACTACCTGTATTTAAAAACAGAATATAAAACCTCCACATAATACATTTTTTAAATTATGTCTTTCAGTCTGCCTCTTAATAAATATCTGGGCAACTGCTACACAGACAAATTTAATGTGTATCACTGTTACTCACATATAAATTAGGCTCTCTCCTTCAGCTGAAACAAGTCAATATTAAAATAAGGGCAGATAGATATTTTAAATTCTTTATACAACCTGAAAAAATAGTACTTGATCTAATAATTGTTGGTATTATTGGTAACACAGCACACAGAATTAGTGAGATATTCCACATGAGCCATTATAGTGTATTTTTGAAGGACAACTATTAAAGTTGCCATGCATTTTCAACTGCACGTACAATAAACTCAAAGAAAACTATCTCACTAAAATACTGAAGAAAAAAGAACTTAATATTTTCTAAGATTTGTTAACATTCCTAGTCAAATATCAGAGAGCACTTAAAACTGTTTTAACTTGTATCCACACACAATACACCGATTTGCCCAAACGCAGGTACTTAAAAGTAAGCAAAACTGTCCATGTGAAAAGGAAAAAAATTCCACAGCTGCTCTGTCATTGCTGCTGTGGGATCAACTACCAAGGATGGATGCGTTTCAGCACTGATGAGATATATATTGACCTTCCTGAACCTCTAATGTCAAGCCTAACTCCTACATGAGACTAGATTGCTTTAAACATATTCGGGTAGAGTTTCTTTTCCTTGAAAGCCATGAAACTGGATACAACTGTATTAAAATATACAGTACATTGTAATTTCATTACTCGACAAAAACAAAGATGGTGCTAAGAGTTATAAAAGGACAAGATACTCACTAAAATTCATACCTCATTCCCCTTCCCCAAAACAGTTAAGATTTCCTGCTAATCCTGTAAGTACAGAGCCATTTCATCTGCACAACCACACCATAACAAGTATTTTTAAACTGCCCTAGAAACAGGCCAAAACCCTTCTGAATTGCTGAGAACACACATAAACAGGACATTGATCTAGAAAACAGTTCTTATTATGGTACTCCCATGGTAAGTCAACATTTAAAAAATATTCTTGAGGTTTGACTGACATAAGACACAACTGAAAAGAACAGACAAGTCAGAAGTCCAAACAGGAATTATATTTTTATGAGGTTTAAATGATTAGCCAAACTGTAAGGCATCATTAAAATAGGTCCCTGGATGTTAATTCTAAGTTCCCAAACTACAGAGCCCACACCAGATAAAACCTTACAAGAGATGCAGGTGAAATTGTCATCTTCTCATCAAAATTACATGGTCATACTGCAGTGCCATCCCACACACACACACACACACCCCAGTAAGACCCTGTGAATACATGTTAAAGCTGAAAAGTGTTCTGAAGTACTTAAACTGCTTCACCACGGACATGAGTTCACTTCCATCCTGAATACTTGCACACATGTTAAACAGGAGAAATACAAGCAGTTCACAAGTAAATGGACTTATCAATTAATACATATGTAAGGCAAATACGGGCTGCAAACACCAGGGCGCTGAATGTAACCACTGCAATTTATCACCTAGCCTAAGCCACGATAAAATCACTTTCTCCTAGAAAAACAGAGAGGACATTTACTCCTCAAAGCCTTTCCTCCTCCTACTAAAAGAAAACAGCTCTGCATTATCGCGAAGCTGCAAATTAGAATCTGACTTCGGAGAAGCCCCGGGAAGGGGGGGATAACAAAAATAAAGCATATTTATTGCTCAGTTTTGCAGCGAAGTACCCGGGCAGAGCACGGGGAGCAGCCGGGGCAGCGGCCGCCCGAACCCGGCGCAGCCCGGCCCCAGCCCCGCGGGCAGCACCGCGCTCCGCTCGCCCCGAGCCCCAATGGCTGCTGACACATCCGGCCCCGGCCCCGCCACCGCCCCGAGCTCACACTTCAAAGCCTTTCGGGACTCCGGCAGAAGTCAAACACAAACGCACCCCCGCAGCCACACGGGCCGCCCCCCGCAGCTCGGCTCCCGCGCAGCCCCGCACCGCT